>CM069861.1:199722898-200107898 GCA_036172795.1 Pelodytes ibericus | reverse complement strand
GAAGACAAGCTCAGGCGCATACGCAACGAGATAGTCAGGTTCCTTCGACATCTTGCCTTCACTCGCAAAGACCTGCAATCGTTGTTAGGGTCATTGAACTTTGCTATGAGCATTATTCCCCAGGGTAGGTCGTTTATTTACAGACTCTTATGTCTGTTGTCTGGTCTACCAGACGGTCAAGTTCGTCACCTAGATCCCCCAGCTATAGCAGACCTTACCATGTGGAAAGAGTTCCTGGACCATTGGAACGGGTTCTCTATGTTCATCCCTCCAGTATCTGACCAGTCCCCAGTATTTTGGACAGACGCAGCCGCCAATACTGGGTTTGCGGCTATTTACAAAAACTCCTGGTTAAGAGATTGCTGGCCGGACGAGACTCTCCAATTACCCTCCTTTGGTACGACATCTGCATTATTCGAAATCTACCCCATAGTGGCGGCGGCCTTCACTTGGGGAAACTCCTGGTCAGGCATGGCAGTAAAATGTTATACGGATAACATGGCTGCCTGCGACATTATCAACAAGGGCCGTTCATCTTCCTTGATTATTATGAAGTTTGTTCGCAGACTGATATGGTTGGCAGCCACCTTTCAGTTCTTTTTATATTGAGAACACATCCCCGGTTGCCACAATTCCGCTGCTCATGCCTTGTCCCGTTGCAAATTACAGGATTTCTTCAGCCTCCACCCGACTGCCGACAGATGCCCGACGCAAACCCCGAAATTCGACAAGTTAATCCTGGATTAGCCCATATTCTGGCACACAGCCACATACTGGCTCAGTAGCCTTATCTGCAAATACCAGGAGGGCGTACGACAGAGCCATGATCATCTTCCAAAGGTTCACAGTAGAATTCGGTCTACATGACTATTCAGTTCAGACCATGGTTGCATTTGCTGCCTTTTGCCACCTCCAACTCAGACTTTCACACAACACAATAAAACTCTACCTATTTGGCATACAACACCACGTATTGACCACTTTTCCAAACCATGCTCCTTTCCTTAATACTTACCCTGTAAAAAATATACTAAAAGGCATAAGCAAACTTGGTTTTCACACAACCAACAAACGTCTACCCATAGACGGAAGCAGGTTCCGGGCATTGGCTGACATACTTGACACACTTCCGTTCGAACCCCACACTAACCTAGTCATTAAATCCTCCATGTATTTGGCATTTTTTGGATTCCTTAGGCCCGGGGAGTTCACAGTTTCAGCTCAAACAGACAGTCGGACAGGTCTCACCAAAGAAGATTTAAGGAAGGTAGATGGCCATTTTGTCCAGTCGCTCAGGCATACCAAAACCAGTCAAATAGGTCATCCAGTCGAGATCCCCTTTTACCCTACCGGGAATAAATGGTGCCCGGTCAAAGTCCTGGACAGTTACTTAACACATATCTTAGATTATCCCATCAGCTCGCCACTTTTTGTGCTACTAGATAGTCCCTTAACCACCGCCAAGTTCGTAATTTACATCCGTACACTGTGTGTCAAGTTAGGTTGGGACCCCGCTTCCTATACAGGACATTCATTCAGGATAGGGGCCGCATCAGCCGCATCCAGTACTAATACACCAGTACACATCATTAAGAAGTTAGGCCGTTGGGAGTCTGTGATATACCACAGGTACATACCACAGCCAGAGAAAGAACTGAGACAAGCATTCAAGAACCTTGTGTCATGATCTGTTAAGAATAAAGTGTGATTTTTCTTTGCAACTTTTGCCCTCTTTATTTACAGGCCTACCCCCTACGTCGGTTCAAGCACACCTCACCGACTTGTCCTATCTCATGGTATTTTTACAGTACTTATTTACCGACCACAAATATATATATATATATATATATATATATATATATTTGCATCTTTCAGTCCCAGCAATACTCAAATATCTCCCCTTATTATTTTAGCTTCATAAGCACACATCCCAACAACTTAAGTGAATATATTATATATACCTAGATCACCCCCCTTGTGCTATTTCCCTGTGATTGTCTCTCTATCACGCAGTATAGCACAATACCAAAATCTGGAGCTTAGCCAAAGTTTTTAATAAAAGGATACACTTATATAAAAGATATGTAAATATACAGTGAATGCTATGTGCATCTTTCAGTCCCAGCAGTAACTACTTTCCCATTATAATCTCATATAATTACTCTATTTTATTCTCAGAGGTCATCAAACCCTTAACTGAAGGAGACACAGCTCTTAAGCTTTCCAGGAGTGTCATTAATTGTCAGAACTGCTTCTGGCCGGCCTCCCCAGATGGATCCATTTATGTCCCATACATTATTTCTTCTGCATACAGTACGTTATTCCCATTATTTACTCGTTTATGACATTAGGAATGTTCATGTTATTACAAAATGTTCACTTGTCCCTTTTCCATCTCAGCCACCGTCCAGAGAGATCTTATTACTGATGCTTTGAATGAGATTCAGCTGATGTCTTGTGTGAGATTTGTTGGGAGAACAACAGAAGTCAACTATCTCATACCAAACCACTCAACTGTCACAAGTTCAGCAGTACAGCCCCTGCTTCATGGGGGTATCACAGGGTATTTCTTTAAACTCCACCATACATGTGCCAGAGCGGCATGATCAAGGCAGTCATGATGGGGTGACCTCTTATATGGTAACTTAGTGGGCATGCCTACTTGTGGGTGACATTAGGTCACATGTCCCTTAAATGTATGGAATGAAAAGTAAAAAAATAAATAAAAATAAGGTGTGATGAACACATTCTTTCAATACATATATGAATCTTAGAGGATCAAAGGCAATGCATGTTAGTGGAATATCCAGATCTCCTTCTTATAACATCTGATGTATTAAAATATTTCACCTCCTTAGAGTAAATAAGTATTTGCTCAGACAGGACTGACTCTTCTCGGGTTTGATGGCTGAATGTGATACAGGGGAACAAAATAAATAACAAAACAATGAACACAAACATCACATCCCATTACAATTAAGGCACAATCCATTAAAGGACAACGGTTGCAAAATTAACTTAACTGACAAATTGCATCAAAGTGTCAGTTTCAGATCTCTCTTTTCCTGACCCAAGATGTCTCTGATAGAGCTAGACAAACAAAGAGGGCTCAATATGATATTTGAATTATTCTTTCAATAAAAGCATTTCTATAAAGCACTGTTCCTTTATTGAAGCCTTGCACGTACTTTCTAATTGGTGTCCTCTGTTTTGGCCAGTCATTAAATTTGATGTCTCTGCTGCCATATTACCTTGATGCCATCTACCTCATTGAGGATTGTATACTTGGAGGTCTACAATCAATTACACACACAGGTAATACTGTTATAGGTTCTATGAGCCTAGACATAATTAGGCTTGGTATCATGTGAGGGATATCAAATTGGGGAACAAATTGATCATTTCCATAGTTACAGGATATACAGCAACTAAAATGACAGAGCACTTTGAACATGTAAATACATTTGTCAATAGCATCAACAAACCAATGAAGAAAATGAAGAAAATGTGGTTATCATCAGGGAAGATGACTGTCAAAAATGTACCGACATCCCTTGAAAAATCATTTCCTTATTAAATGTGTGGATACTTCCAATCCATGCAGAGCACAAGAGCAATGTATAGAGTGGGCAGGATGGATATCTGGGGAATACTTTGTGCATATAAGTGAGAAGAGGGGATTTGATCCTTCTGCCATAAAGACTCCGGGCAAAGACTAGTGTAATCAAAATAAGTCTTTTCTTGAATCCAGGCATAAAATAAACCAAACTGGGCAGAAACAAATGTGTTCCCATGTCCCTGACTTGAAACAAGCCTTGCACAGGCAGTTGAGGAGAAGAGACAAGAGTTTACCTGTGATGATGCATGGGTAGACATACATGCAGCATTCATAAATCCCAGTTATAGTTTGTTGACTATTTCATCATGGATATGTTTGATGTATGGCATTCATATGATGATTTGCCAAACCTGATGCAATAGTTGGATCATAATTTTAAATACTGGAAAAATTTGATAAGAAAGAGCTCAAGACCCTTAGACCACCAGAATAACTGAGCTCCCACCCAGTGATCCCTCAGCTTGTTACCCAAGGTGTATAGTATACCAGTATTTTCTCTTGATATATTTTTTCCGGGTTTTTATACTGTGTATCCTCACAAGTCATATAGACTTTTCTATGTAGGAGATCAAATGTATTCTGTCTGTGACTAGAAATCACACATTCCTCTAGACAAGATACTGGAGGAGTTCCAACACAATCTTGTTACAGGGAGGGAGGATGGGCAGTCACATATTGGGTATAATTGTATATTTCCCTCTTCTAAATGAATGCAACTGATAAGTCATTCCACAACATAAGCAGCATTGGTGACAGGAGAGCAGATACTCACGTTTGTTCACAGCTGGCAATAGATGAATTGACGAGAACTGTTATGATAAGTTGTGGTTCCATATTTTGCACACCTTCTCTTGTTTTCTACCCTAGTTACTTTCTTTTGGTGGTGTATAAAGGATTATTTTTTTTGGTGACAAGCGACATAAGTTCACTTTACACAAACATATCCTATGAGAGGGGCCTAGAGGCTGTTATCTTAAACTATCTTAGACTTAAACGTGGAGGAAAAACTCCCAAAAGAACAAATAGATTATGTCCTGGAAGGACTACATTTCATCCTATAAAATAACGTATTTCAATGAAAACATTTACCTACAAACCTCGGGGGCAGTCATGGGCACAAAAATGGCCCCTAGTTACACTAACATATATGGCCCAGTGGGAACAGCATATTTATGATAAACATAACTGGAATTCCAATATACACCTATTTAAGCGCTATATAGACTTGTTCTTCATATGGCAGGGAGATTCTACAACACTAGACCTTTCTTTACAACATCTGAACAATACATGGGGGATAACTTTAACAACTTATGACAAAGCCTCTATCAATAGTGTTGAGCGAACCCGAACCGCACTGTTCGGGTTTGTACTGAACATTACGTTTTTTGGACCCCGGACCCGAACACTGACATTTCATTGTATGTTCGGGTTGGAGTTCGGCGATTACATTGTATGTAATGCTATGGGCTTTCTATAAACCGAAATAGAGTCCCCATTCATACGAATAGGTCAGTTGACCTATTCGTTTGAATGGGGACTCTATTTTGATTTATAGAATAGCAATAGCATTACATCTATTCCATAAACAGAAAGTCTATAAACCGAAAGACATTCGGTTTATGTAATACAATTGACCTATTCTTATGAATGGGGACTCTATTTCGGTTTATAGAATAGCAATATCATCCCTATAGAGTCTAGCCAAAATGATTGACTTTTATTGCATTCATACTGTTTCATTTTTTTTTTGTTTTTTACAGGGACTTACCTTATGTCCTTGTTTTTGATCTGTGCCCTTGATAAAGCCTTAGGAGCCTAAACGTTTTCAGCTCACCTGTTGCTGCTCTTTACACCTGTTGGATTTAGAATTATTTTGTGTATATTTGGGGGCAGGGGGGTTATACCACTGTTGATCTAAAATTGCTATTTTTTGGATGCTATTGTGTGCTCCTCCTGCTATTTATTTCAGTCACAATCCTTGGTCCTAGCTAAGGGAGAGAGTGATATATTGACCCCAACATGGTACCATAAAAAAAGCACTGTTCCCTGATTACATGTGAATCGCAGGATGGGGGGAGGTCAAAGCTAAAGCTAGCACACACACAGGCAAAAACACTGAGACTTGTAACATAAGATCAAACTTTTAGATACATTGGTTTAAACACTATATAGATATTATACATTTATACAATATAAATATGAAATCAAGTTCTATATAAAATCACCTTGTTTAATATTGATAATTTTAAATCAAGTGTTCTCTTTGGTATGAAACCTATGTGTGATGAAACCTATGTGCGATGTTTGATTAATCTTAGCTAAACGTATCTGATCCCAACCTTTTTTGTATCTATATAAAATTTTATCTTAGGAGAATTTCCCCAACATTGTTAACACACTGAAGATCACTAACAATGTTTTCCATTGGTTATGTACAGGGCATTCTATTTATTAATTTATGCTCATATTTGGAGATGTATGGGACACATGGTTCTTTGAAAATTTTACAGGTTTACAATGTTACAGGTTTAAACAAATTTAAATAAAAAAAACACACCCTCATCTCTGATTGGATAGATGCATTATTGTTATCAATTTATTAAGAATTGTTTCATAGGCACATGACTAAGCAGAGAGATCTGGTTTATTGAGAATTAATTCTTTGATATTGTAATTGACATATTCCATGGCCATATATGGCCAGATTGTTATAGGTTTTGGTCCCATAAAATGCATACTACCATCTTGTGGTTTAAATTGTAACTACATATATGCATGTATTACAGTTGACGATGCCATATTTGCATTTAATATCCTTGAATCTGTTATTAGATCATACAATTGAGTTATGATTTATTCCAATGTTGTGTTTTTATCCTATTTTTCTTATTTCTATTTTTATTTAATAAACTGCACATCCATATTTTATACTAACATTTTGTCACGGATATTGACATTACAACATCAATCCCCATAAATCAAAGTCTTTATGGATTAAAATAATTTTTATTTATTGTCAGATACTTACATCCTGTGATAAATTTGATAGATATTCATAAATATAAATTTCCCATCATAATTAAATAATTCCAAAAACACGGTACCACCAAAAGATTATTCAAAAATAAATGAGACTTCAGTTTTGCACGTGAACGAAAATCAGTGTCTCATGGCTTTTAATATTACAAAAAGTACAAGGCACTTAATGTTGTACCAAATCCAAACATTAAAAATTCCTTCTGAAAAGCAGACTCCCCTCTTTCATTCTTTTTTTTTCTTTTTTTATATCACAGAAAGGTCAAGCTCCTCTGTATACCACTGATCGGTTTCTCTGGCAATATAATTTACTAGTTGTGTTATGGTCAAATGTCTCTTTTACTATTATACACTTGTGTTTATGTCTTATTTGTCACACATTCCCTAAAAGAATACCCTTGGTCATAATTTTGCTCAGTAACTATTTCCTCTGTAAATTCCTCCCATCTGGCTACCCCTCCCCCTTCCCATCCAGCAAGCCTCATGTAACAAATTCCTGAACAGCTTCCGTTACTAACTCTTCCCCCACTTCCTTTGTGTAAGTTAACAGTTATGTGCCACGTGCAACAAAATGGAGAATCACTGTTAAAGTAACAGTAACTGTTTCCCCTGCAGCCCCTCTTTGTTCAGTAACTACTCACTCCCCCTCCCATCGTGTAACCAAGATGGAGCTGGAATGTGGGTGGGAGAACTCTGTAATGATGACGTCACATCCTGTAGGGTGGGTTTAGACAAGACCCCTTAAACTATTAGCCAATTGTTGGATGTATACTGTATGTTTAACTGTGACTCTGTACACGACATATTTCTGCTTTAAAAGGAATCTCCCACTCTGGGAAATAAAGGTTTGCCTCAGGTTTTTCACTGATCAGAAACTTTGTCTCCGGTGTGAATTTCTTCTAGGGAATTAATCAATTTGGAAGGAGTAGATAGACAATAAAGCAAAGTTTGCTTTGATCCAAATCAGTTGGTGCCCAAACAGGGACATTTGGGCTGTGTTTCTATGGAAGTTGCATTGAGGACCGGAGAGGAGACCCCCAGAGACTGGAAAAAAGAGCCTGATCACCTCTGCATGTGGTAAATTACCTATATTTTCCTGTCTTTAGACTTGGCCTGCACTCCGTGTCTGCGCCCGGCTTCTCGTGGATAACGCCATTGAACAGGTATATAGTTTGCCCAAATGTCCCCTTTATTTGAATAGAACCTGTCAATTGTCTATCTACTTCCTTAGTCATTCCTGAGTGTGTGTTTTATGTGTGGAAGCGTCTGCTTGCTTGAGAATCTGTTGTACTTCTGTTTTACTACTTGCTTACCATTATATTGCTATTAAATTTCTGTTTAGAGTTTAAAGGTGTTATTTAGCTCGCTTTGGTAAAAAAGCGTGTTTTTTGCCCCGTTTGGTATAGAACCTGGTGTTATTTTGTTGTTTTAGCTAAGCTAGTTTGGTGAACAGAAATACAAACAGGCGTCTGTTGTTTTGGTATGCAGATATTGTATGTGAAATTTAGTTTTTGTGTGACCTGAGTTTATTATTAGCCGGCATTTATTTTAAGCTATTTGTAATTTAATTACATCTGTGTATTGTGCTTTTGCCTGTATATGTATTTTTGGGTACCATATATGTTAATTGTGAACTATAAGTCTATGTCTTGTAGCTCTCCTATTCAATCTTTTGTCCTCAGGAGAGCTGTGCTTTGGCAATCACAGTTTACACTTTGTGCTTGCAGAAACTGCTTCTTCTCCCCCCCCCCCTTTTCCACCCCTCCCTTCTCTTGGTGTGTGTGTCTATGTAGCTGGAATTTTTGCGTGCATGTTTTGGTTCCTTTGTTTATAATTCCTGAAATCTGTTTCCTTTCATTCTCTGTCTCTTATTTTCATTTTCTTTTTGTTCATGGGTAGTTTGCCATTTCTTTTTCAGCTTCTCTCTCTACAGTAACACTGCAGTGTATACATGGGTCAATCTAATGTTAGCTCCTTCAGAGGTCGTTTGGCCTGTGACCTTGTAAAGGAAAGAGCTGGGGAATTAGCTGTAGGCAAATTGAAGAAGATTGTTAAAATATGTGGTATTACCATGTTTCCCAGTGGCAGATTGCAGGCGGAGGACTGGAGAAAACTTTTAAACGATAAAAATGGGATATTGCTAGATAATGGATTAATGAAATCCGCTGATGCTTGGTATAGGGTGGCTAATTAAGAAGGAGGGGTGGATTGAGGAGGAGATAGACCTAAAGGGGCAGAAAGTCTGTGTATCATGAGAAAGATAGTTTTTTTTTAATCTGTTACAGACATTACCCACCCTCCTCCTTATGATGGAGCCTGGCACAAAGGGAAGGTGGCTAGCCCAGCCTCTGGAGCCCCCACCTGTTGGCACTCCCTCTCCAGTTCCTACCCCCTTGTACCCTGTCCTTGGGGCAGACGGATCCTATTTTCCAGCCCCAATTCCTCTTCCACTCCAAATCCCAGTCACGCCTTCCTTTCCTTCTCTCTTGTCTATCCCTGTCAATACACCCTCTCTTCCAGCTCCGGTTGCTTCTGTCCCCACCTAATTCCTTCCACTTCTCCCCGTCACTTCCGCCCTTACCTCTCCTTCAGATTCTTCCACTTCTGCCCTTTCATTGTCACCATTTTCTGTATCTGCCACACCCATCCCTTCCATGGTGGTCACTTCCCCTCCCAACATCCCTTTGGTCACTCCCTCCGTCACCCCTATATCCTCTTCCATTCCTGCCCCCAGTTTATCTTTCCCTATTATGACTGTTGGCTCCACTGTTCCTGCTGCAGCAGCCCATCTTCCTGATACATCCCCTGCTGCATCAGGCCATTATCCCACTACCTCACAACTTGATCCCATCCAGGTTCCTAATGCAGTTACTTCCTCTGCATCCAGTGCTACAGAAGTTTCAGCTTCCATTCTCTGTGATATAGCTAGTTTAAACAGCCAACCAATTCCCATTCCCCCTGATGATTGTAGTATCCAGGGGGGACAGCCACCACAGATCTCAAATAATCTCCCTTGCATTCCCCTAGAAGGCCCTTGCAGCACCCAGCATGGTCTGGCGGGAGCCCCTGTGAAGTATGTTACCTTTAACCCATCTCAAGCTGCAACCCTGGTGAATTCACTTCCAGACCCAGAAAAACAGCCCATGCCCTTTTACCGACTGATCGTTCAGATCCGTAAAACATACTCTGCTGCATGGCACGATTTGTTTAGTCTGTGTGAAATTAAAGCGGGGGATGCCTACTGGCCCATAATGGAAAAGAGTTTGATGATGCCCGTCTCACTACTGACACAGATTCAGTCTGGTATCACATTTTGTGAACAACTCCGTGCATGGGCTCAAGATAAATTAGCTGATCAGGCTACTTCTATTAATGATATTGTTCAAGAAAAATCAGAAACGGTTGAAAGATTTAATTCTAGGTTAACTCAAACCTTCTCTGATCTGGGTTTCAATTGCAGGCCTTTCAGAACCCATAAGGAAAGGCCTGGTCCTATCCCGGCCCGAGTTCAGGATTATTCCCCTGGATACTCTCCTCCTGGTCGCTAAAGGCCTAGAGTCGATCCAATTGCCCCAGCACAAGAAATCCAATCCTTTAATGTTTTCTTTATATAACCCTGCAATTCAGCCTGCCCCTGGTGGGTTCCCTATTCCCGCGCCACCGGGCCCTTTCATGGCTCAGGCCTCAAGACCGAAAATTGGAACTTGTTTTCACTGTAAGCAACCAGGTCATTTTAAAAATGATTGTCCAAATCTCCTGAAGCCCTTACCAGCTTCTTTGCATTATGACGTGCTGTTTCTGCTCCTGCACTGGGCCTTCCCAATTACCAGAAGCCCTTCAAGCTGTTTGTCTACGAAAAAATGGATCATGGGTCTCGTCAACATCCAAGAGGGTATTGTCAGCTGGATCCGGTGGCCAGGGGAGGACCCTCCTGTCTTCGGGCTGTGTTTACAGCAAGTGCTCTACTGGACAAGACGAATGACCTAATTCTTGGTCACAGGCTTACCATCCTCGCTCCCCATGATATTTCTGCAATACTCAATCAAATTCAGCCTAAACATCTCTCTACACAGAGACATCTTCGTCTTCAAACGACTTTATTGTTACCCGATAATGTCTCTTTACAACGATGTTACACTTTGAATCCTGCCACTCTTCTGCCTCTTCCCAAGGGGGGAGTACCACACTATTGGTACAGTCTGGACATAGATCCTGATGCCTTCCTTGATCTGGATGTCCATATGCCCACAGTACCACACGACGAACAGCCATCTTCTCTATGGCATTGCACTTTGTGGTTCAGAGATGTTCCGGGGCCTGACCCCCGGTATGAAGAACTGTTTCAGTTGATTGAAGTACGTCTCACTTTGACAGACATGTTCTGGGATACAAAAGGCAACACTGTGGTTTTAGTCCAATTACCCACAGAAGTGACTCTAATGTACCACCATTGGGAGATGGCAGTCCCTCATGTCTCTATTACTAAATCTCCAGATATCTCATGGAAGGAACTTGGTCCATTAGCCAAAGCATGGAGTACAAAAGATCAAGGCCAACTCTCCACAGAAGGTGTTACCAAGCGAACAGTGAATTGTAAGACTACTGGTTACCCGCAACATTACACAGAAATATGTGAAGATGCCCCTCCCATAGATCCTGACCCAGATGTCCCCCATGACTGTTTTGAACAAATGAAGATGGAAACAACCCATCTTCCCACAGTACATGAAACGGCTTTGCCAGATCCTGACTGAACACCGTTTGTGGATGGCTCCAGATTTGCAGATGAACAAGGAAGATACCACACTGGATTTGCCGTGACCACAGTAGATCAGGTACGTCAAGCATCCCTACTTCCCCTTTCTATGTCTGCTCAAGAAGCTGAGCTAAAAGCCCTCACTGTAGCATGCCAAATGTTTGAAGGGAAGCGTGTTAATATTTACACTGATTCAAGATATGCTCTGGGTGTAGCACACGACTTTGGACTGATATGGAAGACAAGAGGTTTTCTGACAGCAACCGGTACACCAGTTAAACATGGTACAGCTATCAAGGAACTGATGGATGCTTTACTCCTTCCTGAAGAAGTGGCCATATTGAAAGTTCATGGAAGACAGAATTCGGAAAAAACGTGTGGCAATCATAAAGCTGACCAAGCCGCCAAAGATGCTACATGTGACACGACAGCACCGTCACACTGCCAATCACTCCCTCCTTACCTGCTCAGAACTCCCCGGAGCTCTGTCTCACTGCCCTCTGGGTCTTCTGCAGGGAAGACACACAAGCTCCATTAGCAGGCCTCATGACTATCCCTAGGTTACTGCTCTGCACATGTGCAGTTCTACATTTGGGTTCCTGCCCTTACTGCCCCTTAAAGGGACAGTAATAAAACATCTGTTCTCCTCCCCAAAGCCTCCATTGGCCAGCCAATCTCTCCTACACTATTTAAACCCTCATTTTTGAACTAGTCCTTGCCTGTAACTAGCGTTTGTGTATTTTTCATGAATTGCGGATTCCTGTTGCCGACTCCTGCTTGCCCGACCTTCCTGTCCTGCCGCCTGTCCCGACCTGTTTGCCTGAATTGACTTCGTTTGTTTGCCACCTGTCCTGATTTTTACGCCTGTCTGACTATTCTTCCGTCTGCACCCTTGATACCTTTGCCTCGGTCCTACTCTGTATCCAGCTGCCATCCTATTAGGTTTAGCTTTGGTATTCTGTTGATAGTTCAGAGTGCAAAAGTCCTGGGGGAGCAAAACCTGCGGCTCAACCATAGGGTGGAATTCCTTCATGCAGAATAATTCTGTTCTATTGCCGGGGTCCATTGCCAAAACCTATACCTACTCTGAAAAGAGGTTCCAGCCTCATACCAGATCGTGACAGCATGTCAATCAAGTGAAGTAGACAGAAGAGTGTCCAGTGAGGAAATTCCTCTCTTTACCATGCAAACCTTACCTACGGACCTCAAGTTTTTGAAAGAACAGCAAGCAGCTGTAAGTCCTGAAGAAAAGAAAAATTGGAAACAGAAAGGAGCAACCTTAAAGGATGGAGTGTATACTAGCAATCTCAAATTTTGTCTACCTAAAAGTATGTATCCGCCTGTGGTTCAGTGGGCTTATGGAGCAGCGCACTTGTCTAAGACTCTCATGAACTCTTTAATTGCTAAATATTTCGAAGCACCAGGTATTACCACTCTGACTAAAACCTACTGTAAGTCTTGTGCTATCTGTGCCAAGTGGAATCCGTGAAAATTGGAGAAAGTTTTCCCCAAACATCTGGCGAAGCCACACTACCCATTCCAGAGAGTCCAAATCGACCACATTCAGATGCCAAAGAGTGGCCGGTATGAATATGCCCTAGTTCTGGTGGACATGTTCTCAGGATGGCCAGAAGCTTTCCCAGTTACTAATATGACCGCCAAGACCACTACCAAGCGGTTGCTCACTGAAATTGTCTGTAGATATGGAGTTCCTGAAGTGATTGAAAGTGACCAGGGCCCGGCTTTAACAGCACTAGTGACTAAGGAAGTCTGGGCAGCACTGGGGGTGACCCTTGCATTCCACACACCCTATCACCCACAGAGTAGTGGTAAGGTAGAACGCATGAATGGCACCTTAAAAGCCAGAATGCTTAAGATGGCCCAAGAAACTAACCTGCCCTGGCCAGAGAGTCTCCCCATAGCTCTGTTTAGTGTCAGGTACACACCAAGAGGGAAGTTTAACATGTCCCCCTATGAGATTTTGTTTGGTTCAGCCCCTAGATTAGGTTGTTACTTTCCTCAACAACTCCAACTGCAATCAGATACTATGGTTAATTATGTGACAACTCTTTCTCAAGCTTTAAACAAAATACATGCCCAAGGTTTTCTCTTCCATTCCAGATCCAGAGTCTGATACAGGCACACACAAGTTGCTTCCTGGTGATTGGGTTCTGGTTAAGAAGTTCCTGAGAAAACATACCCTTGAACCCAGATATGAAGGTCCGTTCCAAGTTCTTCTAACCACAGCTACCTTAGTTAAATTGGCTGGAAAGAGCACTTGGATACACGCTTCACATTGCAAGAAAGTTCCAGCTCCAGAGGAAGCAGATCCTGTTATAACATGAATTTTGTGTATTTGTTCTTGCTGCTAGGTCTGATAAAGGCCCAACAAGTCGCTATAACCAAAGACAATCATGTTTACACATTTTGGTACAATTCCTCTAGTACACGGGTAGCCACATTTGTATTTGAATAATTGTGATGTCATAAATTGTACATTTCCATCGTCATTGTCGTCAGCAGTGTACAAAGATATACCTAACATCAAGGGCCCATACATGTGTGTGACTGATGACTACTGGGGATATGAGTGTAGTTCGTGGAAGGCACCAGGTAGGTATACAGGGCCAGCCTGGGGCTATAGACCACAAAGTGCCTTAGACAGATTAGATAAAAATGGGGAGTCCTTACTGAAAAGAATGACGTTCAGGAAACCAGGGGGGGGGGGGGGGCGACACTTATAAAACTAGCTTTAAACATAGAACATCCCAGTCCTGGAGATGCTGGGCAATATGTAATGGGAATGTACTGGAAGGGAGGAGGTTCATACAGTAAACAGGGGACCTTTTACTTACGGGACATGTATGACTCACCTGACTGGGTAGGTGCCACGCACATGACTATTAATCCTCTTAAGCCACACCTCAAAACTCTAAAAGACATGATAACTATAGCTAACCCCACGTATGAGGACACTATGGCTGTAGAGACGGGTTTCTCTGACACTAACTTATGGCTTGAGATGAAATATAACGCTAACAAACACAACAGATCTAACTGCTGTGTCTGTGGAGGAGCGAGGCCTCACTTAGGTACTGTCCCTTTGAACATGCCTCCAGAGATAGAGATGTGTTTCCTAAGTCTCTATACTATAATTAAAACTGACCGGACGGAATGTGAATCATGGACAAAGGAATACCCAATTATCCTTAAAGATGTTAAGCCAGATAAAGGTATCACCATATATCCAGGAAACTACACTTGTTATGGTATATATGATGGGGTAGGATAATTCTTTGGTAATTTCACTGGTAAGTACTGTGCCACATATAGCCCAATTCCAGCCGCCTTAATCTAGCAACACGCAAGATCCCTTGGAGACATATATTGGATTTGTGGGGATATGCAGATTAGAACTATATTGGAAGGTGTATGGTGGGGAGAATGTGCTCTAGCTAAGGTAATTATGCCTATACACAATCTCTGACGGACACCAAGATACCCCAGGTAAGTTACACCAATACTCTAGAATAAAGAGAGGTACTCCTATAAAAAGCAGTTTTGATCCCCATATTTATATAGATGCCATGGGAGTGCCAAGGGGGGATAAAGTGAATTTAAAGCAAGAGATGAAGTGTCTGCAGGGTTTGAATCTATTTTCCCAATCATCACGGCCAATAAAAATGTAAATTGGATTAATTACATCTATTATAACCAACAACGTTTTGTAAATTATACAAGAGATGCCCTCCAGGGTTTGGCGGAACAATTACAAGCAACTTCCCAGATGACCTTCCAGAATAGAATGGCTTTAGATATGATTCTGGCAGAGAAAGGGGGAGTATGTAAAATACTCCCAGACACCATGACATGTTGTACCTATATCCCAGATAATACAGGCCCTAATGGTAAGGTAACGTTGGCAATAGAAAAGTTAAAGAGTTTGTCCAATGAACTGAAACGGAATTCTGGGGCCACGGATCCATGGGAAAGATGGTTTGGATGGATGTCTGGATGGCAGGGTGCTCTGGCCCTAATAGGTGTTGCCATTTTAATAACGATAATCATCCTTGCTCTTCTTGTTAGTTGTG
This sequence comes from Pelodytes ibericus, assembly GCA_036172795.1. Taxonomy (NCBI): domain Eukaryota; kingdom Metazoa; phylum Chordata; class Amphibia; order Anura; family Pelodytidae; genus Pelodytes; species Pelodytes ibericus. The sequence goes on along the minus strand of CM069861.1, from coordinate 200,092,393 downwards.
TGTTACCTTGTCTTAAGAAATGCCTACAAAAGACAGTTGATCAGACAATCGACCAGACCACCCCGACCTTCCTTCACCAAGAGATTGACGACATAGACCGTGATACACCACATACACCCTTACAGTCCCACCGCACTAAGTAAACAGCTACTTTCTCTTAAGGAAATTCAGGGATAGCGTCTGTCTCTACGGGCAGAAGTCTGTCGCGGGAGAAGTAGTGGACAAGCTGCTATGGGCCACCCGCGCAGTGAAGCATTCGAGGCCTGTTCAGACAGATGTGCAAGATAGCCTTTTTGTTATTTTTCTATAGGGACAGTATTAGAGTTAGAGATAGTAGCGGTTAGTAAAATAGTAATTTTAAGGGGGGACTGCTATGGACAAATGTCTCTTTTACCATTATACACTTGTGTTTATGTCTTATTTGTCACACATTCCCTAAAAGAATATCCTTGGTCATAATTTTGCTCAGTAACTATTTCCTCTGTAAATTCCTCCCATCTGGCTACCCCTCCCCCTTCCCATCCAGCAAGCCTCATGTAACAAATTCCTGAACAGCTTCCGTTACTAACTCTTCCCCCACTTCCTTTGTGTAAGTTAACAGTTATGTGCCACATGCAACAAAATGGCGAATCACTGTTAAAGTAACAGTAACTGTTTCCCCTGCTGCCCCTCTTTGTTCAGTAACTACTCACTCCCCCTCCCATCGTGTAACCAAGATGGAGCTGCAATGTGGGTGGGTTTAGACAAGACCCCTTAAACTATTAGCCAATTGTTGAATGTATACTGTACTGTGACTCTGTACATGATGTATTTCTGCTTTAAAAGGAATCTCCCACTCTGGGAAATAAAGGTTTGCCTCTGGTTTTTCACTGATCAGAAACTTTGTCTCCGGTGTGAATTACTTCTAGGGAGAGTGCATTAATTAATCAATTTGGAAGGAGTAGATAGACAATAAAGCAAAGTTTGCTTTGATCCAAATCAGGTGTTGTATAAAGAAAAAAAAAAACAACACAATTTTGAACTGAATTATTAGCACCTAAAATAGTATTTATTTTGTTGGATATTATAGCTTAAGATATTAAGCAAAAGGTTTGAATGGGGACAAAATACATTTTAATAGGCATGGAAAGACCATGTTATATGTATAATTAAATTAGTCTTTTAATTGGGTTAATACAAATTGGACTTTTATCCCTGTTTTCTCTCTTTTCATGACTTAATTACATTTATTCTTCATCCCCTTCCAACCTTCAGCTTAATAACCAATTCTTCGATAAGAGGGGATAATAACCTTGCCCGGAACTGGAATTTTTTTTGTCATGGGGTCACCTGTTTACATCTTTCAACTTTAGGATATACATATCTTTTAAATTTGGGATCCATATATAGAAGGACAAACTTGTTCATATTTTAAATACCAAAGAGGGGAAATAACGCCAATGAATTAACCAATTTTGAATGGAGTCTGGTGTGGAGGATTTGTTAAAACAACCTTTATTGGAAATTATTAAAAAAAACGTATTTTAAATAAGGTGTAAACACAGGTTAAGAATAACAAAGTTAAAAAAAAAAAAAGTGTAAACATGATCAAACAGTGAAGATTTAAAAAAACAAAAACAAAAAACGCTATACTACATACATCAGCAAGGTTTGATCTTGCAATGTATAGTTACTATAGTGTAACAGAATGGGGGTAAATATTAATTTGCAGAAAGGCAATTTATGCTCAGCAATTTTTTAAGCTGCTATATCTATGAAGTGAGGCAGGAAAGAGAAAAAAAAAAAAAAAGGTGTCTCAAAATATATGCCTGGGTATCCTGTTAGATATGTAAAACCACTTCTAAACTAAGTTACCAATGTGCACAGAGAGTTTAGGGTGTGAACTGGTTGGCTGAGCTAATGAATGGTGCTAAATATTTGGCGTCTATCCCCATGCAATAAAGTAAGCGTGACTGCATCAGTAATAACATTGGATCTTCCACTGTGTGTTGATTCATTTGCTCTGGTAGTGTAGGTCACTCATGGAGCATGTCTAAAACCGATTAGTTGAGGTATGAACACCTTGAAGCAAATAAGCTGCCTGTCTGGCTTGTACTTAATAACATGTGGTGCAAAATGTCTGGTTAAAGGGCTCGGCTATAAAAGTAACTGCACAGTGAATGTATACTATAACCACTCAATTAATTCCCCCAGAAAAGGTTGTTCAAATAGAGGCTGAGTATTCATCAAGAAATATATTACCCTGTAGATCATAGCTATGCTGCTGTAACAATAGTGTGCTAAAGACCATTTAAATAATGGTACCCATGGAAGGAAATGGGCAACATTAGATTAGGCAAAATTATTAACTTGTCCACCGGAGGTTTGCTGCCTAGAGAAATTATTTTAGATCCACATTTAAACAAATTAGCTGGATTTATATTCTATTTACAACTAGGTCATTTCTTAGCTGCAGTAAAAATTAAAGGGCCCTTTTTATGGAATTATACAAAATGTGAGGCGTCGTGCTCACAGGGATAAAAAAATAAAAATCCTCTAAAATGTATAGTCTCCTTATGTGCATGGAAGACCCGATATAATACCATATTACTATAACATGTGAGAATCTGACCTCGGAATATCCCTGAAGGGGGGAGGAAAGAAACAAAAAGGACGCAAGGATGATCTGAACACATCGAAAGCGGAAAATAAACAAACTTACATATATAAGTTTCGGAGTCTGTGTCAAAAATGAAAAATAAAATGGTACTCCCACAATTTGCCAGAAGAGCTCTACCCATACAAATCACTATACCTTAGTAACCAGAATAGGTTAGAAATCAAAAAATCCGTGGTGAGCAGAAAACCCAAAGGAGGGCACTCGCTGTGGCTTGGTTGCCTTGTTAACGCAGATCAAAACAGGCATGCCTTAATACTCAATATGACCCGAGGAAACAGCCAGGTAAAAGTCACAAAGAAAGAATTCTCAACTAGAAGAGTCAGACAGTAATAGAATCTCACTCTGAATGAAAAAAATCATGCTTCCCGACGCACATTTCTCCAGAAGACCGTGTCTTCTTCCGGTGATATGCATAAAAAGTATGCACTAGTCGGCTTGTGCCTATTTTTAAAAACTGAAAGACAAATAATGCACACCACACGATGAAAAGGTGGTTTAATTGGTGCAAATCCGAACAGGGGTACAGAGTGTGCTCGAAACGCCTAATCATAGGCCTAGAATTTCCAAATGTTTTGTACTTTTTGGAACTATAGTTCTGGGTCTAGCAGAGAGATACCCTGCACACTGCAGACTGATCAGACGAGCAGGCAAATCACCACTCTGATTGGCTGTGGACACTCTGGCACTATCGGCACATGTCTGCCTGCAGACCTGCTGTGAGCTTCCTTCAAGGTAGCAAGGGGTTAAAAAAAAAATTGAATTTTTTTTTTTTTAAATACATTTTTAATGTATCTCATCTCATGTTTTCTCTTGGGTCTGGCATGGGAGGCTGTGGGTAGTGGTCTCCCCCCCATATAAAACACATTACTCATTTAAATGTCTAATTAACTGAATCTCTCCTTATCAAACAAGATCCCAATTAGAGTAAATGAACACCTGGGGTTACAAACTAGAGCCATTCTCTCCAGATATTCCACCTTACTCACACACATATATAAATTACACTTCAGATCCTATGTGTATGTGACAAGACAGGTGTCTATGGCTAATGTATAAATACCATATCTAACTGGAGTCTGCCAGTGGGGATTTAAGCAAAACATTTGTTTTCCAAAGGATTTTCCTTTGTTCTGTGGACCAATATCCAATTCATAAAGTTTAAAACTTCATATTTAAAAAAGGACCATAAAGATACAATCAATAGTTAAAAATATATATTAAAAAGCATTAATCAGATTAAACTGTATAAAAGAGCAAGGAATGTTTTTTCTGCAGTTTAGACAATGTAAAAAATATACATATAGTTTCCCTGAAGGCCATGTATTGAGTTTGATGGATTATTAATCTAGAATGTTCATTTGTAAATTGGAAACATTGTACAATCAAACATTTTTTCTTTCCCGTTATTTTCCTATTCCAAATGTTTAAGGCCACATACAGTATATCAAGGCAAAGCATTATCTGATCCAAGATTAGTTACCAAAAAGTGGAGATTTCAAATTTGTATTTGTTAGTATGGGCTTATAAGCCAAAAGGCTTCTCCTATATTCTTTGTTGATATTACTCTCCAATGTATTGATCAGATAAGATTTATAGAGATTTCAGTATGGTTTCTTAAATCTCTGAAATTGGGCCATAATCCAAGGGATGAAATATAGGCATTAACATCCAATGGTTTAAAATGAGTTTCTATTTGGCAAATATTTAAATTACCACATGTAACAATACAACTTCCTATTTTAGTTACCAGACTAAATTATGAGACCATCTACATGGTTTCATCGCATACTTTTCTTTCCAATAGAGAATGGCAAAAAGGGACATTTTTGAAATGTAAGAAGTATTTTTTAGTCTCAAAACTATTTGTCATTGAGAGTAAATGAAGTTATACCTTTTATAATCACTGTGTATTATGTCATAATACATAGATTCATCTTCTAAAGAGTGTTCTGCTTTCATACACAACTGATGTTTGATGTTGGTTTATTGTCAATTTACATGGGTCGTGAATAATTCTAATGCTATAAATAAATATTCTCCGATAGGTTGCTAGTGATTCACCCCAGGTATTATAGGCCTTCCAGGAGGTTTGGAAGCATTTGTCAAATTTACCGAAATCATGGTCTCATTACTTACTTGATGATGGCAAGCAAGTAAACTGATATTTCAGTCTCTTCTGAGTCTGTTCAGCCATTTCTCTGAGATAACATTCTATCACGTGACACTTTGGACCAATAGCAAACTTTTAATTTGACAGCTCCTCCCACCTCTTTCAAGTGTCAGATTTTAAAAAATTGTCTAAAAAAATGCACCATATGGTGCAAACAGGCTCCACTTACTGGCAAATGATTTCCTCCCATAAACAATGGGTTAGTGGGTGTTCCAAAGTGCAGAGATAAATCAGAAAAACAAATAATGTGCAATCTACTGTCAATCCCATAATGTCTGTGCACAGCTAGTAGTTTTAATACATTACTAAAAATCTTGTTAATGCAGTGGCTTGTTGATGATGCCAATTCAAACTCATTACCTCCAGAGTCAGCTGCTAGGATTTGCCCATCTTTTAAAGTGCAGCCTGGGGCAATTGTCTCACCAGACACAATGTAGGGCTAGCTCTGAATAGACCTATACAAGCCCATGTCCCATATTTCACACACATTTAAGGACATGCAGTCTTAAATGTCAATAAATGGTTAGTAAACATTCCATATGACAGTGATGCCAATAGGATTAAAAAAAAATTTACCAATTTTTCATGAAAGATACTCAGAAATATTGGTTTGCATTTTGATTCTAAAACTTGTGCCTCTGAAAAAGGGTTACTAAATATTCTATAGATTGAAAGTCGGGACCACAGAGCCTCATATATCAGTTCTGGCTTTAAAGATGGCTACAAGTGTGGGCATTTTAAATACAAATGAATAATTAAAAACATACAAATAAAATAGCTTATTGTATTTCAATTAGTGTATTTAATGCTATAGAAATCACTGGCACATATAGAAATATGTGTACACATTTTCCAGTGAGCTGTTTTACCTCGACTCCATAAGAAACCATATTCATCCATCTATCTAGAATCCTGGTTGAATTTTTATATGTACGTATTCTAGTCTGATTTAGATTATTTTCTGAAAACAGAAATTAGTTACAGTTTAGTTTCAACATAAACAGTGACTGCACAAATGGGGTAGAACTAACTCAAGAACAAAAAAGACTTCACTACTAGGTCTACTAGATTATCCACTTTGTCCCATTACGTGTAAAGGGGTGTGTCTCCCTCAGGGAATTACCAGGCTGTGTGTTGGCCAGCCCTCTCATTCGTGGGTATATAAGCCAGTCCTTGTGCAGAGTTTCAGTAGAAAACTTTTAGAATCCTTATACTCCCTTACAATGGCGCTGTCCATGATACTAGTGCTGATTGCTGCTGGATGGAGCATTTCCCATGCTCTGCCTGTACAGGTAAGCGAGTGTCTGAAGGGAGGAAAGACTGGCTTGTGTGACACTAGAAACATCTACAGGTCATTTTACCTTTATATGTTTCTTTTCCTACAGATCAATGATGGTGTAGCTTATGGTAAGTAATACATTAAAACATTCACAATTTTTTTTCTAAATAATTCTTATTGCTATTCACATCTTTTAGCCTAGCCCTTTATTAAGAATTAATCATAACCATTGCCCATCATACCGTGGACTTTAATTTTCTATATGGTTTTAACTCTTCTCCCCAATTTGCTTCCTCTTCCATAGAATTAAGCAAGGACCAAAATATTGAAGACAAAAAGTTTTTTGAATTAATAGAAACCAAGAACAAAGGTGAGAATTGAGGAAAGGTTTTCTGATTGCTTGGTCTATACAGGACTATTTCTCATTTTAAATGGATGGTTTTCTTTCCACCAGTCATTGCTTGTAGTTTAATCATCCTGATAATGCTTGTAACCTACAATACCAACCCTAACTGAAATGTTCTCTTAATTGAGATAGCCATTTCCTATAGTTTTACTTTAATAACTCATATTCAGGTATTAAAAGCTAGGCAGCATCATTTCTTACTCTGCTATTCATGCCTGATTTTTGCTATGCCATTGTTAGTTCACAACTCCACTGTCCAGATCCCCCAAAAAAGTATTGGCTGGAAAGAGCTTGGGATTTGATAGGTTATGCAGTACTTTCCTGTTATAATGTATCATATAATTACTCTATTTTATTCTCAGAGGTCATCAGACCCTTAACTGAAGGAGACATCGCTATTAAGCTTTCCAGGAGTGTCATTAATTGTCAGAACTGCTTCTGGCCGGCCTCCCCAGATGGATCCGTCTATGTCCCATACATTATTTCTTCTGCATACAGTAAGTTATTCCCATTATTTACTCGTTTATGACATTAGGAATGTTCATGTTATTACAAAATGTTCACTTGTCCCTTTTCCATCTCAGCCACCGTCCAGAGAGATCTTATTACGGATGCCTTGAATGAGATTCAGCTGATGTCTTGTGTGAGATTTGTTGGGAGAACAACAGAAGTCAACTATCTCAGTATAGAGTCTGGATCTGGGTGAGTCCGAGCATATCATGGGGTGAATACTCATTATTTACAAAGAAACACTATCTGGAATGTCTAGAACACAAACAGGCACTGGCCGTTGTGGAGTTTAACCTCAGCGATGCTCCCCGAGATTCACAGCAGTTAAATCCCACAATGGATAGAATACTAAATGTTTACTATCCCTGGCAAGGAATAGTACTTTCTCCAAACAGAATGTTAGAATAACAGGTGTCCATGTATTCAATATTAATCAAAATAGAGGACTTGTTATAAATATTAAACTGATTATAGCATTTTCTGCTTTTTAGATGCTGGTCATACATAGCAATGACTGGTGGGAAACAGACGGTGAGCTTGGCCCAGTCTGGCTGCATGGCCCATGGGATTATCCAACATGAAGTCATGCATGCACTTGGCTTTCTCCATGAGCACACTAGAAGTGACAGAGATTCCTATGTTGATATCATATGGCAGTACATCTCTCTAAGTGAGTAACACTGATACACAGATACATACCATAAACCAGGGGCAGTCAAAGAGCAGGACACCAGTAAGAAGGTGTTGGTGACCCTACATGCCCATTTAGTTCATGTCCTACAAACAGTGAAGGACCCACTCTGATAAACATCAGTGCATTCCCTGTAATATAAAGCCAATTTCTCATTTATATCTCCTGACAGATGATCGTTCCCATTTTAAGATTGATGTTTCAAACAATCTGGACCTTCCGTATGATTACAGTTCAGTGATGCATTATGAAAAGTAAGTATATTTCTAGTTATGAACAAACACAGACAGCAATGTCTGCTGTTAAAATTTATTATCATTCTTCCTGAACCAACACTGAAGTTGTACCCTTCCTACAGTACTGCTTTCACCAACACAGGCGGTCAATCTACAATCATCCCCAAACCTGACCCCACAGTGCCTATTGGACAGAGAGTTGGGATGAGTTATCTGGATGTGAAGAAAATGAACAAACTCTATAATTGCAGTGAGTATTTTTAGGATACTTTCCCCATTGTTATCCATATCGCTGTTCCTCAGCTCAGTGTGTCATAACGGAGATACAGTAGTGACTGGATATATACAAATCAATATTCTTATTGTAGAGATGAATTTTGCACAGTAGAGCTTTTACATGAGGATTTCTAACAAAACACAATGTTTCTATTTGTGTAGCTGCTTGTCGCACAAAACTACAGGAGGGAACTTTTCCGCTGACGGCCTCTCCTTCGGACAGGATGGAAGCTGCCTCTGGTTGATTCAAGTTGCACCAAACAGCAAGGTTAGTATAAAACGCATATAATCAAAGTCACACCTTAGAAGTAGAGATTTTGGATTCAATCCCTCATTGTCAATTGTGAAATAATTGTAACATAGCAACTGATTAATGTATCATTTTGTACAGTGCATTTTTCAGTGCAGGAGATTTTACAAAAATTACCCCATATGGGTTCACCACAGTTAGAATGCTGGTCTTCGAGATGGAAAACTAGCACTCAGAAGAGCAAAAATTACAATAAGGATAAATAATTAAACATATCCATTGTGGAGACCACTTTCAATCACCAGGTTTATCTGCAGCTCAGTGATTTCAGCATCCCTCCTTCTGCTGGATGCAGTGCCTCGTATATCAGAGTGTATGATGGGAACAGCAGATCAGCAAACATTCTCCTGGATAAGACCTGTGGAAATGCAGCCATCCCACCTCTCATTTCTTCTTATAACAATATGCTTATAGAATTTGTAAGCAACCAGGCACCAGCTTTTAGCACATTCAGTGTGGCCTATGAAGCAGGTAAGTTCTCCCCTTCCTGTTACTGCTATCACAATTTTTCAGCAGTATATTTTAGAAAAGAAAAATGGTTGCACATATATTTGACATGATCATTTAATATTGTGAGGAATATTTAACCATATACGTGTTTAACCAGTCACTTTATGTATTTTATATCTACAGTTTCCTACGGCCAAACATTTACCAAGAGTAAAGGGATTCTGGTTTCTCCAGAATTTTCACGGCCTTATCCCAACAATGCGGATGCTCTATGGTTCATCATTGCCCCACCACAATATAAGGTGAGATATCACACAATATACCACTAAGTGCTTGCAGAGTTCTACAGAACACCAAAATCTTTGTAGTAATGTCCTCTCCTAACACAGTCTGTTCCTTTCTCTTCTAGATTTCCCTGCGATTCATGTACCTTTTAGTGCAAGATTCCCCAACTTGTCAGTATGACTACATCACTGTCATCGATGGACCAACAAAAACATCTCCAGACCTGGGCAAGTTCTGTGGTAATAAGTTACCTTCTCCTGTGATGTCTACTGGGAATGTGATGCTAGTTCAGTTCCGTAGTGACGATCAGATCAACTTTAAAGGTTTCTACTTGTGCTATCAATTTGGTAAGTTCAGAACTTCGGATTTGTGCTTTGGAGTTACTTGTGCTTACAGTATAATTGATTCTTTGTGATAATTGTCACATGACTGCATTTTCATTAAAATCAGGCAGGTGATGACATTAGTATTATAGAATCCCCTTACACAACTTTCCTGGTACCATTAAAATTATATTCTTGTCTTGCAGTGCCCCCCAGCTGAATATAGAAGATGGATTTTTCTCTTCATTACGGAAATAAATTCTGTTTATAAATTTCCATCTGTTTTTACAGTGTTTATTCGGTATGTGTCTATTTTGGGTCTTGCAAATCAAAAAAACTAAATGCTAATTTTGCAATTACGTTAATTAAAAAAAAGTAATGAAAAAAAAAACATAAGATAGCCGCCTGTGTATGGCCACTTGGGAAGGGTGCCTCCGTGCTACTGTTTGCTGGTAAACGGATGGCTCCTTCTTGGGGTTTATAAATGATCTGAAATGTGGTGTAAGGTCCTATTGGATGGCTGAAGCCGGTTTTATTCACAGTCCCAGCGGGAACAGCCCAGACGTGGCCAAGTGTTTTTTCTGTCTAAAGGAGCTTGAAGGCTGGGAGCCAGAAGACGATCCTATGTGAGTGCTAATTTACCACTATGGCATGTTGCTGGTGATATGCAAGAACAGGCATGTGGAGACAAGTTATTTATGACCATAGAGAAAACCCTATTAATCCTCTTTATTTCCATGGTTTCTCAGCTACCATCAAAAAGGGTGTCCCTTACAGAACAATGGTCTGGACCCCCATTCATTTTCTCCTGCACTATTTATTGCCCCCAATTCTCTCACCATAGCGCCACCTTGCACATGCTGGAATTGCCCAAGCCAGACAAAGTCCAGTAAGCTCAATATATTTGTAGTGAAATAACTTGGACACAATTAATAGAAAACACTCATATTTGTATAAAAAATAAAAAAATATCAACCAGACGTGCGGTGTAGGAGCTCCACAAGTTATAGGCAACTATCACTGATCATATATGACTTCTCCCACCAAACTCACCAGAATTAACAAACTTGAAGCCTTTGCCAACATGGGCAAAAAGGGGAAAAAAGCAGACAAACCACAACAACCAAGAAAGATTGATATCAGTTCAATGCTAACCAGGCCTGTTAGGCCTCAATTGGGCACGCCCATGGCAACCTCTACTGCACAATCTGAGGACTCAGAGTCCTCCTCGGAGGATTCATATCAGCTCCAACTGAATACACGCACATCTAAACTCGCAGCTACTAACCCTGAAGATGGCCTGGCCACAAAGGGCGACTTAAAACGGATGCTGGCAGATCTGCAAGATAGCTGGAAGAAAGACATGAGACATTCGTGTGGAGGTTACAAGCCTGCAACAAAAGGTGCTAACGTTAGAAAAAAGCATTGGTGACAACCAAACTTCACAGAGAAGTTCTGCAGATATCACTGAACGTTTAGTTCATCAAGTACATAGCCTGCAAAGACAGGTGTCCATGTGCGACACTAAACTAAGGCAAAATAATGTCAAAATTCGTGGAGTGCCGGAGACAGTTGGGCCCTCTGCACTCCGGCAATATCTGAACAAATTTCTCACCTCACTTATACCTGATGCAGGCTTCACAGATCGGACCCTAGCTGATGCATTCCGAGTCAAGAAGGCACTGAGAGCCCCACAAGAAGCATCCCGAGATGTTGTTATCCGATTTGGCACATTTGCAGACAAGGTGACAGTTCTCTCATCATGCAGACAAAAAAAAACAAGTGGCATTTGAAGAAGTGAACCTAGCTGTATATGACGATCTACCACTATCTACGATCTTGTGGAGGAGAGAAATGGCCCCTTTGACTGCACATTTACGATCCCTAAATATAAAATATCGATGGGGAGCACCTAACTCTCTGAGAGTCACCTGGAACAATAAAACACTGGTAACAGAAGACATCGGGGAAGCAGGCACCTTCCTGGAGGAGTTGGGCATCGCGCAAATCCCCACACAGAAACATAGAAACATAGAATGTGTCGGCAGATAAGAACCATTCGGTCCATCTAGTCTGCCCAATTTTTTTTTTTTTTTTTGAGTACTTTTATTAGTCCCCCTTTCCCGGTCTTATAGCTAGGATAGCCTTGTGTTTATCGCACGCATGCTTAAAATCCTTGACTGTGTTTACCTCTACCACTTCTGCTGGCAGGCTATTCCATACATCCACTACCCTCTCAGTAAAGTAATACTTCCTGATATTACTTTTAAATCGTTGCCCCTCTAATTTAAGACCATGTCCTCTAGTTGTGGTAGTTTTTCTTCTTTTAAATATACTCTTTTCCTTTACTGTGTTGATTCCCTTTATGTATTTAAATGTTTCTATCATATCCCCCCTGTTACGTCTTTCCTCCAAGCTATACATGTTAAGATGCTTTAACCTTTCCTGGTAAGTTTTATCCTTCAACCCATGAACCAGTTTAGTAGCCCTTCTCTGAACTCTCTCCAAAGTATCAATATCCTTCTGGAGATACGGTCTCCAGTACTGCGTACAATACTCCAAGTGAGGTCTCACCAGTGCTCTGTACAATGGCATGAGCACTTCCCTCTTCCTACTGCTAATACCTCTCCCTATGCAACCAAGCATTCTGCTAGCATTTCCTGCTGCTCTATTGCATTGCCTACCTACCTTCAAGTCCTCTGAAATTATTACTTCTAAATCCCTTTCCTCAGATGTTGAGGTTAGGACTGTACCAAATAGTCTATATTCTGCTTTTGGGTTTTTACGCCCAAGGTGCATAATCTTGCACTTGTCCACATTAAATGCCAGTTGCCACTGCTCTGACCATTTTTCTAGTTTAGCTAAATCATTTGCCATTTGGCTTATCCCTCCATGAATATCAACCCTGCTGCAAATCTTTGTATCATCGGCAAAATGACATACTTTGCCAACAAGACCTTCTGCAATATCGCTAATAAAAATATTAAAGAGAATGGGTCCAAGAACAGATCCCTGAGGTACCCCACTAGTAACAAGACCTTGCATCGAATATACCCCATTGACTACAACCCTCTGTTGCCTGTCACTCAGCCAATGTCTAATCCATTCAACAATATTGAAATCCAAACTCAAAGATTTCAGTTTATTGATAAGCCTTCTATGTGCGACAGTGTCAAAAGCCTTACTGAAATCTAGGTAAGCAATGTCTACTGCACCACCCTGATCTATTATTTTAGTTACCCAATCAAAAAAATCAATAAGATTAGTTTGGCATGATCTCCCTGAAGTAAACCCATGCTGTCTCTGATCTTGAAATCCAAGCGACTTTAGATGTTCAACAATCCTATTCTTTAACAAGGTTTCCATTATTTTCCCCACTACTGAAGTAAGGCTTACTGGTCTATAGTTGCCCGCCTCCTCCTTACTACCTTTCTTGTGAATGGGCACAACATTAGCTAATTTCCAATCTTCTGGAACTACTCCCGTTAACAATGATTGGTTAAATAAATCTGTTAACGGTTTTGCTAGTACACCACTAAGTTCTTTTAATAACTTTGGATGTATCCCATCGACTTATTTGTCTTTACTTTAGACAGAATGATCCTGCTCACTCTTAAGACATAAGGACTTACATCTTTAACCAACCAGCTGTACAGAGACAATCATCTCTGCAGGAATATTTTTCTTTGTTACACCTGCTGGATCAAGGAACTCTCCCCTACATATGACTGCAAAATCAAGGGACTTGTCAGCTGCCCATCAAGATTCTCTGAACACCAGTTGGATAATTAAGCAGAAGATCACACAGACGGTGCTTCTTTCCCCAAACGGAGCTATATGGAGCCCTACTACAGTCTACACATGGAACAGATCTTTGATATATTTGAAACTACAAATTTCCCACTCAGGACATTCCCCATGCCCGTTTTTTGCTGTGGTTGTTTTATTTTTGTGTTGCACGATCTAATAGTTACCCTTTCTTGAGATACCCTTGCCCACCTCTCTAACTCTTTCTCCTTCCCCTTAATCTTACCTCATTCTTGTTCTCTTTATTGTTTTACTGCAATATTCGCCTCAGGTATTATTTAAAATGTGTTTGTTAATACATTGGAACGTTATTATTAATCTAATTATTTGACTAATACCCCCCCCCCCTCCTTTCTTATCCTATTTTCTCACCTCTCTGCCCATCTCTGTCTTGTCTTCCACTGGGTTTTTTTCTGTTCTCCAGCTCTTTCTACTTATTTCCCTCATTACGAGTTTCTTCTCCGTCAGATACTTTTTTCAATGGCAGTTAATGTTACGTTTGGCCAGTAGATGGCACTGTTGTAATATGAATGGTTACATTCGTGTAACCTGAAGGTTTAATTGTTTCTCTCAAAGTTACTTAATTACCTTGACTGACATTTTATCTAAAACATTTATGTAATGTGTAATTTGCTGATATGGTGTATATAAAAATTTACAAAATCAATAAAACAAAATTTAAATTAAAAAAAATATATATATATATATATATATATTATATGTAATAGAAGTACCAAATACTGTGATCTTTACTTTACAGCCCTCTGTCCTTATATAGAGACCTTGAAAATTATCGAAAGAATCGTGTAGAGCACAGATCATCAATCACTACAGCTTGCAGTTGACTAACATAGTGGTGATTGACTGGAACTATAAAATACACAGAAAGCAGCCCAGAGACTACTCTACCCCTGTGATGTTCTGGTGAGATGGAAAGTGTAGGGGCTCAAATAAGAGAAAAGGCTGATTCAGATCAGACATACACCTTCTAAATCCTTGGTTATCTACAAAATAAGGTCATAGGCCTATAAAACAAATAATTCATGCAAGTACATTCAAAAGATGGATGTTATCAGTAGACTATGGTAACCTCAGGGAAATATTAATACCCCAAGGTTTCAATGACATAAAAAGTTTGCAACCCTAATACACAGGCAAGTAGCCTACATGTTTGCCAGTTTGTGTAAGGATGCTGGGGATATCAGCCCAGAAGAGGCATTTCTGGGGCAGGCTGACTCTTCTAGCAGCCAGGCAAGTAGCCTCTACAGCACAGTGGGGAACCAGGATACTACGAAGGCTAGACAGGTACTGGTGGTAGTGGACTATTATTAGGAAGGTATAAAGGGTAATCTGTTGCCAGGAGCCCAAAGGCCGAACTATATTTTGTTTCCCGGGATACTCTGTTTCTGTGTGTTGGACCAGGTAGACCAATGTTGGTAGGGGCTGGGGATGATCCAGTGGTCTTACTACACATTGGTACTAATGACAAAGTTAATGGAAGGTCCTTTTTGTAACTACTGCACCATAACTTGATTTTAGAAGGGTCAACTTTGGGCTAAAAGGCATAGATTGAACACGTAGACTGGGAAGGATTGTTTTCTGGGTTTAACACAGGAGACAAATGGAATTCCTTTAAGCACACATTACAAAAAATACACATCCCAATATATACCTTTGGGAAACAAATACAAAAAAAGAAAGCAAAGCAATACCCGCCATAAGCGCATACGTAACTTAAATTTTATTACTAGTCATGAAAAGACCATGTTATATGTACAGTATAATTGTATTATCCAATACTTAGTTTACTTTCTTCTTCTCCTTCCAACCTTTTGTTTAATATCCAATTGTTTCAACTTTAGATCACAAATTTAAGAGCTATATATCCTATATATAAAACAGATGGACTTATTCATACAGGGGAAATAACTCCAATGAATTAACAAATTGTGAAAGGAGGTGGGATTTTTAAACCAACCTTTGTTGAAAATTATTAAAAAAAGTATTTTAAAAAAGGTGTATGCACAGGTTAAGAATAACAAAAAGTTTTTTAAAAAGTAGGGTAAACTTGTGATCAAACAGTGAAATAAGATTAAAATAAAAAAAACTACTACATCAGCAAGGTTTGATCTTACAATATTTAGTAACTGTAGTGTTATAGAATGAGGGTAAAGAAGCAATATTCAAAAAGGCAATTTATGCTCAGCAATTTTGTAAGTTGTTAAAACTAAGAAGTAAGGCAGGAGAAAAAAAAAAAGTGTCTCAAAATATATGCCTGATGACCTTTTTAAATATGTAAAACCCCTTCTAAACTAAGTTACCAATTTAGCTATATCAGTGACTGTACAAAGAGGATCGTGTCTGAACTGGTTGGCTGAGCTAATGAATGGTGCTAAATAGCTGGAGTATATCCCAATGAAATAAAGTAAGCGCGACTGCATCGGTAATATCATATGATCATACATTAAATAAGTGTTTAAGACATGCCCCATTATTGACTTACACTACCAGAGCAAATTCATCAACACACAGTGGAAGAACACCTTGCAGCAAAAAGCTGCCTGTCTGGTTAAAGGGCTCTGCTATAAGTAAACAGCCTGACAACTCTGGTTTTAAATCATATTGGTGAATACACATTTTACACAACCTAATATGAGAATGTGAATGTGTACTATAACCATTCAATTAATTCCCCAGAAAAAAGGTTGTTCAAATAGAGGCAGCATATTCATCAAAACAATCTATTACCCTGTACATAATAGCCATGCTGTTGTGGCAATAGGATAGTGTGCTAATGACCATATAAAATAATGGTACTCCCACAATTTGCCAGAAGAGCTCTGCCCATAAAAATCACTATACCTTAGTAATTATAATAGGTTAGAAATCAAAAAATCCGTGGTGAGCAGAAAACCCAAAGGAGGGCACTTGCTGTAGCCATGTTGCCTTGTTAACCCAGATCAAACAGGGGTTCCTTAAAAATCAATATGACCAGAGGAATAAACCAGGTACAATTCACAAAGAAAAAATGCTCCAAAAAAGGCTAAACTCTGTTGCATGAAAGAGGTGGGAGAAGCGGTCATCAGTTTGAAGGTTTGCTATTGGTCCAAAGCCTGTTTTTAGCTCTATGCAAGCCTCATCGACCAGTTGCTACTACCTCTTTGGCCAGATGAGTCAAATAGGTTCTCCATGCTGCTGGAGTTGATACTTCAATCATTCTTCGAGGGGTACTATGGCCTCCAAGGCTTTTGTTTTGGGATGCCGTTTGGAAGATCTATTGAAGGCTGCTGATTGGTCCCGTGAATCTACGTTTCGGGAATTTTATTTCAGAGCCCCATCTCATTTTTCTTCTTCTGTGATCATTCAGCTTTGAACTAGCATAATACTCGCCTCCGTGTCTTTATAAATTCCTAGAGGAATGGGGGTTAGGGAACTGCCAGCCTCAAGGTAGGCTATATTATAGGTACAGTTGCAACAAATGTACTGCTTATACGCTCTCTCCTAAAGTGCATATATATGGAACAACAAAATATACAGACATGCACACTGAAAATATACAGTAAATATATATTTATTGAGAATATAATAATATACTAACGATCAAAGTGAATATATTTAGGAGATGGCAATGGCCATTTGAAGGAGACTCCCTCTCCGAACGCGTCGCTCGTGCCACACACCCCAGACCTCTGCTGTTAACCCCTTATGGACTTTTTCTGCATCCTAAAGATTTGGACCTACCACCTACAGATTCTCATGGAATTCTATTCACCCTGTACTCGCATTACTATGGAGGATTTCTCTATTTAATTGGGTGAGGCAGTTGCCTAGGTCCTCTTATTATATTTTTTATTTTCTAGCCATATCTTTTGATGCTTATTGCCTATTTTTCCTAGTTGTTTTGTATTCTACGTTGTTTTTGCCACTCTTTTTTTCCATTACTCTTCATTTATTTTTTCCCATCTCCTAAATATATTCACTTTGATCGTCAGTATATCATTATATTCTCAATAAATATATATTTACCATATCTTTTCAGTGTGCATGTCTGCTTTTTTGTTGTATTTTATAAATTCCTCGATTTTACTAATAAATTATAACATAAAATCATGATTTATAAAGACACAGAGGCGAGTATTATTCCCTCCTGAATTTAAGTTAGGATTTCTTCTTACATTTTTTTCCTTCCTTTCACAGGGACTGCATTATGATTGTTATGATATTTACATTATTTTGTGTTGATGTGTGCGTTTGATATTTAATTATGTGTCATTTTTACATCTGCATCTTAGAATTAACCCCTTCCCAACATTGGACATACCAGGTAGGTCATCCAAACATGTCACTTAGTGACAATGGACATATCTGGTACATACTACACTAAAACAAGCATAGGCAGCAATCAGCAGTCACTATCTATGGTTTACCAGTGCTGCTATGATACCTTGGTGTCTAGGCATCATGCAGAACTGAAATCCTCTTCCCCATGGACACCGTGCTCACCACGCAGTGATTGAGGGCACCCTAATGGAGAGGAGCATGCTCCTCCAATATAGTATTGGATCCAGAAATCACCTCACTCAATCCGTTACTGTTGCTTGACTGCCCCTAAAGGAAAAAAAAGGGAAAAAAAAACAAACCGCTAGATCTATTAGGGTTATAGTTCCACTTAGGGTTTGGGACAAAAGGTCGCAGAAGGAAAATACTTTTGGTTATTGCCCTATAACTTGCAAAATAAGAGTAAAACATGAAACCACTGGTATTTCTAAACTCTGGACAAATATTGCAAAATATATAAGCTGGGTCTTTACCATTTTTTATTGCATATGATTTTTTTTAGGTCAAAGTTAGAAAAAAATAGTGTGTTTTTTTAAAACAATATCATTTTTTTTCAAATAATTTTTACAGTGAATTATATTATATGATTAAAATAATGGTATATAAAGAAAGCATTTTATAAGGTGATAAAAACCGTAATATACGTGTGACATTGTACTCCTTTCTCATTTAATGACAGCTAAACACCAACACCAAAGAAATGCTAAAATAGCCTCGGTCGCGAAAAAGGTACAACAATTTTACAACAGTTCTGTTACTAAGGGGTTAAGCACTTACATGTCACACATTTTACTATAAAGTTAAATTCCAGATTTATTGTAGATTATAAATGAAGAAAGTGAACAGTTCTATTGAGGTTTGATTTATAAAGCAACTATTCATTTTCATATTTAGGCTTTCTAAGCAGGGATACTTTCTAATCCATAGGCATGGAAACATTCTAAAGTGGAATAGCCATGAATAAGCCAGCACATCAGATAATATCAGTGGAAACAAAAGGTCAGTGCAATTAGTCAAAAGAGTGAGCATACAACAGTGTCATAATGAGTAAAGCATAGTATAAAATACATAAAATGCACTATACATGACCAAACACTCAATTATGGGTAACAAGTATACATAAATAAGTGTCAAATTGCAATAAGTGGAAGACTGCTAGCAAATAAAGACAATATAGTGATCCGTGACAAAAAAGAGAAATAATACTCAATAAAAATGTAAGAGCATTCCAATACAAAATATTAAAAAAACACACACTGATATGCATAGCTGTGTATGTGTGTGTGTGATATTATATGATTAATTTTAACATTTTATAAAAGTCCCCATAATGTGTACATATATAATTGCTATAATGAAAATGATATACTGTAACTATTATTTTACTCCAAAATCTAAAAAATGTATATGTAAATCTCAGCCAGGAGAAAAATATATACAGATTAGGATCTCAGCAGTGTCAAGATGGAACAAGAGAAAGAAAAATGGGAGGGGGGGGGATAAAGTATATAAAATGAGATGGCCACAAATTGTAGGGGTTTATGAGCAGAAGTTCAGTAATACGAAAGCATCCCAAGATCTGTTTCACTCAACTTTATTGACATAAAACTGGACACATACAGGGCTAATGATACTATGGGTAGTTTGGTCCGTTGCACCACACCCTGTCTGAGTGACCACACCTTGGGTGAACCTGTTTTAGGAACTTTTTAATGTAAAGTGTACAATTTATGATTTGGATGTCAGTCTGCAGAAAGGAGGAAAAAATACATTTGAAAACAAAAATCTTTTGCCAACATCCCCTCTGGCAGATGCTAGTTAGACCGGATCTTAATACATTACAGACACCTGTCTTGTCACGTACACTTGGTATCTGCAGTTTCATTGTATATTTGTGTGTCCTGTGTTTGTATAGAGGGGAACTAGAGGGTAGCAGCATCCCATGCCAGATCCAGGAGAAGACAATAACAAGGAGAGGGATAAACCCTGCTGGAGCAGTTTGCAAATCAAGCAAAATAAGTGTTTCATGGAGACTTTCATAGTGCAAGAGTTTTTTTTTTTACCATTAAAAATTTTAAATGCACAGGATCTTTTATCCCTTAGCTTGTCCCACAGATAATGTGACAATAATTGAAAACCTAGCATTGTATAAAACAATTCCCAAGTACCTCCAGGGTCTGTTTCCTTAAAGATTGCCATAATACTGTGATGTACCTTCTGTTGGTCCAGCCCTTATTAGAGGGACTGTATCACCCACACATTGTTATTATATTTTTCCTGCATTTAGAAATAGTCAATGTTTACTTGCTGTTAGGGAAACACGCTACTTTAGGATATTGTCCTAATAAATTGAAAAAAACATATCCGTTTTCCCCTACAGTTACCTTTTGACCCCCAACCCCATTTATAAATTAACTCCAAGTGAGGGAATTCTTCAATATCAGACCTTTGTCCAGAATCATGACTGTTTTGAGCAAACCTAGAAGCATACTCTATATAATATTACATAGAACCAAAAGGTGCTTCTATTTTTTAATTTTAGTAACATGATTATGTAAAATTGCACCATAGAATCTCCATGACATTTACAAATCAAGAAAATTTTCCATTTTTCCTTTGTCATCAAATGGGAAGAGGTATAAGCTACTGTACTCTAAGGAGTTGAATCGGGAGTGTTGTATGAGTGTCTATGTCAAGAGTTCTAACAAAGTTTTGCAAAGTGTTTTGCAAAGTGTTACAATACTTTGTGAAATCATCCAGTGGGTTTATGTGAAAAAGTAAATATAATGTGTGTCTTTGAATAATTTGGGTATGGAGGGGGGCAATCTGTAGTAAAGCTTACCATTCTACCACCATGAGAATATCTCCTTATCACCCATAACATTCTCCTGAGTAGTGAAAGTTTTCATGAATTTTGATTTGTGGTCTTCACAAATCAAAAAGAAATTTTGATGTAATTGTGCCACTGTTATTTGTCTACTTAGCTGCCCATATGGACCACACAAGTGGGCATTTAAACATCAGACAACAGGTCATGTCCTAGGGGAAAAAAAACCAGAACATTCTAAATGTATATCCTTTCTAAGCAATTGTGATTTGAAACAACTGAAAAAACAAGAAATGTTTTGGATTTACCAATTAAAAATGCCCAAATGCATGTGCTTTCAAAGTAATTTAGAATGCATGTTTTACATTTTGCATTGCTTAAAATATAAAACACTTACAGCTATCCAATGAGAATTTAATCCGTTTGTGCTAACTAGCTTTATATAAATCCAATGAGCATTTAATCCGTATGTGCTAACTAGCTTTATATAAATCCAATGAGCATTTAATCCGTATGTGCTAACTAGCTTTATATAAATCCAATGAGCATTTAATCCGTATGTGCCAACTAGCTTTATATAAATCCAATGAGCATTTAATCCGTTTGTGCTAACTAGCTTTATATAAATCCAATGAGAATTTAATCCGTATGTGCCAACTAGCTTTATATAAATCCAATGAGAATTTAATCCGTATGTGCCAACTAGCTTTATATAAATCCAATGAGCATTTAATCCGTTTGTGCTAACTAGCTTTATATAAATCCAATGAGCATTTAATCCGTATGTGCCAACTAGCTTTATATAAATCCAATGAGCATTTAATCCGTTTGTGCTAACTAGCTTTATATAAATCCAAAGAGAATTTAATCCGTATGTGCTAACTAGCTCTATATAAATCCAATGAGCATTTAATAAGTATGTGCTAACTAGCTTTATATAGATCCAATGAGCATTTAATAAGTATGTGCTAACTAGCTTTATATAAATCCAATGAGCATTTAATCCGTATGTGCTAACTAGCTTTATATAAATCCAATGAGCATTTAATAAGTATGTGCTAACTAGCTTTATATAGATCCAATGAGCATTTAATAAGTATGTGCTAACTAGCTTTATATAGATCCAATGAGCATTTAATAAGTATGTGCTAACTAGCTTTATATAGATCGAATGAGCATTTAATCCGTATGTGCTAACTAGCTTTCTATAGATCCAATGAGCATTTAATCCGTATGTGCTAACTAGCTTTATATAGATCCAATAAGCATTTAATCCGTATGTGCTAACTAGCTTTATATAGATCCAATGAGCATTTAATCTGTATGTGCTAACTAGCTTTCTATAGATCCAATGAGCATTTAATCCGTATGTGCTAACTAGCTTTATATAGATCCAATGAGCATTTAATCCGTATGTGCTAACTAGCTTTAGTTAGATATGCTCTTTATACACTACACAGACACCTGATCTAGTACATTACCATAGCATCTTTTAATTATATATATATATGTGTGTGGAAGGTGGAATATCTGGAGAGAATGGCTCTTGTTTGTAGCCCCAGGTGGTAATTAATCTTGTCAGATACAGTTCATTCCACAGGGAACCAAATCAGGTCTGAAAATGCATTTGAATATTATCCTAATGATCTAAAAACTAATTTTAAATTCCAATTTCTACCAAGATATAATATTAAAAATCTGTATGTTTTAACATGAATTTAAAAAACAAGGCTATATGAGCCTCTCTTTATTTCTTAAAACAAGTACAATTTATACTAGTTTGTTTTTTTAATTGAAGTATAGGCTCCTACATACCATCGCATGCAAAGCCTTCTAAAGTCACTAAATTTGGACCAGTATTGCACACACCTTGCAATATAGCGGGGACTTTGCAGATTGCTTTTCTTCTTGATTTAACATGCAACAAACAGAATGTGTGTTCAGCTTCATCCCTCGAGTACAGTGATGCTTTCCATGCATCAGTTTCCAAGGTCATATGGGAGGATTCAAGGCTAAATATGGGGCTTATGTATTGTAGTAGCGTCTCCAGCAATCATATTTAGGAGGCAGTTTATTTATATTAATATATGGATATTAAATCATATGTATTTGTTTTAATATTATTACATTGTCTTTCATTTATTTATTTTTTTATAATATGTATCATTATATTGTAATATATTGTACTATGACATACGTATATTTATACATTTTAATGATTGATTTATTAAATTATTTATATTTATATATATATCCCCTAAACCCATAGATTTTTTTTTTTTAACAATCGTTTGTATTGTAATTGTGTTTATATCTATATGTTTTGCATACATTGCATTTGGTTAGATGTATAGTATGGAGACAATATAGGCAGGTTAGGGGTATGAGCCTATTTTCTTTGTATGTAATAAAGGATGTAACTATACAAAGTATGTACAACACAGGAAGACACCTATGGCTGATGTATGTATTATTTTATAGTACACGGACAACATTTTTTTTATTTATCTTTTCTACATCTTTGTGTACGTGATTTTAAAAACAATGTATACAAGTTTTTTCTGTATACAGCATTTTTTAAAGCAGTTTACATAATTTTCGATCTGTCGACTTTATTATTAAAGATTTTACTAAGACCAATGTTAACATTTACAATAATTATGTATAAGACATCAATCCTGGAGTCCTATCAGTCATCCAAAGTATTAGCTAGCGTGCAAGAGCTAAAATAGAATGAAACTATCTAGGATATATATTATCACCCCATCAGTCGCTGAAGAGGTTAGTAGGATTCCTCGTGAATATAAAAGGGCATCTGACATTTGTTTGCTTACATGTAAACAATTATCTGTTTTATTAAATGCGAATGTAATTTTTTTTTTTTTTTTAGACATTGCACTTTGTTGGTTGGGTATGTAAGGGGTACACTGCAGGGGGTCAATGACAAAACGTCAGCGATGAACTGCCTGCTCTACTGTTGCAGTGCTGGAACTGCAGCGTTTTGCTATTGCGGGTCATCAAACGCGAGAGTTCCTTCACGAGAGTTTAAGCGCCAAAGTTTAAATGTGGGCAGTGCAACGCTTTCTTAACATCATGTCTGAAGGTGGAAGGAAAGGTGCATACAATAAACTAAAGTTTATAAAAGCAATGTTATAAAAGCACCCCTTGGAAGGGAACCTATAACTTAATCAGACTAAGTAAAATGGCCATTTTAGAAGGTACCATACATTTTTGGGTTTTCTTTTCAACAAAGTGTGTTCTATTTGTGAGAATAATTAATTATCTTGTTTTATCTAATTATGACCAGCACCTGGATGCTGTCTTTACTGGTACAGATTAAAAACGTATTGAAAAATAAATAAATGAACAGGACATAATTAATATTACATGTGCAGCTCAGAAAATAAACTGCTGACTGGTGTAGCATAATCATCGCAATCAGGCTGCCCGTGCGTTTTTTTCTGAAGGATTTTTTTTTCCCCACTGTTTGCCTTCCTAGGCATCCGCGAGTTGGGGGACAGGGGTTGTGATACTAGAGGCAGTCCTTGTTACATGCAAATTGGGCCCATTGTCCTAGTGTTAAATATAGATTAACTCACTTTGCATATAGTAATCACTGTAATAGACAACCTCAGTATAAAACCATTTTAAATAATTATAACAATAGCCCTACAAATTTATTTCCTTCTACATAGGCATATCAACAAATTTAACCGAAATGGCTGTAGAAATTCTAAGCAGGAGCGGAAGGGAAAAATTAGCTTCGGATGGATTCCTTTACGTATTAGACAGACAGCGCAGTAGATAGTTGTGTAAAAATGTTGGCATTGTGATCAGATGGGACCATGCAAGGCTCGAATTCACACCAAAAATGGAGATGTGATAAAAAAAGATAAATGAGCGTTCACACTTTCCTTCAGGGGCACATGTAGAAGTTGCAAAATTTGTGTGTTTGGATTAAGCTGTGAGCTGAAGAAACAATTGAGGGAACTGCAGAAGTTATTAATTCATGAGTATCCAGTGTGAGCTCCACCGTGCACAATATCATTCCACAACCTGCTGCTTTAAGAAAAAGAATTAGACGTAGAAGAAATGAGTTACAGGATGCACCTCCAGACCCCGTCTGTGTTGAAGATCTTGTACTAGCTGACACTTATTAAAAACCACTCGCCAACACCAGGCGTGGAAGAATCATTCTTACTTGGGGATAATGGAGAAAGTTCCAGGAGGATTCTTCTATTTGGGAGACAAAGCTGACATCTGGTACGTGAATGGTACATTTGCTATAGCCCCAAAAACTAAATTTGCCCAGGTATATGTGGTACAGGCAAAGAAGTATGGTGGCGTGTATCCAGTGCTAACAGGAGACGATCACCTTTGTTTCCTCCATGTATGTGGAATCTGTTCGACAGAACAGTAAGTGGTGAAGATCGTACGAACAATCATTCTGAAGCTGCACATCGTCGACTCAGAGCTGAATTGGGAATGTGTCACCCAACCATTTGGAAATTCATTGATGGCCTCAGAAAGGTGCAGAAGGGCAGAAACCTCTATTATGACCAGCTCATTTCAGGCCACAATCCACCACTGAAGTTGCTGAAATATCGCAAAGCAGATGAGCGTATCTCTAAGATTGTATCAGACTATGGCAATAGAACACCAATTGTATATTTGCGAGGTATAGCTCTAAATTATCAGATTGGTTAGATAAATGTTTTGATTTTGAATGCATAATATTGCATTACATTAACAATATTATTGCAATAGAAGCCTGTATAATACTTGTATACATTTATAACATTTTATAATAGATTTCTGATTGTTAATGTACATGTTTTACTTGTATTGCTACTTTCTAAACTGTTGTTTTTTCGAATTTCGTATATAAAATGTGTTCCATAGATTAATGTTTACTGTGTTCCCAAAACTATCACACATGGGAATTGGGTGTATTGCCAAGTAGTATTCGTGTTTGGGTTGGGGGGTTCATGGTAACATT
This sequence comes from Pelodytes ibericus, assembly GCA_036172795.1. Classification (NCBI taxonomy): domain Eukaryota; kingdom Metazoa; phylum Chordata; class Amphibia; order Anura; family Pelodytidae; genus Pelodytes; species Pelodytes ibericus. The sequence continues at coordinate 200,066,827 of CM069861.1, read as the reverse complement.
TAAAGGGGGTTAATTTATTATGGGTGGTGTATGTTTGTAAGTGCTGACAGTACAGTGCTGAACTGTCAGCGCTTACAATGCCGCGGCAGCTTTGATCTTCACCGCTGACAGTTCAGCGTTGTCAGCATAGTGATGAGAGCGTTCACTTAACCATGCCTGTGTTGTCAACATGGTGATGAACCTGAACCTGCCCCAGCAGCCAGACGGCACTCCCAGAACCTGCCCCAGGAGCCAGACGGCACTCCCAGAACCTGCCCCAGCAGCCAGACGGCACTCCCAGAACCTGCCCCAGAAGCCAGACGGCACTCCCAGAACCTGCCCCAGCACATGGGAAGACCATATGATTTTGGGGGGCAATGGCTTCCCTCTGTTATAAAACCCACTTGACCTATATTAATGAGCGAAGGGATAACTTATTTGAATCTATCAGCTAAGACCCCTGCATATATTTTCATGTCCACATTTAATAGGGAAATCGGTCTAAAGTTAGTTATGATCATATTTTCAGTTTCAAACTTAGGGATTGGTACTGTTTGCTTTAAGCAACTCTGGGGCACCCAAGAGGGGTCTATCATATCCTTGAAAGCATTTCTTAGATCCCCACTTATAACGTCTTTCAATAGTTTATAAAACATGTTGTTAAAGCCATCTGGTCCAGGAGTCTTATTTTACTTCATTTTTCCTATAGCTCTTATGATCTCTTCCTGTCTAAACACTTTATTGAGAAATTCCCTCTGTCCGACGATTATTTTGGGCAGATATTTCTATATCTCTGATATTTCTGGGGAATTCTTACGGTTATATACAGTAAGTCATGATAATATACATAAAAAGGCCTGCCCAGTTTTTTCTGGTGCCCTGACCACTTTGTCCCTGTCCAATAATTTCATCACCATTCAGCTTTGGATACTTTGCTTATTTTATTTGTTAGTAATTTATTGGCTTTATTTCCTTTATAATAGTATTTCACACTCGGGGACTATAGGTTTCTGCACACACCTTCTTCATGACATGCTTACTTATCAATTGTCTTATCTCTCTTATCTCCTTTGAACTTATTACAGTTGGGTCTTGTTTGTTCTTTTTAGATAGCTCATCCAATTTAATATATTAGTCCGAAATGGCAGGGGGAATCCTATTTTTAGCTATTGAGTCTAGTTTTATAAGTTGGCCTCTTATCACACTCTTAAAAGCGCACCATACTATTGCAGGCCTGGTTTCCCCATTGTTATTTTAGCAATGTTAAATTGTTATTGAACAATCTCCTTCCTGTTTTCCTGCTACATAAGGAGAGCATCATTTAATCTGCACTCTGTTCTTGGCATTTTAAATTCATCCTTTAAATCTAGGATCAGTGCATTGTGGTCCATATCACCCAAAAACAAATCAATCCTAGAGTAAATAACGTGTCTGATATCTGGAGGGTCCTGCATCCAGAAGAGTGGGATTATACCTACTTCTCAAACAGGAAGGCCCTGTTTACTAAATCTCTTAACCTTTCGGACAGATTTGCCACGTTCCTGCTATACCTTCCTTGACTAACTAATGACCTATCTATGCCCGGGGGTTCATCACACAGTTAAAATCCCCGAAAACTAGAAGGCTGCATTGTTTTATCCTATCTACCTTCTTAAATACTTTGGAGAAAAGTTAAATACTTTTGAAGGCCTGTTGGGGAACCATTTGGTGCGTAGATGTTCAGTAAAAGTATACAGTTTGTTTTTCACCTCACAGATTAGGACCAGAAATCTTCCTTCATCAGCCTCTGCATATTTTATATTAACTTCCACAAATATAGAGAACAGCATGGCAACACCTTTCTTCTTCCTCTAGATCTATAACCAAGCTGCACCAGCATGTGTGATTCCCTGCATTCACACGTAGAACAAAGACCCTCAGAGAAGGTCTTTTGACCCTCAGAGCTACTGCTGAGCTGTTCATCTGGAGCAATCCATGTAAGAGACTACTTGTTTTTATTAATACATTTTGTATTTTGTATACTTACCCTACCTCCTGCTATTTTCTCCTTATAGGACTACTGGAAATTATTTGAGGAAGAGGAAAAGAATGCCTGCAGCTGATGGACCTAGCCTGCAGCTGATGGACCTAGCCTGCAGCTGATGGACCTAGCCTGCAGCTGATGGACCTAGCCTGCAGCTGATGGACCTAGCCTGCAGCTGATGAGCTCTATTTATCATGAAAGCTTTGCAAATATTAGCATTCCTTATTGCTATTGTTTTGGTGGGAGTTACTGAGCGCACCTACCACCTTTTCTGTGTGTTTTTTTCTTCTTCCTATCTTTATGAGAGTCTCTCTATCACTGGAGAAATCAGTGTGTCTCCTGGATACCACAGATCTGTAGTTCTCTCCTAAAAAAAAAAAAACTGAACAGCAGACTTCTCTTTTTGGGTGAAGTCATCCCGTGGACATTGATTGAAGGATGGAAAAAGTCCTTGACATAACCCATTTTGAATGAGAGCCGCAGGTAATGGGGCATATATATGTGTAAGGCCATAGGCCTGTATTTGTGGGAGGAGTTAGCGTTAACTATTTAACACTACTCCCCCCTCCTTACCTCTGCCGTCAACTACGCTGTTCACGGTCTTCATACGCGACGCACATCCGCTTCCGTCAATCTGCATACCCGCCCGGCAGCAACACAAATCAATCTCGGAGAAGGTAATCGGCGGGTATAGCCACGTTAAGGCTGTCCCTGCCATTCAGCATTTCCCCTCGGGTATTTCACCCCCTTTTTTTCTACTGCGTTGGGCCACGTGTCCCACGGAGAAGAATTCGGCATGACACCACTTACACGTGGCAAACCGCCGCTCTGCATTACACACGAAGCGAATGCATAATCATTCAGGCTTCGTGTCGGTTTGTTCTCGCCCTTATGGTCCCTTTATTCAAACAACTAATAAAGTGGTTAGGATGCGTTTGTCACCGTGCTTTGCCGTCACCTGTTGCCTTACAGAGGTATAAATAAATGTACTTTGCTATTGTTTAGCCGATCCTGCCCTTCTAAAAAACTACTAATATCCCGGTTGGATTCCCCCCTCAATGTCTTAGGTGAGTAGCATTTGCCTTTTTCAAAGCCCAGGTCATCTGCATTAAAGGCAACAGTGAATTATACAATCTAATCATTCATATAGATGTGTGCTCAGTTTCAAAGTTACTTATCCTCTTTCAGCAAGCAGCTTTATTTTATTTTTTAAATGTTTATATGTATTATGTCATATTATAAGAACTTGTTGTGCATTGTGTACACTAGGCTGTACAGGATGCAACTATATCAAAACTCCTACCTTTTAGTCATGTGGCATTAGCGCCATCTACTGGACGCAGAAGTAAATGCTGTATTAGATAGTGTATAATGCATATGACCCCAAGCGGTCCTGTCCGGCAATAGCCACTTGACTGTCCTTTTGCAGACAGTGGGTGGCAAGTTGCGGATCAATATCAGCGGCAGTTATGCGTAAGTACATGTTTGTTGTATAGTTGTCTGTGCGTCATTGGCTGTTGCTCTATGGCTCTCTCTGGTTTGTATTTCACAACGTACGACAGTTTCAGTAAACCATTTCATCGTGCAACTTGCTAGGTCATTATGTTAGACATATATTGCGTTACGTCTAAGCATCACTCATGTCCCCCCTCTTTTCCTGTCATGTACCACCTCAATTTCAGGTTTCACAAGAGTACTTCGCTACAATCCGCTTGTTAGCACCACTACTCCTCGTGTTTTTCAGGTGCTTATCTACATTTAGTCATGTCAATTATTTGTCTACCTTGCACGCCAGCAAGGGCCACTCACAGACGGGGGCTTAATTCTTGCCTTCCCTTGTCAGGCCACGGCTTCGCTCGATTACGCATTTTCCGTTATCATTCAACTCGTTATGTCACAAAAGTCGGGCTATACTCCTTCACCTTTTCTTTTACCACTTTCCCCTCTTTCTTACTATTCAAAGCTGTTTTTCTACTACCCCTTCTCATTCTTCTCCCTGTTCTTTCCCTAATTCTCATGTCATAGGTCTCTCACAGAAGTTTTCCTCACTGAAACCTCGCTTAGGTTTCACTAGGTACGTGGTGGACCCATTCCTCGAAACCCCTGTTCAGGGTCAGAAACTGGCTGTTTAGGGTTAGGCGCTGGCCTTAGTCCAACAGTAGCTGGTCCCGTGAGGCCAACTCCCCAATCTCAACATGGAGATTTTGCCCCTCGGCCCAAATCAAAGTTAGAGCCTCACATTCACCCGCCTAGGGGGTTTTCAGTTAGGGCCTCACCTGTCACGGCCACACGTTTTATGCATCTTTTACCGTCACTGAGAGGCCAACACCCCGCAACCACGCTAGTGGCCCGTGCCCCACGCCCACATCATAGGTAGAGCCTCTCACCTGCCGCTTGGCAACTAGTAGGGCCTCACCTGTCACGGGGTAGAGAGTTTTTTCGCTTCGGCACTAGTTAGCCAGCCAGTTTTATTTATACTCAACGGTGTCTTATTAACTAGGTTGTCGTGGCTGTGTTTTGTTTTCTTGGTATTTTTTCTCCAGTATGTCTCAAGAAGCTAACACTCACGAAGAATCAATCCCTAAATCCCTAGCACTCCTGCAAGGCCCTACACCCCGCTTAGGGTTGCTACCCCCAGGGAACTCCAAGACCCATCCACACCAGGCTCTTTGAGATCCTGGACAATCCCCAGGATATCAGCCGAATTGCGCCGTAGGAATATCACTTTCCCAGCAATGGCCAGGAAAGCTGAACTTTTTAGGCTTCTCACGTCACACCCAGAGGATCCTGGGCTGGGTACCAGCTCACAGGGACATAGCTCTGACATACAAGAGACACTGAACACCATCTTATCATCCCTACAATCCATCAATGATAGACTGACCAAGCTGGAGAACACTACCCCAACTGTCACAGACCCACCTCCCGTAGCCCCGGTACAAGCACCAACTTTTGACTACATACCGGGTAGGCCCCCAACCTCACTATTCTCCTCTGTACCTGCCTCACAAGTCATAACCCCAGCGCACATGGTCCCACCGGCACTCCGTAAGGACATCTTGGACGGGAAGGACATTAACCTAGTCTCCTTGCTACTGGCTGCCCAAGATGTGGTAGAAAATAGAGTATATAATTACGGAGATTTGGCAGTAGTCATGAAAGCTAGAGATCCAAGGCTACATAAGAAACTCACCATACCAGAGTTTGTCCTAGCCTTCGGCATCTACAGAGATGTGGTATGCTGAGTTTACCCACAACGCAGAGAAGAGTTAGACCTGTATCTACATAAACTGGTAGACTTAGGACACAAGTACGAGGGTTTTACGTTCTATGACTTCCACAAATCCGTGTCAGCCAAGGCAGCCGCAACCTTGGCCCAATTTAATGTCCGCAATGACTGGAGTCTCCTAGATACGGAACTCTTTTGCAGACATTTTGCAGGCTTGGTACCTCCGTCTTGCGTAGTCTGTTCATCTACCTCCCATACCACCAACCTGTGCCCCATAGAAGTAGAACTCTCCTGTTCTGGTACCTCGGGGGGGGGGGCTGCCAAGTCAGATCAGCGCAGTCAAAAAGATAAACTCGGCCGCCCCATCGTCTACTTGGGTAAAGCCCAAGTATGTAACAATTTCAACGCAGGTGCATATAGCTTCAGCGCCTGCAGATTGCAGTTCCTTGTGCTTTAGGGCACACGCCAAAACTATGTGTCCATCCAAACTGTATCCAAAAAAATTACTAACCGAAATAAATACAGATAATCTGGCTTACTTCTTGAGGTTACACCCGTCTCATCACTTGGTGGCGTTCTTGTTACAGTGATTTTCAGAGGGTTTTCACACCGGGTTAGTGTCACTGCCTCTTGGCACGTTGGAATGTCCCAACCTCCTTTCGGCCAAGAATGACCCACAGAGAGTAGAAGCACTCATCGATAAGGAAGTTCAAAAAGGCTTCATGATAGGCCCATTTTCCTCCCCTCCCTTCACATCCTGGCGCACAAATCCTATTGGGATAGCCACCGGCAAATATTCGAACAAAAAACGCCTAATCATCGACCTGTCTGCGCCTCATTCATCCACAAACCCGAGCCTAAACTCCCTCATTCCATCAACAGAATTCTCTCTTCACTACACCACCGTGGATAATGCCATACAAGCAATCTTGGCGGCAGGTAGAGCCGCGTGGCTCAGCAAGACGGATATCGCCAATGCCTTCAAATTGTTACCCATTCACCCTTCATTATGGCATGTTCACGGGTTAAGTGGAGAGGGGAATTTTATTTTGCTACTAGGCTCACTTTCGGGGCCAAAAGCAGCCCCAAGATATTCGACATATTTGCAGAAACACTCTGCTGGCTCCTCCTCAGTGTTGCCAGGTGCCCCACGGTGATACATTATTTGGACGATTTCTTGTTAGTGGAATGTAGCACCTGCACTCCTCTAAGTCTAAAGAGCACAGTGGCACTATTTAATGCATTAGGAACCCGCTATCACCAGACACCACCAAACTCGACTTCCTGGGTATCACCCTGGATTCCGGCACCTTGCAAGCCAGTCTCCCTGAAGACAAGCTCAGGAGCATACGCAACGAGATAGTCAGGTTCCTTCGACAGCGTGCCTTCACTCGCAAAGACCTGCAATCGTTGTTAGGGTCATTGAACTTTGCTATGCGCATTATTCCCCAGGGTAGGTTGTTTATTTCCAGACTCTTATGTCTGTTGTCTGGTCTATCAGACTGTCAAGTTCGTCAGCTAGATCCCCCAGCTATAGCAGACCTTACCATGTGGAAAGAGTTCCTGGACCATTGGAACGGGTTCTCTATGTTCATCCCTCCAGTATCTGACCAGTCCCCAGTATTTTGGACAGACGCAGCCGCCAATACTGGGTTTGAGGCTATATACAAAAACTCCTGGTTAAGAGATTGCTGGCCGGACGAGACACTCCAATTACCCTCCTTTGGTACGACATCTGCATTATTCGAAATCTACCCCATAGTGGCGGCGGCCTTCACTTGGGGAATCTCCTGGTCAGGCATGGCAGTAAAATGTTATACGGATAACATGGCTGCCTGCGACATTATCAACAAGGGCCGTTCGTCTTCCTTGATTATTATGAAGCTTGTTCGCAGACTGACATGGTTGGCAGCCACCTTTCAGTTCTTTTTATATTGCGAACACATCCCCGGTTGCCACAATTCCGCTGCTGACGCCTTGTCCCGTTGCAAATTACAGGATTTCTTCAGCCTCCACCCGACTGCCGACAGATGCCCGACGCAAACCCTGAAATTTGACAAGTTAATCCTGGATTAGCCCATATTCTGGCACACAGCCACATACTGGCTCGAGTAGCCTTATCTGCAAATACCAGGAGGACGTACGACAGAGCCATGACCATCTTCCAAAGGTTCACAGTAGAATTCGGTCTACACGACTATTCAGTTCAGACCATGGTTGTATTTGCTGCCTTTTGCCACCTCCAACTCAGACTTTCACACAACACAATAAAACTCTACCTATCTGGCATACAACACCACGTATTGACCACTTTTCCAAACCATGCTCCTTTCCTTAATACTTACCCTGTAAAAAATATACTAAAAAGGCATAAGCAAACTTGGTTTTCACACAACCAACAAACGTCTACCCATAGACGGAAGCAGGTTCGGGCATTGTCTGACATACTAGACACACTTCCGTTCGAACCCCACACTAACCTAGTCATTAAATCCTCCATTTATTTGGCATTTTATGGATTCCTGAGGCCCGGAGAATTCACAGTTTCAGCTCAAACAGACAGTTGGACAGGTCTCACCAAAGAAGATTTAAGGAAGGTAGATGACCATTTTGTCCTGTCGCTCAGGCATACTAAAACCAGTCAAATAGGTCATCCAGTCGAGATCCCCTTTTACCCTACCGGGAATAAATGGTGCCCGGTCAAAGTCCTGGACAGTTACTTAACACATATCGTAGATTATCCCATCCGCTCGCCACTTTTTGTGCTACTAGATAGTCCCTTAACCACCGCCAAGTTCGTATTTTAAATCGTAAACTGTGTGTCAAGTTAGGTTGGGACCCCGCTTCCTATACAGGACATTCATTCAGGATAGGGGCCGCATCAGCCGAATCCAGTACTAATACACCAGTACACATCATTAAGAAGTTAGGCCGTTGGGAGTCTGTGATATACCACAGGTACATACCACAGCCAGAGAAAGAACTGAGACAAGCATTCAAGAACCTTGTGTCATGATCTGTTAAGAATAAAGTGTGATTTTTCTTTGCAACTTTTGCCCTCTTTATTTACAGGCCTACCCGCTACGTCGGTTCCAGCACACCTCACCGACTTGTCCTATCTCATGGTATTTTTATAGTACTTATTTACCGACCACAAGTGTAAGGCCATAGGCCTGTATTTGTGGGAGGAGTTAGCGTTAACTATTTAACACTACTCCCCCCTCCTTACCTCTGCCGTCAACTACGCTGTTCACCCCACCCACCGCACCCTCTTATAATTACACTATACCTTTGGGAGGCCCTCTTTATTTACAGGCCTACCCCCTACGTCGGTTCCAGCACACCTCACCGACTTGTCCTATCTCATGGTATTTTTACAGTACTTATTTACCGACCACAAAAATATTATATATATATGTGTTATTTGCATCTTTCAGTCCCAGCAGTAACTACTTTCCCATTATAATCTCATATAATTACTCTATTTTATTCTCAGATGTCCTCAAACCCTTAACTGAAGGAGACATAGCTTTGAAGCTTTCCAGGAGTGTCATTAATTGTCAGAACTGCTTCTGGCCGGCCTCCCCAGATGGATCCGTCTATGTCCCATATATTATTTCTTCTGCATACAGTACGTTATTCCCATTATTTACTTGTTTATGACATTAGGAATGTTCATGTGATTACAAAATGTTCACTTGTCCCTTTTCCATCTCAGCCACCGTCCAGAGAGATCTTATTACTGATGCCTTGAATGAGATTCAACTGATGTCCTGTGTGAAATTTGTTGGGAGAACAACAGAAGTCAGCTATCTCATACCAAACCACTCAACTGTCACAAGTTCAGCAGTACAGCCCCTGCTTCATGGGGGTATCACAGGGTATTTCTTTAAACTCCACCATACATGTGCCAGAGCGGCATGATCAAGGCAGTCATGATAGGGTGACCTCTTATATGGCAACTTAGTGGGCATGCCTACTTGTGGGTGACATTAGGTCCCTTAAATGTATGGAATGAAAAGTAAAAAAAAAAAAAAATAAGGTGTGATGAACACATTCTTTCAATACATATATGAATCTTAGAGGATCAAAGGCAATGCATGTTAGTGGAATATCCAGATCTCCTTCTTATAACAACATCTGATGTATTAAAATATTTCACCTCCTTAGAGTAAATAAGTATTTGCTCAGACAGGACTGACTCTTCTCGGGTTTGATGACTGAATGTGATACAGGGGAACAGAATAAATAACAAAACAATGAACACAAACATCACATCCCATTACAATTAAGGCACAATCCATTAAAGGACAACGGTTGCAAAATTAACTTAACTGACAAATTGCATCAAAGTGTCAGTTTCAGATCTCTCTTTTCCTGACCCAAGATGTCTCTGATAGAGCTAGACAAACAAAGAGGGCTCAATATGATATTTGAATTATTCTTTCAATAAAAGCATTTCTATAAAGCACTGTTCCTTTATTGAAGCCTTGCACGTACTTTCTAATTGGTGTCCTCTGTTTTGGCCAGTCATTAAATTTGATGTCTCTGCTGCCATATTACCTTGATGCCATCTACCTCATTGAGGATTGTATACTTGGAGATCTACAATCAATTACACACACAGGTAATACTGTTATAGGTTCTATGAGCCTAGACATAATTAGGCTTGGTATCATGTGAGGGATATCAAATTGGGGAACAAATTGATCATTTCCATAGTTACAGGATATACAGCAACTAAAATGACAGAGCACTTTGAACATGTAAATACATTTGTCAATAGCATCAACAAACCAATGAAGAAAATGAAGAAAATGTGGTTATCATCAGAGAAGATGACTGTCAAAAATGTACCGACATCCCTTGAAAAATCATTTCCTTATTAAATGTGTGGATACTTCCAATCCATGCAGAGCACAAGAGCAATGTATAGAGTGGGCAGGATGGATATCTGGGGAATACTTTGTGCATATAAGTGAGAAGAGGGGATTTGATCCTTCTGCCATAAAGACTCCGGGCAAAGACTAGTGTAATCAAAATAAGTCTTTTCTTGAATCCAGGCATAAAATAAACCAAACTGGGCAGAAACAAATGTGTTCCCATGTCCCTGACTTGAAACAAGCCTTGCACAGGCAGTTGAGGAGAAGAGACAAGAGTTTACCTGTGATGATGCATGGGTAGACATACATGCAGCATTCATAAATCCCAGTTATAGTTTGTTGACTATTTCATCATGGATATGTTTGATGTATGGCATTCATATGATGATTTGCCAAACCTGATGCAATAGTTGGATCATAATTTTAAATACTGGAAAAATTTGATAAGAAAGAGCTCAAGACCCTTAGACCACCAGAATAACTGAGCTCCCACCCAGTGATCCCTCAGCTTGTTACCCAAGGTGTATAGTATACCAGTATTTTCTCTTGATATATTTTTTCCGGGTTTTTATACTGTGTATCCTCACAAGTCATATAGACTTTTCTATGTAGGAGATCAAATGTATTCTGTCTGTGACTAGAAATCGCACATTCCTCTAGACAAGATACTGGAGGAGTTCCAACACAATCTTGTTACAGGGAGGGACGATGGGCAGTCACATATTGGGTATAATTGTATATTTCCCTCTTCTAAATGAATGCAACTGATAAGTCATTCCACAACATAAGCAGCATTGGTGACAGGAGAGCAGATACTCACGTTTATTCACAGCTGGCAATAGATGAATTGACGAGAACTGTTAAGATAAGTTGTGGTTCCATATTTTGCACACCTTCTCTTTTGTTTTCTACCCTAGTTACTTTCTTTTGGTGGTGTATAAAGGATTATTTTTTTTGGTGACAAGCGACATAAGTTCACTTTACACAAACATATCCTATGAGAGGGGCCTAGAGGCTGTTATCTTAAACTATCTTAGACTTAAACGTGGAGGAAAAACTCCCAAAAGAACAAATAGATTATGTCCTGGAAGGACTACATTTCATCCTATAAAATAACGTATTTCAATGAAAACATTTACCTACAAACCTCGGGGGCAGTCATGGGCACAAAAATGGCCCCTAGTTACACTAACATATATGGCCCAGTGGGAACAGCATATTTATGATAAACATAACTGGAATTCCAATATACACCTATTTAAGCGCTATATAGACTTGTTCTTCATATGGCAGGGAGATTCTACAACACTAGACCTTTCTTTACAACATCTGAACAATACATGGGGGATAACTTTAACAACTTATGACAAAGCCTCTATCAATAGTGTTGAGCGAACCCGAACCGCACTGTTCGGGTTTGTACTGAACATTACGTTTTTTGGACCCCGGACCCGAACACTGACATTTCATTGTATGTTCGGGTTGGAGTTCGGCGATTACATTGTATGTAATGCTATGGGCTTTCTATAAACCGAAATAGAGTCCCCATTCATACGAATAGGTCAGTTGACCTATTCGTTTGAATGGGGACTCTATTTTGATTTATAGAATAGCAATAGCATTACATCTATTCCATAAACAGAAAGTCTATAAACCGAAAGACATTCGGTTTATGTAATACAATTGACCTATTCTTATGAATGGGGACTCTATTTCGGTTTATAGAATAGCAATATCATCCCTATAGAGTCTAGCCAAAATGATTGACTTTTATTGCATTCATACTGTTTCATTTTTTTTTTGTTTTTTACAGGGACTTACCTTATGTCCTTGTTTTTGATCTGTGCCCTTGATAAAGCCTTAGGAGCCTAAACGTTTTCAGCTCACCTGTTGCTGCTCTTTACACCTGTTGGATTTAGAATTATTTTGTGTATATTTGGGGGCAGGGGGGTTATACCACTGTTGATCTAAAATTGCTATTTTTTGGATGCTATTGTGTGCTCCTCCTGCTATTTATTTCAGTCACAATCCTTGGTCCTAGCTAAGGGAGAGAGTGATATATTGACCCCAACATGGTACCATAAAAAAAGCACTGTTCCCTGATTACATGTGAATCGCAGGATGGGGGGAGGTCAAAGCTAAAGCTAGCACACACACAGGCAAAAACACTGAGACTTGTAACATAAGATCAAACTTTTAGATACATTGGTTTAAACACTATATAGATATTATACATTTATACAATATAAATATGAAATCAAGTTCTATATAAAATCACCTTGTTTAATATTGATAATTTTAAATCAAGTGTTCTCTTTGGTATGAAACCTATGTGTGATGAAACCTATGTGCGATGTTTGATTAATCTTAGCTAAACGTATCTGATCCCAACCTTTTTTGTATCTATATAAAATTTTATCTTAGGAGAATTTCCCCAACATTGTTAACACACTGAAGATCACTAACAATGTTTTCCATTGGTTATGTACAGGGCATTCTATTTATTAATTTATGCTCATATTTGGAGATGTATGGGACACATGGTTCTTTGAAAATTTTACAGGTTTACAATGTTACAGGTTTAAACAAATTTAAATAAAAAAAACACACCCTCATCTCTGATTGGATAGATGCATTATTGTTATCAATTTATTAAGAATTGTTTCATAGGCACATGACTAAGCAGAGAGATCTGGTTTATTGAGAATTAATTCTTTGATATTGTAATTGACATATTCCATGGCCATATATGGCCAGATTGTTATAGGTTTTGGTCCCATAAAATGCATACTACCATCTTGTGGTTTAAATTGTAACTACATATATGCATGTATTACAGTTGACGATGCCATATTTGCATTTAATATCCTTGAATCTGTTATTAGATCATACAATTGAGTTATGATTTATTCCAATGTTGTGTTTTTATCCTATTTTTCTTATTTCTATTTTTATTTAATAAACTGCACATCCATATTTTATACTAACATTTTGTCACGGATATTGACATTACAACATCAATCCCCATAAATCAAAGTCTTTATGGATTAAAATAATTTTTATTTATTGTCAGATACTTACATCCTGTGATAAATTTGATAGATATTCATAAATATAAATTTCCCATCATAATTAAATAATTCCAAAAACACGGTACCACCAAAAGATTATTCAAAAATAAATGAGACTTCAGTTTTGCACGTGAACGAAAATCAGTGTCTCATGGCTTTTAATATTACAAAAAGTACAAGGCACTTAATGTTGTACCAAATCCAAACATTAAAAATTCCTTCTGAAAAGCAGACTCCCCTCTTTCATTCTTTTTTTTTCTTTTTTTATATCACAGAAAGGTCAAGCTCCTCTGTATACCACTGATCGGTTTCTCTGGCAATATAATTTACTAGTTGTGTTATGGTCAAATGTCTCTTTTACTATTATACACTTGTGTTTATGTCTTATTTGTCACACATTCCCTAAAAGAATACCCTTGGTCATAATTTTGCTCAGTAACTATTTCCTCTGTAAATTCCTCCCATCTGGCTACCCCTCCCCCTTCCCATCCAGCAAGCCTCATGTAACAAATTCCTGAACAGCTTCCGTTACTAACTCTTCCCCCACTTCCTTTGTGTAAGTTAACAGTTATGTGCCACGTGCAACAAAATGGAGAATCACTGTTAAAGTAACAGTAACTGTTTCCCCTGCAGCCCCTCTTTGTTCAGTAACTACTCACTCCCCCTCCCATCGTGTAACCAAGATGGAGCTGGAATGTGGGTGGGAGAACTCTGTAATGATGACGTCACATCCTGTAGGGTGGGTTTAGACAAGACCCCTTAAACTATTAGCCAATTGTTGGATGTATACTGTATGTTTAACTGTGACTCTGTACACGACATATTTCTGCTTTAAAAGGAATCTCCCACTCTGGGAAATAAAGGTTTGCCTCAGGTTTTTCACTGATCAGAAACTTTGTCTCCGGTGTGAATTTCTTCTAGGGAATTAATCAATTTGGAAGGAGTAGATAGACAATAAAGCAAAGTTTGCTTTGATCCAAATCAGTTGGTGCCCAAACAGGGACATTTGGGCTGTGTTTCTATGGAAGTTGCATTGAGGACCGGAGAGGAGACCCCCAGAGACTGGAAAAAAGAGCCTGATCACCTCTGCATGTGGTAAATTACCTATATTTTCCTGTCTTTAGACTTGGCCTGCACTCCGTGTCTGCGCCCGGCTTCTCGTGGATAACGCCATTGAACAGGTATATAGTTTGCCCAAATGTCCCCTTTATTTGAATAGAACCTGTCAATTGTCTATCTACTTCCTTAGTCATTCCTGAGTGTGTGTTTTATGTGTGGAAGCGTCTGCTTGCTTGAGAATCTGTTGTACTTCTGTTTTACTACTTGCTTACCATTATATTGCTATTAAATTTCTGTTTAGAGTTTAAAGGTGTTATTTAGCTCGCTTTGGTAAAAAAGCGTGTTTTTTGCCCCGTTTGGTATAGAACCTGGTGTTATTTTGTTGTTTTAGCTAAGCTAGTTTGGTGACCAGAAATACAAACAGGCGTCTGTTGTTTTGGTATGCAGATATTGTATGTGAAATTGAGTTTTTGTGTGACCTGAGTTTATTATTAGCCGGCATTTATTTTAAGCTATTTGTAATTTAATTACATCTGTGTATTGTGCTTTTGCCTGTATATGTATTTTTGGGTACCATATATGTTAATTGTGAACTATAAGTCTATGTCTTGTAGCTCTCCTATTCAATCTTTTGTCCTCAGGAGAGCTGTGCTTTGGCAATCACAGTTTACACTTTGTGCTTGCAGAAACTGCTTCTTCTCCCCCCCCCCCCCCCTTTTCCACCCCTCCCTTCTCTTGGTGTGTGTGTCTATGTAGCTGGAATTTTTGCGTGCATGTTTTGGTTCCTTTGTTTATAATTCCTGTAATCTGTTTCCTTTCATTCTCTCTCTCTCTCCCTCAGTCTCTTATTTTCATTTTCTTTTTGTTCATGGGTAGTTTGCCATTTCTTTTTCAGCTTCTCTCTCTACAGTAACACTGCAGTGTATACATGGGTCAATCTAATGTTAGCTCCTTCAGAGGTCGTTTGGCCTGTGACCTTGTAAAGGAAAGAGCTGGGGAATTAGCTGTAGGCAAATTGAAGAAGATTGTTAAAATATGTGGTATTACCATGTCTCCCAGTGGCAGATTGCAGGCGGAGGACTGGAGAAAACTTTTAAACGATAAAAATGGGATATTGCTAGATAATGGATTAATGAAATCCGCTGATGCTTGGTATAGGGTGGCTAATTAAGAAGGAGGGGTGGATTGAGGAGGAGATAGACCTAAAGGGGCAGAAAGTCTGTGTATCATGAGAAAGATCGTTTTTTTTTAATCTGTTACAGACATTACCCACCCTCCTCCTTATGATGGAGCCTGGCACAAAGGGAAGGTGGCTAGCCCAGCCTCTGGAGCCCCCACCTGTTGGCACTCCCTCTCCAGTTCCTACCCCCTTGTACCCTGTCCTTGGGGCAGACGGATCCTATTATTTTCCAGCCCCAATTCCTCTTCCACTCCAAATCCCAGTCACGCCTTCCTTTCCTTCTCTCTTGTCTATCCCTGTCAATACACCCTCTCTTCCAGCTCCGGTTGCTTCTGTCCCCACCTAATTCCTTCCACTTCTCCCCGTCACTTCCGCCCTTACCTCTCCTTCAGATTCTTCCACTTCTGCCCTTTCATTGTCACCATTTTCTGTATCTGCCACACCCATCCCTTCCATGGTGGTCACTTCCCCTCCCAACATCCCTTTGGTCACTCCCTCCGTCACCCCTATATCCTCTTCCATTCCTGCCCCTATCATGGCTGCCCCCAGTTTATCTTTCCCTATTATGACTGTTGGCTCCACTGTTCCTGCTGCAGCAGCCCATCTTCCTGATACATCCCCTGCTGCATCAGGCCATTATCCCACTACCTCACAACTTGATCCCATCCAGGTTCCTAATGCAGTTACTTCCTCTGCATCCAGTGCTACAGAAGTTTCAGCTTCCATTCTCTGTGATATAGCTAGTTTAAACAGCCAACCAATTCCCATTCCCCCTGATGATTGTAGTATCCAGGGGGGACAGCCACCACAGATCTCAAATAATCTCCCTTGCATTCCCCTAGAAGGCCCTTGCAGCACCCAGCATGGTCTGGCGGGAGCCCCTGTGAAGTATGTTACCTTTAACCCATCTCAAGCTGCAACCCTGGTGAATTCACTTCCAGACCCAGAAAAACAGCCCATGCCCTTTTACCGACTGATCGTTCAGATCCGTAAAACATACTCTGCTGCATGGCACGATTTGTTTAGTCTGTGTGAAATTAAAGCGGGGGATGCCTACTGGCCCATAATGGAAAAGAGTTTGATGATGCCCGTCTCACTACTGACACAGATTCAGTCTGGTATCACATTTTGTGAACAACTCCGTGCATGGGCTCAAGATAAATTAGCTGATCAGGCTACTTCTATTAATGATATTGTTCAAGAAAAATCAGAAACGGTTGAAAGATTTAATTCTAGGTTAACTCAAACCTTCTCTGATCTGGGTTTCAATACATGTAATAAGGCCCACACCCTTGCTTTCATTGCAGGCCTTTCAGAACCCATAAGGAAAGGCCTGGTCCTATCCCGGCCCGAGTTCAGGATTATTCCCCTGGATACTCTCCTCCTGGTCGCTAAAGGCCTAGAGTCGATCCAATTGCCCCAGCACAAGAAATCCAATCCTTTAATGTTTTCTTTATATAACCCTGCAATTCAGCCTGCCCCTGGTGGGTTCCCTATTCCCGCGCCACCGGGCCCTTTCATGGCTCAGGCCTCAAGACCGAAAATTGGAACTTGTTTTCACTGTAAGCAACCAGGTCATTTTAAAAATGATTGTCCAAATCTCCTGAAGCCCTTACCAGCTTCTTTGCATTATGACGTGCTGTTTCTGCTCCTGCACTGGGCCTTCCCAATTACCAGAAGCCCTTCAAGCTGTTTGTCTACGAAAAAATGGATCATGGGTCTCGTCAACATCCAAGAGGGTATTGTCAGCTGGATCCGGTGGCCAGGGGAGGACCCTCCTGTCTTCGGGCTGTGTTTACAGCAAGTGCTCTACTGGACAAGACGAATGACCTAATTCTTGGTCACAGGCTTACCATCCTCGCTCCCCATGATATTTCTGCAATACTCAATCAAATTCAGCCTAAACATCTCTCTACACAGAGACATCTTCGTCTTCAAACGACTTTATTGTTACCCGATAATGTCTCTTTACAACGATGTTACACTTTGAATCCTGCCACTCTTCTGCCTCTTCCCAAGGGGGGAGTACCACACTATTGGTACAGTCTGGACATAGATCCTGATGCCTTCCTTGATCTGGATGTCCATATGCCCACAGTACCACACGACGAACAGCCATCTTCTCTATGGCATTGCACTTTGTGGTTCAGAGATGTTCCGGGGCCTGACCCCCGGTATGAAGAACTGTTTCAGTTGATTGAAGTACGTCTCACTTTGACAGACATGTTCTGGGATACAAAAGGCAACACTGTGGTTTTAGTCCAATTACCCACAGAAGTGACTCTAATGTACCACCATTGGGAGATGGCAGTCCCTCATGTCTCTATTACTAAATCTCCAGATATCTCATGGAAGGAACTTGGTCCATTAGCCAAAGCATGGAGTACAAAAGATCAAGACCAACTCTCCACAGAAGGTGTTACCAAGCGAACAGTGAATTGTAAGACTACTGGTTACCCGCAACATTACACAGAAATATGTGAAGATGCCCCTCCCATAGATCCTGACCCAGATGTCCCCCATGACTGTTTTGAACAAATGAAGATGGAAACAACCCATCTTCCCACAGTACATGAAACGGCTTTGCCAGATCCTGACTGAACACCGTTTGTGGATGGCTCCAGATTTGCAGATGAACAAGGAAGATACCACACTGGATTTGCCGTGACCACAGTAGATCAGGTACGTCAAGCATCCCTACTTCCCCTTTCTATGTCTGCTCAAGAAGCTGAGCTAAAAGCCCTCACTGTAGCATGCCAAATGTTTGAAGGGAAGCGTGTTAATATTTACACTGATTCAAGATATGCTCTGGGTGTAGCACACGACTTTGGACTGATATGGAAGACAAGAGGTTTTCTGACAGCAACCGGTACACCAGTTAAACATGGTACAGCTATCAAGGAACTGATGGATGCTTTACTCCTTCCTGAAGAAGTGGCCATATTGAAAGTTCATGGAAGACAGAATTCGGAAAAAACGTGTGGCAATCATAAAGCTGACCAAGCCGCCAAAGATGCTACATGTGACACGACAGCACCGTCACACTGCCAATCACTCCCTCCTTACCTGCTCAGAACTCCCCGGAGCTCTGTCTCACTGCCCTCTGGGTCTTCTGCAGGGAAGACACACAAGCTCCATTAGCAGGCCTCATGACTATCCCTAGGTTACTGCTCTGCACATGTGCAGTTCTACATTTGGGTTCCTGCCCTTACTGCCCCTTAAAGGGACAGTAATAAAACATCTGTTCTCCTCCCCAAAGCCTCCATTGGCCAGCCAATCTCTCCTACACTATTTAAACCCTCATTTTTGAACTAGTCCTTGCCTGTAACTAGCGTTTGTGTATTTTTCATGAATTGCGGATTCCTGTTGCCGACTCCTGCTTGCCCGACCTTCCTGTCCTGCCGCCTGTCCCGACCTGTTTGCCTGAATTGACTTCGTTTGTTTGCCACCTGTCCTGATTTTTACGCCTGTCTGACTATTCTTCCGTCTGCACCCTTGATACCTTTGCCTCGGTCCTACTCTGTATCCAGCTGCCATCCTATTAGGTTTAGCTTTGGTATTCTGTTGATAGTTCAGAGTGCAAAAGTCCTGGGGGAGCAAAACCTGCGGCTCAACCATAGGGTGGAATTCCTTCATGCAGAATAATTCTGTTCTATTGCCGGGGTCCATTGCCAAAACCTATACCTACTCTGAAAAGAGGTTCCAGCCTCATACCAGATCGTGACAGCATGTCAATCAAGTGAAGTAGACAGAAGAGTGTCCAGTGAGGAAATTCCTCTCTTTACCATGCAAACCTTACCTACGGACCTCAAGTTTTTGAAAGAACAGCAAGCAGCTGTAAGTCCTGAAGAAAAGAAAAATTGGAAACAGAAAGGAGCAACCTTAAAGGATGGAGTGTATACTAGCAATCTCAAATTTTGTCTACCTAAAAGTATGTATCCGCCTGTGGTTCAGTGGGCTTATGGAGCAGCGCACTTGTCTAAGACTCTCATGAACTCTTTAATTGCTAAATATTTCGAAGCACCAGGTATTACCACTCTGACTAAAACCTACTGTAAGTCTTGTGCTATCTGTGCCAAGTGGAATCCGTGAAAATTGGAGAAAGTTTTCCCCAAACATCTGGCGAAGCCACACTACCCATTCCAGAGAGTCCAAATCGACCACATTCAGATGCCAAAGAGTGGCCGGTATGAATATGCCCTAGTTCTGGTGGACATGTTCTCAGGATGGCCAGAAGCTTTCCCGGTTACTAATATGACCGCCAAGACCACTACCAAGCGGTTGCTCACTGAAATTGTCTGTAGATATGGAGTTCCTGAAGTGATTGAAAGTGACCAGGGCCCGGCTTTAACAGCACTAGTGACTAAGGAAGTCTGGGCAGCACTGGGGGTGACCCTTGCATTCCACACACCCTATCACCCACAGAGTAGTGGTAAGGTAGAACGCATGAATGGCACCTTAAAAGCCAGAATGCTTAAGATGGCCCAAGAAACTAACCTGCCCTGGCCAGAGAGTCTCCCCATAGCTCTGTTTAGTGTCAGGTACACACCAAGAGGGAAGTTTAACATGTCCCCCTATGAGATTTTGTTTGGTTCAGCCCCTAGATTAGGTTGTTACTTTCCTCAACAACTCCAACTGCAATCAGATACTATGGTTAATTATGTGACAACTCTTTCTCAAGCTTTAAACAAAATACATGCCCAAGTTTTCTCTTCCATTCCAGATCCAGAGTCTGATACAGGCACACACAAGTTGCTTCCTGGTGATTGGGTTCTGGTTAAGAAGTTCCTGAGAAAACATACCCTTGAACCCAGATATGAAGGTCCGTTCCAAGTTCTTCTAACCACAGCTACCTCAGTTAAATTGGCTGGAAAGAGCACTTGGATACACGCTTCACATTGCAAGAAAGTTCCAGCTCAAGAGGAAGCAGATCCTGTTATAACATGAATTTTGTGTATATGTTCTTGCTGCTAGGTCTGATAAAGGCCCAACAAGTCGCTATAACCAAAGACAATCATGTTTACACATTTTGGTACAATTCCTCTAGTACACGGGTAGCCACATTTGTATTTGAATAATTGTGATGTCATAAATTGTACATTTCCATCGTCATTGTCGTCAGCAGTGTACAAAGATATACCTAACATCAAGGGCCCATACATGTGTGTGACTGATGACTACTGGGGATATGAGTGTAGTTCGTGGAAGGCACCAGGTAGGTATACAGGGCCAGCCTGGGGCTATAGACCACAAAGTGCCTTAGACAGATTAGATAAAAATGGGGAGTCCTTACTGAAAAGAATGACGTTCAGGAAACCAGGGGGGGGGGGGGGGGCGACACTTATAAAACTAGCTTTAAACATAGAACATCCCAGTCCTGGAGATGCTGGGCAATATGTAATGGGAATGTACTGGAAGGGAGGAGGTTCATACAGTAAACAGGGGACCTTTTACTTACGGGACATGTATGACTCACCTGACTGGGTAGGTGCCACGCACATGACTATTAATCCTCTTAAGCCACACCTCAAAACTCTAAAAGACATGATAACTATAGCTAACCCCACGTATGAGGACACTATGGCTGTAGAGACGGGTTTCTCTGACACTAACTTATGGCTTGAGATGAAATATAACGCTAACAAACACAACAGATCTAACTGCTGTGTCTGTGGAGGAGCGAGGCCTCACTTAGGTACTGTCCCTTTGAACATGCCTCCAGAGATAGAGATGTGTTTCCTAAGTCTCTATACTATAATTAAAACTGACCGGACGGAATGTGAATCATGGACAAAGGAATACCCAATTATCCTTAAAGATGTTAAGCCAGATAAAGGTATCACCATATATCCAGGAAACTACACTTGTTATGGTATATATGATGGGGTAGGATAATTCTTTGGTAATTTCACTGGTAAGTACTGTGCCACATATAGCCCAATTCCAGCCGCCTTAATCTAGCAACACGCAAGATCCCTTGGAGACATATATTGGATTTGTGGGGATATGCAGATTAGAACTATATTGGAAGGTGTATGGTGGGGAGAATGTGCTCTAGCTAAGGTAATTATGCCTATACACAATCTCTGACGGACACCAAGATACCCCAGGTAAGTTACACCAATACTCTAGAATAAAGAGAGGTACTCCTATAAAAAGCAGTTTTGATCCCCATATTTATATAGATGCCATGGGAGTGCCAAGGGGGGATAAAGTGAATTTAAAGCAAGAGATGAAGTGTCTGCAGGGTTTGAATCTATTTTCCCAATCATCACGGCCAATAAAAATGTAAATTGGATTAATTACATCTATTATAACCAACAACGTTTTGTAAATTATACAAGAGATGCCCTCCAGGGTTTGGCGGAACAATTACAAGCAACTTCCCAGATGACCTTCCAGAATAGAATGGCTTTAGATATGATTCTGGCAGAGAAAGGGGGAGTATGTAAAATACTCCCAGACACCATGACATGTTGTACCTATATCCCAGATAATACAGGCCCTAATGGTAAGGTAACGTTGGCAATAGAAAAGTTAAAGAGTTTGTCCAATGAACTGAAACGGAATTCTGGGGCCACGGATCCATGGGAAAGATGGTTTGGATGGATGTCTGGATGGCAGGGTGCTCTGGCCCTAATAGGTGTTGCCATTTTAATAACGATAATCATCCTTGCTCTTCTTGTTTGTTGTGTGTTACCTTGTCTTAAGAAATGCCTACAAAAGACAGTTGATCAGACAATCGACCAGACCACCCCGACCTTCCTTCACCAAGAGATTGACGACATAGACCGTGATACACCACATACACCCTTACAGTCCCACCGCACTAAGTAAACAGCTACTTTCTCTTAAGGAAATTCAGGGATAGCGTCTGTCTCTACGGGCAGAAGTCTGTCGCGGGAGAAGTAGTGGACAAGCTGCTATGGGCCACCCGCGCAGTGAAGCATTCGAGGCCTGTTCAGACAGATGTGCAAGATAGCCTTTTTGTTATTTTTCTATAGGGACAGTATTAGAGTTAGAGATAGTAGCGGTTAGTAAAATAGTAATTTTAAGGGGGGACTGCTATGGACAAATGTCTCTTTTACCATTATACACTTGTGTTTATGTCTTATTTGTCACACATTCCCTAAAAGAATATCCTTGGTCATAATTTTGCTCAGTAACTATTTCCTCTGTAAATTCCTCCCATCTGGCTACCCCTCCCCCTTCCCATCCAGCAAGCCTCATGTAACAAATTCCTGAACAGCTTCCGTTACTAACTCTTCCCCCACTTCCTTTGTGTAAGTTAACAGTTATGTGCCACATGCAACAAAATGGCGAATCACTGTTAAAGTAACAGTAACTGTTTCCCCTGCTGCCCCTCTTTGTTCAGTAACTACTCACTCCCCCTCCCATCGTGTAACCAAGATGGAGCTGCAATGTGGGTGGGTTTAGACAAGACCCCTTAAACTATTAGCCAATTGTTGAATGTATACTGTACTGTGACTCTGTACATGATGTATTTCTGCTTTAAAAGGAATCTCCCACTCTGGGAAATAAAGGTTTGCCTCTGGTTTTTCACTGATCAGAAACTTTGTCTCCGGTGTGAATTACTTCTAGGGAGAGTGCATTAATTAATCAATTTGGAAGGAGTAGATAGACAATAAAGCAAAGTTTGCTTTGATCCAAATCAGGTGTTGTATAAAGAAAAAAAAAAACACAATTTTGAACTGAATTATTAGCACCTAAAATAGTATTTATTTTGTTGGATATTATAGCTTAAGATATTAAGCAAAAGGTTTGAATGGGGACAAAATACATTTTAATAGGCATGGAAAGACCATGTTATATGTATAATTAAATTAGTCTTTTAATTGGGTTAATACAAATTGGACTTTTATCCCTGTTTTCTCTCTTTTCATGACTTAATTACATTTATTCTTCATCCCCTTCCAACCTTCAGCTTAATAACCAATTCTTCGATAAGAGGGGATAATAACCTTGCCCGGAACTGGAATTTTTTTTGTCATGGGGTCACCTGTTTACATCTTTCAACTTTAGGATATACATATCTTTTAAATTTGGGATCCATATATAGAAGGACAAACTTGTTCATATTTTAAATACCAAAGAGGGGAAATAACGCCAATGAATTAACCAATTTTGAATGGAGTCTGGTGTGGAGGATTTGTTAAAACAACCTTCATTGGAAATTATTAAAAAAAACGTATTTTAAATAAGGTGTAAACACAGGTTAAGAATAACAAAGTTAAAAAAAAAAAGTGTAAACATGATCAAACAGTGAAGATTTAAAAAAACAAAAACAAAAAACGCTATACTACATAATCAGCAAGGTTTGATCTTGCAATGTATAGTTACTATAGTGTAACAGAATGGGGGTAAATATTAATTTGCAGAAAGGCAATTTATGCTCAGCAATTTTTTAAGCTGCTATATCTATGAAGTGAGGCAGGAAAGAGAAAAAAAGGTGTCTCAAAATATATGCCTGGGGATCCTGTTAAATATGTAAAACCACTTCTAAACTAAGTTACCGATGTGCACAGAGAGTTTAGGGTCTGAACTAATTGGCTGAGCTAATGAATGGTGCTAAATATTTGGCGTCTATCCCCATGCAATAAAGTAAGCGTGACTGCATCAGTAATAACATAGGATCTTCCACTGTGTGTTGATTCATTTGCTCTGGTAGTGTAGGTCACTCATGGAGCATGTCTAAAACCGATTAGTTGAGGTATGAACACCTTGAAGCAAATAAGCTGCCTGTCTGGCTTGTACTTAATAACATGTGGTGCAAAATGTCTGGTTAAAGGGCTCGGCTATAAAAGTAACTGCACAGTGAATGTATACTATAACCACTCAATTCCCCCAGAAAAGGTTGTTCAAATAGAGGCTGAGTATTCATCAAGAAATATATTACCCTGTAGATCATAGCTATGCTGCTGTAACAATAGTGTGCTAATGACCATTTAAATAATGGTACCCATGGAAGGAAATGGGCAACATTAGATTAGGCAAAATTATTAACTTATCCACCGGAGGTTTGCTGCCTAGAGAAATTATTTTAGATCCACATTTAAACAAATTAGCTGGATTTATATTCTATTTACAACTAGGTCATTTCTTAGCTGCAGTAAAAATTAAAGGGCCCTTTTTATGGAATTATACAAAATGTGAGGCGTCGTGCTCACAGGGATAAAAAATTAAAAATCCTCTAAAATGTATAGTCTCCTTATGTGCATGGAAGACCCGATATAATACCATATTACTATAACATGTGAGAATCTGACCTCGGAATATCCCTGAAGGGGGGAGGAAAGAAACAAAAAGGACGCAAGGATGATCTGAACACATCGAAAGCGGAAAATAAACAAACTTACATATATGTGTTTCGGAGTCTGTGTCAAATGAAAAATAAAATGGTACTCCCACAATTTGCCAGAAGAGCTCTGCCCATACAAATCACTATACCTTAGTAACCAGAATAGGTTAGAAATCAAAAAATCCGTGGTGAGCAGAAAACCCAAAGGAGGGCACTCGCTGTGGCTTGGTTGCCTTGTTAACGCAGATCAAAACAGGCATGCCTTAATACTCAATATGACCGGAGGAAACAGCCAGGTAAAAGTCACAAAGAAAGAATTCTCAACTAGAAGAGTCAGACAGTAATAGAATCTCACTCTGAATGAAAAAAAATCATGCTTCCCGACGCACATTTCTCCAGAAGACCGTGTCTTCTTCCGGTGATATGCATAAAAAAGTATGCACTAGTCGGCTTGTGCCTATTTTTAAAAACTGAAAGACAAATAATGCACACCACACGATGAAAAGGTGGTTTAATTGGTGCAAATCCGAACAGGGGTACAGAGTGTGCTGGGAAAGACCACGTTAAGCATAGCAATAATCGAAACGCCTAATCATAGGCCTAGAATTTCCAAATGTTTTGTACTTTTTGGAACTATAGTTCTGGGTCTAGCAGAGAGATACCCTGCACACTGCAGACTGATCAGACGAGC
The DNA here is from genome assembly GCA_036172795.1 of Pelodytes ibericus. Lineage (NCBI taxonomy): Eukaryota > Metazoa > Chordata > Amphibia > Anura > Pelodytidae > Pelodytes > Pelodytes ibericus. Next base: position 200,041,393 of record CM069861.1, on the reverse strand, counting down.
AGGCAAATCACCACTCTGATTGGCTGTGGACACTCTGGCACTATCGGCACATGTCTGCCTGCAGACCTGCTGTGAGCTTCCTTCAAGGTAGCAAGGGGTTAAAAAAAATTTAAATTAAAATTTTATTTTTTTTAAATACATTTTTAATGTATCTCATCTCATGTTTTCTCTTGGGTCTGGCATGGGAGGCTGTGGGTAGTGGTCTCTCCCCATATAAAACACATTACCCATTTAAATGTCTAATTAACTGAATCTCTCCTTATCAAACAAGATCCCAATTAGAGTAAATGAACACCTGGGGTTACAAACTAGAGCCATTCTCTCCAGATATTCCACCTTACTCACACACATATATAATTACACTTCAGATCCTATGTGTATGTGACAAGACAGGTGTCTATGGCTAATGTATAAATACCATATCTAACTGGAGTCTGCCAGTGGGGATTTAAGCAAAACATTTGTTTTCCAAAGGATTTTCCTTCGTTCTGTGGACCAATATCCAATTCATAAAGTTTAAAACTTCATATTTAAAAAAGGACCATAAAGATACAATCAATAGTTAAAAATATATATTAAAAAGCATTAATCAGATTAAACTGTATAAAAGAGCAAGGAATGTTTTTTCTGCAGTTTAGACAATGTAAAAAAATATACATATAGTTTCCCTGAAGGCCATGTATTGAGTTTGATGGATTATTAATCTAGAATGTTCATTTGTAAATTGGAAACATTGTATAAATCAAACCTTTTTTTCTTTCCCGTTATTTTCCTATTCCAAATGTTTAAGGCCACATACAGTATATCAAGGCAAAGCATTATCTGATCTAAGATTAGTTACCAAAAAGTGGAGATTTCAAATTTGTATTTGTTAGTATGGGCTTATAAGCCAAAAGGCTTCTCCTATATTCTTTGTTGATATTACTCTCCAATGTATTGATCAGATAAGATTTATAGAGATTTCAGTATGGTTTCTTAAATCTCTGAAATTGGGCCATAATCCAAGGGATGAAATATAGGCATTAACATCCAATGGTTTAAAATGAGTTTCTATTTGGCAAATATTTAAATTACCACATGTAACAATACAACTTCCTATTTTAGTTACCAGACTAAATTATGAGACCATCTACATGGTTTCATCGCATACTTTTCTTTCCAATAGAGAATGGCAAAAAGGGACATTTTTGAAATGTAAGAAGTATTTTTTAGTCTCAAAACTATTTGTCATAGAGAGTAAATGAAGCTATACCTTTTATAATCACTGTGTATTATGTCATAATACATAGATTCATCTTCTAAAGAGTGTTCTGCTTTCATACACAACTGATGTTTGATGTTGGTTTATTGTCAATTTACATGGCTCGTGAATAATTCTAATGCTATAAATAAATATTCTCCGATAGGTTGCTAGTGATTCACCCCAGGTATTATAGGCCTTCCAGGAGGTTTGGAAGCATTTGTCAAATTTACCGAAATCATGGTCTCATTACTTACTTGATGATGGCAAGCAAGTAAACTGATATTTCAGTCTCTTCTGAGTCTGTTCAGCCATTTCTCTGAGATAACATTCTATCACGTGACACTTTGGACCAATAGCAAACTTTTAATTTGACAGCTCCTCCCACCTCTTTCAATTGTCAGATTTTAAAAAATTGTCTAAAAAAATGCACCATATGGTGCAAACAGGCTCCACTTACTGGCAAATGATTTCCTCCCATAAACAATGGGTTAGTGGGTGTTCCAAAGTGCAGAGATAAATCAGAAAAACAAATAATGTGCAATCTACTGTCAATCCCATAATGTCTGTGCACAGCTAGTAGTTTTAATACAGTACTAAAAATCTTGTTAATGCAGTGGCTTGTTGATGATGCCAATTCAAACTCATTACCTCCAGAGTCAGCTGCTAGGATTTGCCCATCTTTTAAAGTGCAGCCTGGGGCAATTGTCTCACCAGACACAATGTAGGGCTAGCTCTGAATAGACCTATACAAGCCCATGTCCCATATTTCACACACATTTAAGGACATGCAGTCTTAAATGTCAATAAATGGTTAGTAAACATTCCATATGACAGTGATGCCAATAGGATTAAAAAAAAATATTTACCAATTTTTCATGAAAGATACTCAGAAATATTGGTTTGCATTTTGATTCTAAAACTTGTGCCTCTGAAAAAGGGTTACTAAATATTCTATAGATTGAAAGTCGGGACCACAGAGCCTCATATATCAGTTCTGGCTTTAAAGATGGCTACAAGTGTGGGCATTTTAAATACAAATGAATAATTAAAAACATACAAATAAAATAGCTTATTGTATTTCAATTAGTGTATTTAATGCTATAGAAATCACTGGCACATATAGAAATATGTGTACACATTTTCCAGTGAGCTGTTTTACCTCGACTCCATAAGAAACCATATTCATCCATCTATCTAGAATCCTGGTTGAATTTTTATATGTACGTATTCTAGTCTGATTTAGATTATTTTCTGAAAACAGAAATTAGTTACAGTTTAGTTTCAACATAAACAGTGACTGCACAAATGGGGTAGAACTAACTCAAGAACAAAAAAGACTTCACTACTAGGTCTACTAGATTATCCACTTTGTCCCATTACGTGTAAAGGGGTGTGTCTCCCTCAGGGAATTACCAGGCTGTGTGTTGGCCAGCCCTCTCATTCGTGGGTATATAAGCCAGTCCTTGTGCAGAGTTTCAGTAGAAAACTTTTAGAATCCTTATACTCCCTTACAATGGTGCTGTCCATGATACTAGTGCTGATTGCTGCTGGATGGAGCATTTCCCATGCTCTGCCTGTACAGGTAAGCGAGTGTCTGAAGGGAGGAAAGACTGGCTTGTGTGACACTAGAAACATCTACAGGTCATTTTACCTTTATATGTTTCTTTTCCTACAGATCAATGATGGTGTAGCTTATGGTAAGTAATACATTAAAACATTCACAATTTTTTTCTAAATAATTCTTATTGCTATTCACATCTTTTAGCCTAGCCCTTTATTAAGAATTAATCATAACCATTGCCCATCATACCGTGGACTTTAATTTTCTATATGGTTTTAACTCTTCTCCCCAATTTGCTTCCTCTTCCATAGAATTAAGCAAGGACCAAAATATTGAAGACAAAAAGTTTTTTGAATTAATAGAAACCAAGAACAAAGGTGAGAATTGAGGAAAGGTTTTCTGATTGCTTGGTCTATACAGGACTATTTCTCATTTTAAATGGATGGTTTTCTTTCCACCAGTCATTGCTTGTAGTTTAATCATCCTGATAATGCTTGTAACCTACAATACCAACCCTAACTGAAATGTTCTCTTAATTGAGATAGCCATTTCCTATAGTTTTACTTTAATAACTCATATTCAGGTATTAAAAGCTAGGCAGCATCATTTCTTACTCTGCTATTCATGCCTGATTTTTGCTATGCCATTGTTAGTTCACAACTCCACTGTCCAGATCCCCCAAAAAAGTATTGGCTGGAAAGAGCTTGGGATTTGATAGGTTATGCAGTACTTTCCTGTTATAATGTATCATATAATTACTCTATTTTATTCTCAGAGGTCATCAGACCCTTAACTGAAGGAGACATCGCTATTAAGCTTTCCAGGAGTGTCATTAATTGTCAGAACTGCTTCTGGCCGGCCTCCCCAGATGGATCCGTCTATGTCCCATACATTATTTCTTCTGCATACAGTAAGTTATTCCCATTATTTACTCGTTTATGACATTAGGAATGTTCATGTTATTACAAAATGTTCACTTGTCCCTTTTCCATCTCAGCCACCGTCCAGAGAGATCTTATTACGGATGCCTTGAATGAGATTCAGCTGATGTCTTGTGTGAGATTTGTTGGGAGAACAACAGAAGTCAACTATCTCAGTATAGAGTCTGGATCTGGGTGAGTCCGAGCATATCATGGGGTGAATACTCATTATTTACAAAGAAACACTATCTGGAATGTCTAGAACACAAACAGGCACTGGCCGTTGTGGAGTTTAACCTCAGCGATGCTCCCCGAGATTCACAGCAGTTAAATCCCACAATGGATAGAATACTAAATGTTTACTATCCCTGGCAAGGAATAGTACTTTCTCCAAACAGAATGTTAGAATAACAGGTGTCCATGTATTCAATATTAATCAAAATAGAGGACTTGTTATAAATATTAAACTGATTATAGCATTTTCTGCTTTTTAGATGCTGGTCATACATAGCAATGACTGGTGGGAAACAGACGGTGAGCTTGGCCCAGTCTGGCTGCATGGCCCATGGGATTATCCAACATGAAGTCATGCATGCACTTGGCTTTCTCCATGAGCACACTAGAAGTGACAGAGATTCCTATGTTGATATCATATGGCAGTACATCTCTCTAAGTGAGTAACACTGATACACAGATACATACCATAAACCAGGGGCAGTCAAAGAGCAGGACACCAGTAAGAAGGTGTTGGTGACCCTACATGCCCATTTAGTTCATGTCCTACAAACAGTGAAGGACCCACTCTGATAAACATCAGTGCATTCCCTGTAATATAAAGCCAATTTCTCATTTATATCTCCTGACAGATGATCGTTCCCATTTTAAGATTGATGTTTCAAACAATCTGGACCTTCCGTATGATTACAGTTCAGTGATGCATTATGAAAAGTAAGTATATTTCTAGTTATGAACAAACACAGACAGCAATGTCTGCTGTTAAAATGTATTATCATTCTTCCTGAACCAACACTGAAGTTGTACCCTTCCTACAGTACTGCTTTCACCAACACAGGCGGTCAATCTACAATCATCCCCAAACCTGACCCCACAGTGCCTATTGGACAGAGAGTTGGGATGAGTTATCTGGATGTGAAGAAAATGAACAAACTCTATAATTGCAGTGAGTATTTTTAGGATACTTTCCCCATTGTTATCCATATCGCTGTTCCTCAGCTCAGTGTGTCATAACGGAGATACAGTAGTGACTGGATATATACAAATCAATATTCTTATTGTAGAGATGAATTTTGCACAGTAGAGCTTTTACATGAGGATTTCTAACAAAACACAATGTTTCTATTTGTGTAGCTGCTTGTCGCACAAAACTACAGGAGGGAACTTTTCCGCTGACGGCCTCTCCTTCGGACAGGATGGAAGCTGCCTCTGGTTGATTCAAGTTGCACCAAACAGCAAGGTTAGTATAAAACGCATATAATCAAAGTCACACCTTAGAAGTAGAGATTTTGGATTCAATCCCTCATTGTCAATTGTGAAATAATTGTAACATAGCAACTGATTAATGTATCATTTTGTACAGTGCATTTTTCAGTGCAGGAGATTTTACAAAAATTACCCCATATGGGTTCACCACAGTTAGAATGCTGGTCTTCGAGATGGAAAACTAGCACTCAGAAGAGCAAAAATTACAATAAGGATAAATAATTAAACATATCCATTGTGGAGACCACTTTCAATCACCAGGTTTATCTGCAGCTCAGTGATTTCAGCATCCCTCCTTCTGCTGGATGCAGTGCCTCGTATATCAGAGTGTATGATGGGAACAGCAGATCAGCAAACGTTCTCCTGGATAAGACCTGTGGAAATGCAGCCATCCCACCTCTCATTTCTTCTTATAACAATATGCTTATAGAATTTGTAAGCAACCAGGCACCAGCTTTTAGCACATTCAGTGTGGCCTATGAAGCAGGTAAGTTCTCCCCTTCCTGTTACTGCTATCACAATTTTTCAGCAGTATATTTTAGAAAAGAAAAATGGTTGCACATATATTTGACATGATCATTTAATATTGTGAGGAATATTTAACCATATACGTGTTTAACCAGTCACTTTATGTATTTTATATCTACAGTTTCCTACGGCCAAACATTTACCAAGAGTAAAGGGATTCTGGTTTCTCCAGAATTTTCACGGCCTTATCCCAACAATGTGGATGCTCTATGGTTCATCATTGCCCCACCACAATATAAGGTGAGATATCACACAATATACCACTAAGTGCTTGCAGAGTTCTACAGAACACCAAAATCTTTGTAGTAATGTCCTCTCCTAACACAGTCTGTTCCTTTCTCTTCTAGATTTCCCTGCGATTCATGTACCTTTTAGTGCAAGATTCCCCAACTTGTCAGTATGACTACATCACTGTCATCGATGGACCAACAAAAACATCTCCAGACCTGGGCAAGTTCTGTGGTAATAAGTTACCTTCTCCTGTGATGTCTACTGGGAATGTGATGCTAGTTCAGTTCCGTAGTGACGATCAGATCAACTTTAAAGGTTTCTACTTGTGCTATCAATTTGGTAAGTTCAGAACTTCGGATTTGTGCTTTGGAGTTACTTGTGCTTACAGTATAATTGATTCTTTGTGATAATTGTCACATGACTGCATTTTCATTAAAATCAGGCAGGTGATGACATTAGTATTATAGAATCCCCTTACACAACTTTCCTGGTACCATTAAAATTATATTCTTGTCTTGCAGTGCCCCCCAGCTGAATATAGAAGATGGATTTTTCTCTTCATTACGGAAATAAATTCTGTTTATAAATTTCCATCTGTTTTTACAGTGTTTATTCGGTATGTGTCTATTTTGGGTCTTGCAAATCAAAAAAACTAAATGCTAATTTTGCAATTACGTTAATTAAAAAAAAGTAATGAAAAAAAAAACATAAGATAGCCGCCTGTGTATGGCCACTTGGGAAGGGTGCCTCCGTGCTACTGTTTGCTGGTAAACGGATGGCTCCTTCTTGGGGTTTATAAATGATCTGAAATGTGGTGTAAGGTCCTATTGGATGGCTGAAGCCGGTTTTATTCACAGTCCCAGCGGGAACAGCCCAGACGTGGCCAAGTGTTTTTTCTGTCTAAAGGAGCTTGAAGGCTGGGAGCCAGAAGACGATCCTATGTGAGTGCTAATTTACCACTATGGCATGTTGCTGGTGATATGCAAGAACAGGCATGTGGAGACAAGTTATTTATGACCATAGAGAAAACCCTATTAATCCTCTTTATTTCCATGGTTTCTCAGCTACCATCAAAAAGGGTGTCCCTTACAGAACAATGGTCTGGACCCCCATTCATTTTCTCCTGCACTATTTATTGCCCCCAATTCTCTCACCATAGCGCCACCTTGCACATGCTGGAATTGCCCAAGCCAGACAAAGTCCAGTAAGCTCAATATATTTGTAGTGAAATAACTTGGACACAATTAATAGAAAACACTCATATTTGTATAAAAAAAAAAAAAATATCAACCAGACGTGCGGTGTAGGAGCTCCACAAGTTATAGGCAACTATCACTGATCATATATGACTTCTCCCACCAAACTCACCAGAATTAACAAACTTGAAGCCTTTGCCAACATGGGCAAAAAGGGGAAAAAAGCAGACAAACCACAACAACCAAGAAAGATTGATATCAGTTCAATGCTAACCAGGCCTGTTAGGCCTCAATTGGGCACGCCCATGGCAACCTCTACTGCACAATCTGAGGACTCAGAGTCCTCCTCGGAGGATTCATATCAGCTCCAACTGAATACACGCACATCTAAACTCGCAGCTACTAACCCTGAAGATGGCCTGGCCACAAAGGGCGACTTAAAACGGATGCTGGCAGATCTGCAAGATAGCTGGAAGAAAGACATGAGACATTCGTGTGGAAGTTACAAGCCTGCAACAAAAGGTGCTAACGTTAGAAAAAAGCATTGGTGACAACCAAACTTCACAGAGAAGTTCTGCAGATATCACTGAACGTTTAGTTCATCAAGTACATAGCCTGCAAAGACAGGTGTCCATGTGCGACACTAAACTAAGGCAAAATAATGTCAAAATTCGTGGAGTGCCGGAGACAGTTGGGCCCTCTGCACTCCGGCAATATCTGAACAAATTTCTCACCTCACTTATACCTGATGCAGGCTTCACAGATCGGACCCTAGCTGATGCATTCCGAGTCAAGAAGGCACTGAGAGCCCCACAAGAAGCATCCCGAGATGTTGTTATCCGATTTGGCACATTTGCAGACAAGGTGACAGTTCTCTCATCATGCAGACAAAAAAAAACAAGTGGCATTTGAAGAAGTGAACCTAGCTGTATATGACGATCTACCACTATCTACGATCTTGTGGAGGAGAGAAATGGCCCCTTTGACTGCACATTTACGATCCCTAAATATAAAATATCGATGGGGAGCACCTAACTCTCTGAGAGTCACCTGGAACAATAAAACACTGGTAACAGAAGACATCGGGGAAGCAGGCACCTTCCTGGAGGAGTTGGGCATCGCGCAAATCCCCACACAGAAACATAGAAACATAGAAACATAGAATGTGTCGGCAGATAAGAACCATTCGGTCCATCTAGTCTGCCCAATTTTTTTTTTTTTTTTTGAGTACTTTTATTAGTCCCCCTTTCCCGGTCTTATAGCTAGGATAGCCTTGTGTCTATCGCACGCATGCTTAAAATCCTTGACTGTGTTTACCTCTACCACTTCTGCTGGCAGGCTATTCCATACATCCACTACCCTCTCAGTAAAGTAATACTTCCTGATATTACTTTTAAATCGTTGCCCCTCTAATTTAAGACTATGTCCTCTAGTTGTGGTAGTTTTTCTTCTTTTAAATATACTCTCTTCCTTTACTGTGTTGATTCCCTTTATGTATTTAAATGTTTCTATCATATCCCCCCTGTTACGTCTTTCCTCCAAGCTATACATGTTAAGATGCTTTAACCTTTCCTGGTAAGTTTTATCCTTCAACCCATGAACCAGTTTAGTAGCCCTTCTCTGAACTCTCTCCAAAGTATCAATATCCTTCTGGAGATACGGTCTCCAGTACTGCGTACAATACTCCAAGTGAGGTCTCACCAGTGCTCTGTACAATGGCATGAGCACTTCCCTCTTCCTACTGCTAATACCTCTCCCTATGCAACCAAGCATTCTGCTAGCATTTCCTGCTGCTCTATTGCATTGCCTACCTACCTTCAAGTCCTCTGAAATTATTACTCCTAAATCCCTTTCCTCAGATGTTGAGGTTAGGACTGTACCAAATAGTCTATATTCTGCTTTTGGGTTTTTACGCCCAAGGTGCATAATCTTGCACTTGTCCACATTAAATGCCAGTTGCCACTGCTCTGACCATTTTTCTAGTTTAGCTAAATCATTTGCCATTTGGCTTATCCCTCCATGAATATCAACCCTGCTGCAAATCTTTGTATCATCGGCAAAATGGCATACTTTGCCAACAAGACCTTCTGCAATATCGCTAATAAAAATATTAAAGAGAATGGGTCCAAGAACAGATCCCTGAGGTACCCCACTAGTAACAAGACCTTGCATCGAATATACCCCATTGACTACAACCCTCTGTTGCCTGTCACTCAGCCATTGTCTAATCCATTCAACAATATTGAAATCCAAACTCAAAGATTTCAGTTTATTGATAAGCCTTCTATGTGCGACAGTGTCAAAAGCCTTACTGAAATCTAGGTAAGCAATGTCTACTGCACCACCCTGATCTATTATTTTAGTTACCCAATCAAAAAAATCAATAAGATTAGTTTGGCATGATCTCCCTGAAGTAAACCCATGCTGTCTCTGATCTTGAAATCCAAGCGACTTTAGATGTTCAACAATCCTATTCTTTAACAAGGTTTCCATTATTTTCCCCACTACTGAAGTAAGGCTTACTGGTCTATAGTTGCCCGCCTCCTCCTTACTACCTTTCTTGTGAATGGGCACAACATTAGCTAATTTCCAATCTTCTGGAACTAATCCCGTTAACAATGATTGGTTAAATAAATCTGTTAACGGTTTTGCTAGTACACCACTAAGTTCTTTTAATAACTTTGGATGTATCCCATCGACTTATTTGTCTTTACTTTAGACAGAATGATCCTGCTCACTCTTAAGACATAAGGACTTACATCTTTAACCAACCAGCTGTACAGAGACAATCATCTCTGCAGGAATATTTTTCTTTGTTACACCTGCTGGATCAAGGAACTCTCCCCTACATATGACTGCAAAATCAAGGGACTTGTCAGCTGCCCATCAAGATTCTCTGAACACCAGTTGGATAATTAAGCAGAAGATCACACAGACGGTGCTTCTTTCCCCAAACGGAGCTACATGGAGCCCTACTACAGTCTACACATGGAACAGATCTTTGATATATTTGAAACTACAAATTTCCCACTCAGGACATTCCCCATGCCCGTTTTTTGCTGTGGTTGTTTTATTTGTGTTGCACGATCTAATAGTTACCCTTTCTTGAGATACCCTTGCCCACCTCTCTAACTCTTTCTCCTTCCCCTTAATCTTACCTCATTCTTGTTCTCTTTATTGTTTTACTGCAATATTCGCCTCAGGTATTATTTAAAATGTGTTTGTTAATACATTGGAACGTTATTATTAATCTAATTATTTGACTAATACCCCCCCCCTCCTTTCTTATCCTATTTTCTCACCTCTCTGCCCATCTCTGTCTTGTCTTCCACTGGGTTTTTTTCTGTTCTCCAGCTCTTTCTACTTATTTCCCTCATTACGAGTTTCTTCTCCGTCAGATACTTTTTTCAATGGCAGTTAATGTTACGTTTGGCCAGTAGATGGCACTGTTGTAATATGAATGGTTACATTCGTGTAACCTGAAGGTTTAATTGTTTCTCTCAAAGTTACTTAATTACCTTGACTGACATTTTATCTAAAACATTTATGTAATGTGTAATTTGCTGATATGGTGTATATAAAAATTTACAAAATCAATAAAACAAAATTTAAATTAAAAAAAAAAAAAAAATATATATATATATTATATGTAATAGAAGTACCAAATACTGTGATCTTTACTTTACAGCCCTCTGTCCTTATATAGAGACCTTGAAAATTATCGAAAGAATCGTATAGAGCACAGATCATCAATCACTACAGCTTGCAGTTGACTAACATAGTGGTGATTGACTGGAACTATAAAATACACAGAAAGCAGCCCAGAGACTACTCTACCCCTGTGATGTTCTGGTGAGATGGAAAGTGTAGGGGCTCAAATAAGAGAAAAGGCTGATTCAGATCAGACATACACCTTCTAAATCCTTGGTTATCTACAAAATAAGGTCATAGGCCTATAAAACAAATAATTCATGCAAGTACATTCAAAAGATGGATGTTATCAGTAGACTATGGTAACCTCAGGGAAATATTAATACCCCAAGGTTTCAATGACATAAAAAGTTTGCAACCCTAATACACAGGCAAGTAGCCTACATGTTTGCCAGTTTGTGTAAGGATGCTGGGGATATCAGCCCAGAAGAGGCATTTCTGGGGCAGGCTGACTCTTCTAGCAGCCAGGCAAGTAGCCTCTACAGCACAGTGGGGAACCAGGATACTACGAAGGCTAGACAGGTACTGGTGGTAGTGGACTATTATTAGGAAGGTATAAAGGGTAATCTGTTGCCAGGAGCCCAAAGGCCGAACTATATTTTGTTTCCCGGGATACTCTGTTTCTGTGTGTTGGACCAGGTAGACCAATGTTGGTAGGGGCTGGGGATGATCCAGTGGTCTTACTACACATTGGTACTAATGACAAAGTTAATGGAAGGTCCTTTTTGTAACTTCTGCACCATAACTTGATTTTAGAAGGGTCAACTTTGGGCTAAAAGGCATAGATTGAACACGTAGACTGGGAAGGATTGTTTTCTGGGTTTAACACAGGAGACAAATGGAATTCCTTTAAGCACACATTACAAAAAATACACATCCCAATATATACCTTTGGGAAACAAATACAAAAAAAGAAAGCAAAGCAATACCCGCCATAAGCGCATAGGTAACTTAAATTTTATTACTAGTCATGAAAAGACCATGTTATATGTACAGTATAATTGTATTATCCAATACTTAGTTTACTTTCTTCTTCTCCTTCCAACCTTTTGTTTAATATCCAATTGTTTCAACTTTAGATCACAAATTTAAGAGCTATATATCCTATATATAAAACAGATGGACTTATTCATACAGGGGAAATAACTCCAATGAATTAACAAATTGTGAAAGGAGGTGGGATTTTTAAACCAACCTTTGTTGAAAATTATTAAAAAAAGTATTTTAAAAAAGGTGTATGCACAGGTTAAGAATAACAAAAAGTTTTTTAAAAAGTAGGGTAAACTTGTGATCAAACAGTGAAATAAGATTAAAATAAAAAAAAACTACTACATCAGCAAGGTTTGATCTTACAATATTTAGTAACTGTAGTGTTATAGAATGAGGGTAAAGAAGCAATATTCAAAAAGGCAATTTATGCTCAGCAATTTTGTAAGTTGTTAAAACTAAGAAGTAAGGCAGGAGAAAAAAAAAAAAGTGTCTCAAAATATATGCCTGATGACCTTTTTAAATATGTAAAACCCCTTCTAAACTAAGTTACCAATTTAGCTATATCAGTGACTGTACAAAGAGGATCGTGTCTGAACTGGTTGGCTGAGCTAATGAATGGTGCTAAATAGCTGGAGTATATCCCAATGAAATAAAGTAAGCGCGACTGCATCGGTAATATCATATGATCATACATTAAATAAGTGTTTAAGACATGCCCCATTATTGACTTACACTACCAGAGCAAATTCATCAACACACAGTGGAAGAACACCTTGCAGCAAAAAGCTGCCTGTCTGGTTAAAGGGCTCTGCTATAAGTAAACAGCCTGACAACTCTGGTTTTAAATCATATTGGTGAATACACATTTTACACAACCTAATATGAGAATGTGAATGTGTACTATAACCATTCAATTAATTCCCCAGAAAAAAGGTTGTTCAAATAGAGGCAGCATATTCATCAAAAAAATCTATTACCCTGTACATAATAGCCATGCTGTTGTGGCAATAGGATAGTGTGCTAATGACCATATAAAATAATGGTACTCCCACAATTTGCCAGAAGAGCTCTGCCCATAAAAATCACTATACCTTAGTAATTATAATAGGTTAGAAATCAAAAAATCCGTGGTGAGCAGAAAACCCAAAGGAGGGCACTTGCTGTAGCCATGTTGCCTTGTTAACCCAGATCAAACAGGGGTTCCTTAAAAATCAATATGACCAGAGGAATAAACCAGGTACAATTCACAAAGAAAAAATGCTCCAAAAAAGGCTAAACTCTTTTGCATGAAAGAGGTGGGAGAAGCGGTCATCAGTTTGAAGGTTTGCTATTGGTCCAAAGCCTGTTTTTAGCTCTATGCAAGCCTCATCGACCAGTTGCTACTACCTCTTTGGCCAGATGAGTCAAATAGGTTCTCCATGCTGCTGGAGTTGATACTTCAATCATTCTTCGAGGGGTACTATGGCCTCCAAGGCTTTTGTTTTGGGATGCCGTTTGGAAGATCTATTGAAGGCTGCTGATTGGTCCCGTGAATCTACGTTTCGGGAATTTTATTTCAGAGCCCCATCTCATTTTTCTTCTTCTGTGATCATTCAGCTTTGAACTAGCATAATACTCGCCTCCGTGTCTTTATAAATTCCTAGAGGAATGGGGGTTAGGGAACTGCCAGCCTCAAGGTAGGCTATATTATAGGTACAGTTGCAACAAATGTACTGCTTATACGCTCTCTCCTAAAGTGCATATATATGGAACAACAAAATATACAGACATGCACACTGAAAATATACAGTAAATATATATTTATTGAGAATATAATAATATACTAACGATCAAAGTGAATATATTTAGGAGATGGCAATGGCCATTTGAAGGAGACTCCCTCTCCGAACGCGTCGCTCGTGCCACACACCCCAGACCTCTGCTGTTAACCCCTTATGGACTTTTTCTGCATCCTAAAGATTTGGACCTACCACCTACAGATTCTCATGGAATTCTATTCACCCTGTACTCGCATTACTATGGAGGATTTCTCTATTTAATTGGGTGAGGCAGTTGCCTAGGTCCTCTTATTATATTTTTTATTTTCTAGCCATATCTTTTGATGCTTATTGCCTATTTTTCCTAGTTGTTTTGTATTCTACGTTATTGTTTTTGCCACTCTTTTTTTCCATTACTCTTCATTTATTTTTTCCCATCTCCTAAATATATTCACTTTGATCGTCAGTATATCATTATATTCTCAATAAATATATATTTACCATATCTTTTCAGTGTGCATGTCTGCTTTTTGTTGTATTTTATAAATTCCTTGATTTTACTAATAAATTATAACATAAAATCATAATTTATAAAGACACAGAGGCGAGTATTATTCCCTCCTGAATTTAAGTTAGGATTTCTTCTTACATTTTTTTCCTTCCTTTCACAGGGACTGCATTATGATTGTTATGATATTTACATTATGTTGAGTTGATGTGTGCGTTTGATATTTGATTATGTGTCATTTTTACATCTGCATCTTAGAATTAACCCCTTCCCAACATTGGACATACCAGGTAGGTCATCCAAACATGTCACTTAGTGACAATGGACTTATCTGGTACATACTACACTAAAACAAGCATAGGCAGCAATCAGCAGTCACTATCTATGGTTTACCAGTGCTGCTATGATACCTTGGTGTCTAGGCATCATGCAGAACTGAAATCCTCTTCCCCATGGACACCGTGCTCACCACGCAGTGATTGAGGGCACCCTAATGGAGAGGAGCATGCTCCTCCAATATAGTATTGGATCCAGAAATCACCTCACTCAATCCGTTACTGTTGCTTGACTGCCCCTAAAGGAAAAAAAAGGGAAAAAAAAACAAACCGCTAGATCTATTAGGGTTATAGTTCCACTTAGGGTTTGGGACAAAAGGTCGCAGAAGGAAAATACTTTTGGTTATTGCCCTATAACTTGCAAAATAAGAGTAAAACATGAAACCACTGGTATTTCTAAACTCTGGACAAATATTGCAAAATATATAAGCTGGGTCTTTACCATTTTTTATTGCATATGATTTTTTTTAGGTCAAAGTTAGAAAAAAATAGTGTGTTTTTTTAAAACAATATCATTTTTTTTCAAATAATTTTTACAGTGAATTATATTATATGATTAAAATAATGGTATATAAAGAAAGCATTTTATAAGGTGATAAAAACCGTAATATACGTGTGACATTGTACTCCTTTCTCATTTAATGACAGCTAAACACCAACACCAAAGAAATGCTAAAACAGCCTCGGTCGCGAAAAAGGTACAACAATTTTACAACAGTTCTGTTACTAAGGGGTTAAGCACTTACATGTCACACATTTTACTATAAAGTTAAATTCCAGATTTATTGTAGATTATAAATGAAGAAAGTGAACAGTTCTATTGAGGTTTGATTTATAAAGCAACTATTCATTTTCATATTTAGGCTTTCTAAGCAGGGATACTTTCTAATCCATAGGCATGGAAACTTATTCTAAAGTGGAATAGCCATGAATAAGCCAGCACATCAGATAATATCAGTGGAAACAAAAGGTCAGTGCAATTAGTCAAAAGAGTGAGCATACAACAGTGTCATAATGAGTAAAGCATAGTATAAAATACATAAAATGCACTATACATGACCAAACACTCAATTATGGGTAACAAGTATACATAAATAAGTGTCAAATTGCAATAAGTGGAAGACTGCTAGCAAATAAAGACAATATAGTGATCCGTGACAAAAAAGAGAAATAATACTCAATAAAAATGTAAGAGCATTCCAATACAAAATATTAAAAAAACACACACTGATATGCATAGCTGTGTATGTGTGTGTGTGATATTATATGATTAATTTTAACATTTTATAAAAGTCCCCATAATGTGTACATATATAATTGCTATAATGAAAATGATATACTGTAACTATTATTTTACTCCAAAATCTAAAAAATGTATATGTAAATCTCAGCCAGGAGAAAAATATATACAGATTAGGATCTCAGCAGTGTCAAGATGGAACAAGAGAAAGAAAAATGGGAGGGGGGGGGATAAAGTATATAAAATGAGATGGCCACAAATTGTAGGGGTTTATGAGCAGAAGTTCAGTAATACGAAAGCATCCCAAGATCTGTTTCACTCAACTTTATTGACATAAAACTGGACACATACAGGGCTAATGATACTATGGGTAGTTTGGTCCGTTGAACCACACCCTGTCTGAGTGACCACACCTTGGGTGAACCTGTTTTAGGAACTTTTTAATGTAAAGTGTACAATTTATGATTTGGATGTCAGTCTGCAGAAAGGAGGAAAAAATACATTTGAAAACAAAAATCTTTTGCCAACATCCCCTCTGGCAGATGCTAGTTAGACCGGATCTTAATACATTACAGACACCTGTCTTGTCACGTACACTTGGTATCTGCAGTTTCATTGTATATTTGTGTGTCCTGTGTTTGTATAGAGGGGAACTAGAGGGTAGCAGCATCCCATGCCAGATCCAGGAGAAGACAATAACAAGGAGAGGGATAAACCCTGCTGGAGCAGTTTGCAAATCAAGCAAAATAAGTGTTTCATGGAGACTTTCATAGTGCAAGAGTTTTTTTTTTTTACCATTAAAAATTTTAAATGCACAGGATCTTTTATCCCTTAGCTTGTCCCACAGATAATGTGACAATAATTGAAAACCTAGCATTGTATAAAACAATTCCCAAGTACCTCCAGGGTCTGTTTCCTTAAAGATTGCCATAATACTGTGATGTACCTTCTGTTGGTCCAGCCCTTATTAGAGGGACTGTATCACCCACACATTGTTATTATATTTTTCCTGCATTTAGAAATAGTCAATGTTTACTTGCTGTTAGGGAAACACGCTACTTTAGGATATTGTCCTAATAAATTGAAAAAAACATATCCGTTTTCCCCTACAGTTACCTTTTGACCCCCAACCCCATTTATAAATTAACTCCAAGTGAGGGAATTCTTCAATATCAGACCTTTGTCCAGAATCATGACTGTTTTGAGCAAACCTAGAAGCATACTCTATATAATATTACATAGAACCAAAAGGTGCTTCTATTTTTTAATTTTAGTAACATGATTATGTAAAATTGCACCATAGAATCTCCATGACATTTACAAATCAAGAAAATTTTCCATTTTTCCTTTGTCATCAAATGGGAAGAGGTATAAGCTACTGTACTCTAAGGAGTTGAATCGGGAGTGTTGTATGAGTGTCTATGTCAAGAGTTCTAACAAAGTTTTGCAAAGTGTTTTGCAAAGTGTTACAATACTTTGTGAAATCATCCAGTGGGTTTATGTGAAAAAGGAGGGGGGCAATCTGTAGTAAAGCTTACCATTCTACCACCATGAGAATATCTCCTTATCACCCATAACATTCTCCTGAGTAGTGAAAGTTTTCATGAATTTTGATTTGTGGTCTTCACAAATCAAAAAGAAATTTTGATGTAATTGTGCCACTGTTATTTGTCTACTTAGCTGCCCATATGGACCACACAAGTGGGCATTTAAACATCAGACAACAGGTCATGTCCTAGGGGAAAAAAAACCAGAACATTCTAAATGTATATCCTTTCTAAGCAATTGTGATTTGAAACAACTGAAAAAACAAGAAATGTTTTGGATTTACCAATTAAAAATGCCCAAATGCATGTGCTTTCAAAGTAATTTAGAATGCATGTTTTACATTTTGCATTGCTTAAAATATAAAACACTTACAGCTATCCAATGAGAATTTAATCCGTTTGTGCTAACTAGCTTTATATAAATCCAATGAGCATTTAATCCGTATGTGCTAACTAGCTTTATATAAATCCAATGAGCATTTAATCCGTATGTGCTAACTAGCTTTATATAAATCCAATGAGCATTTAATCCGTATGTGCCAACTAGCTTTATATAAATCCAATGAGCATTTAATCCGTTTGTGCTAACTAGCTTTATATAAATCCAATGAGAATTTAATCCGTATGTGCCAACTAGCTTTATATAAATCCAATGAGAATTTAATCCGTATGTGCCAACTAGCTTTATATAAATCCAATGAGCATTTAATCCGTTTGTGCTAACTAGCTTTATATAAATCCAATGAGCATTTAATCCGTATGTGCCAACTAGCTTTATATAAATCCAATGAGCATTTAATCCGTTTGTGCTAACTAGCTTTATATAAATCCAAAGAGAATTTAATCCGTATGTGCTAACTAGCTCTATATAAATCCAATGAGCATTTAATAAGTATGTGCTAACTAGCTTTATATAGATCCAATGAGCATTTAATAAGTATGTGCTAAGTAGCTTTATATAAATCCAATGAGCATTTAATCCGTATGTGCTAACTAGCTTTATATAAATCCAATGAGCATTTAATAAGTATGTGCTAACTAGCTTTATATAGATCCAATGAGCATTTAATAAGTATGTGCTAACTAGCTTTATATAGATCCAATGAGCATTTAATAAGTATGTGCTAACTAGCTTTATATAGATCGAATGAGCATTTAATCCGTATGTGCTAACTAGCTTTCTATAGATCCAATGAGCATTTAATCCGTATGTGCTAACTAGCTTTATATAGATCCAATAAGCATTTAATCCGTATGTGCTAACTAGCTTTATATAGATCCAATGAGCATTTAATCTGTATGTGCTAACTAGCTTTCTATAGATCCAATGAGCATTTAATCCGTATGTGCTAACTAGCTTTATATAGATCCAATGAGCATTTAATCCGTATGTGCTAACTAGCTTTAGTTAGATATGCTCTTTATACACTACACAGACACCTGATCTAGTACATTACCATAGCATCTTTTAATTATATATATATATATGTGTGTGGAAGGTGGAATATCTGGAGAGAATGGCTCTTGTTTGTAGCCCCAGGTGGTAATTAATCTTGTCAGATACAGTTCATTCCACAGGGAACCAAATCAGGTCTGAAAATGCATTTGAATATTATCCTAATGATCTAAAAACTAATTTTAAATTCCAATTTCTACCAAGATATAATATTAAAAATCTGTATGTTTTAACATGAATTTAAAAAACAAGGCTATATGAGCCTCTCTTTATTTCTTAAAACAAGTACAATTTATACTAGTTTGTTTTTTTAATTGAAGTATAGGCTCCTACATACCATCGCATGCAAAGCCTTCTAAAGTCACTAAATTTGGACCAGTATTGCACACACCTTGCAATATAGCGGTGACTTTGCAGATTGCTTTTCTTCTTGATTTAACATGCAACAAACAGAATGTGTGTTCAGCTTCATCCCTCGAGTACAGTGATGCTTTCCATGCATCAGTTTCCAAGGTCATATGGGAGGATTCAAGGCTAAATATGGGGCTTATGTATTGTAGTAGCGTCTCCAGCAATCATATTTAGGAGGCAGTTTATTTATATTAATATATGGATATTAAATCATATGTATTTGTTTTAATATTATTACATTGTCTTTCATTTATTTATTTTTTTATAATATGTATCATTATATTGTAATATATTGTACTATGACATACGTATATTTATACATTTTAATGATTGATTTATTAAATTATTTATATTTATATATATATCCCCTAAACCCATAGATTTTTTTTTTTTTAACAATCGTTTGTATTGTAATTGTGTTTATATCTATATGTTTTGCATACATTGCATTTGGTTAGATGTATAGTATGGAGACAATATAGGCAGGTTAGGGGTATGAGCCTATTTTCTTTGTATGTAATAAAGGATGTAACTATACAAAGTATGTACAACACAGGAAGACACCTATGGCTGATGTATGTATTATTTTATAGTACACGGACAACATTTTTTTTATTTATCTTTTCTACATCTTTGTGTACGTGATTTTAAAAACAATGTATACAAGTTTTTTCTGTATACAGCATTTTTTAAAGCAGTTTACATAATTTTCGATCTGTCGACTTTATTATTAAAGATTTTACTAAGACCAATGTTAACATTTACAATAATTATGTATAAGACATCAATCCTGGAGTCCTATCAGTCATCCAAAGTATTAGCTAGCGTGCAAGAGCTAAAATAGAATGAAACTATCTAGGATATATATTATCACCCCATCAGTCGCTGAAGAGGTTAGTAGGATTCCTCGTGAATATAAAAGGGCATCTGACATTTGTTTGCTTACATGTAAACAATTATCTGTTTTATTAAATGCGAATGTAATTTTTTTTTTTTTTTAGACATTGCACTTTGTTGGTTGGGTATGTAAGGGGTACACTGCAGGGGGTCAATGACAAAACGTCAGCGATGAACTGCCTGCTCTACTGTTGCAGTGCTGGAACTGCAGCGTTTTGCTATTGCGGGTCATCAAACGCGAGAGTTCCTTCACGAGAGTTTAAGCGCCAAAGTTTAAATGTGGGCAGTGCAACGCTTTCTTAACATCATGTCTGAAGGTGGAAGGAAAGGTGCATACAATAAACTAAAGTTTATAAAAGCAATGTTATAAAAGCACCCCTTGGAAGGGAACCTATAACTTAATCAGACTAAGTAAAATGGCCATTTTAGAAGGTACCATACATTTTTGGGTTTTCTTTTCAACAAAGTGTGTTCTATTTGTGAGAATAATTAATTATCTTGTTTTATCTAATTATGACCAGCACCTGGATGCTGTCTTTACTGGTACAGATTAAAAAAACGTATTGAAAAATAAATAAATGAACAGGACATAATTAATATTACATGTGCAGCTCAGAAAATAAACTGCTGACTGGTGTAGCATAATCATCGCAATCAGGCTGCCCGTGCGTTTTTTTCTGAAGGATTTTTTTTTCCCCACTGTTTGCCTTCCTAGGCATCCGCGAGTTGGGGGACAGGGGTTGTGATACTAGAGGCAGTCCTTGTTACATGCAAATTGGGCCCATTGTCCTAGTGTTAAATATAGATTAACTCACTTTGCATATAGTAATCACTGTAATAGACAACCTCAGTATAAAACCATTTTAAATAATTATAACAATAGCCCTACAAATTTATTTCCTTCTACATAGGCATATCAACAAATTTAACCGAAATGGCTGTAGAAATTCTAAGCAGGAGCGGAAGGGAAAAATTAGCTTCGGATGGATTCCTTTACGTATTAGACAGACAGCGCAGTAGATAGTTGTGTAAAAATGTTGGCATTGTGATCAGATGGGACCATGCAAGGCTCGAATTCACACCAAAAATGGAGATGTGATAAAAAAAGATAAATGAGCGTTCACACTTTCCTTCAGGGGCACATGTAGAAGTTGCAAAATTTGTGTGTTTGGATTAAGCTGTGAGCTGAAGAAACAATTGAGGGAACTGCAGAAGTTATTAATTCATGAGTATCCAGTGTGAGCTCCACCGTGCACAATATCATTCCACAACCTGCTGCTTTAAGAAAAAGAATTAGACGTAGAAGAAATGAGTTACAGGATGCACCTCCAGACCCCGTCTGTGTTGAAGATCTTGTACTAGCTGACACTTATTAAAAACCACTCGCCAACACCAGGCGTGGAAGAATCATTCTTACTTGGGGATAATGGAGAAAGTTCCAGGAGGATTCTTCTATTTGGGAGACAAAGCTGACATCTGGTACGTGAATGGTACATTTGCTATAGCCCCAAAAACTAAATTTGCCCAGGTATATGTGGTACAGGCAAAGAAGTATGGTGGCGTGTATCCAGTGCTAACAGGAGACGATCACCTTTGTTTCCTCCATGTATGTGGAATCTGTTCGACAGAACAGTAAGTGGTGAAGATCGTACGAACAATCATTCTGAAGCTGCACATCGTCGACTCAGAGCTGAATTGGGAATGTGTCACCCAACCATTTGGAAATTCATTGATGGCCACAAAAAGGTGCAGAAGGGCAGAAACCTCTATTATGACCAGCTCATTTCAGGCCACAATCCACCACTGAAGTTGCTGAAATATCGCAAAGCAGATGAGCGTATCTCTAAGATTGTATCAGACTATGGCAATAGAACACCAATTGTATATTTGCGAGGTATAGCTCTAAATTATCAGATTGGTTAGATAAATGTTTTGATTTTGAATGCATAATATTGCATTACATTAACAATATTATTGCAATAGAAGCCTGTATAATACTTGTATACATTTATAACATTTTATAATAGATTTCTGATTGTTAATGTACATGTTTTACTTGTATTGCTACTTTCTAAACTGTTGTTTTTTCGAATTTCGTATATAAAATGTGTTCCATAGATTAATGTTTACTGTGTTCCCAAAACTATCACACATGGGAATTGGGTGTATTGCCAAGTAGTATTCGTGTTTGGGTTGGGGGGTTCATGGTAACATTTAAAGGGGGTTAATTTATTATGGGTGGTGTATGTTTGTAAGTGCTGACAGTACAGTGCTGAACTGTCAGCGCTTACAATGCCGCGGCAGCTTTGATCTTCACCGCTGACAGTTCAGCGTTGTCAGCATAGTGATGAGAGCGTTCACTTAACCATGCCTGTGTTGTCAACATGGTGATGAACCTGAACCTGCCCCAGCAGCCAGACGGCACTCCCAGAACCTGCCCCAGGAGCCAGACGGCACTCCCAGAACCTGCCCCAGAAGCCAGACGGCACTCCCAGAACCTGCCCCAGCACATGGGAAGACCATATGATTTTGGGGGGCAATGGCTTCCCTCTGTTATAAAACCCACTTGACCTATATTAATGAGCGAAGGGATAACTTATTTGAATCTATCAGCTAAGACCCCTGCATATATTTTCATGTCCACATTTAATAGGGAAATCGGTCTAAAGTTAGTTATGATCATATTTTCAGTTTCAAACTTAGGGATTGGTACTGTTTGCTTTAAGCAACTCTGGGGCACCCAAGAGGGGTCTATCATATCCTTGAAAGCATTTCTTAGATCCCCACTTATAACGTCTTTCAATAGTTTATAAAACATGTTGTTAAAGCCATCTGGTCCAGGAGTCTTATTTTACTTCATTTTTCCTATAGCTCTTATGATCTCTTCCTGTCTAAACACTTTATTGAGAAATTCCCTCTGTCCGACGATTATTTTGGGCAGATATTTCTATATCTCTGATATTTCTGGGGAATTCTTACGGTTATATACAGTAAGTCATGATAATATACATAAAAAGGCCTGCCCAGTTTTTTCTGGTGCCCTGACCACTTTGTCCCTGTCCAATAATTTCATCACCATTCAGCTTTGGATACTTTGCTTATTTTATTTGTTAGTAATTTATTGGCTTTATTTCCTTTATAATAGTATTTCACACTCGGGGACTATAGGTTTCTGCACACACCTTCTTCATGACATGCTTACTTATCAATTGTCTTATCTCTCTTATCTCCTTTGAACTTATTACAGTTGGGTCTTGTTTGTTCTTTTTAGATAGCTCATCCAATTTAATATATTAGTCCGAAATGGCAGGGGGAATCCTATTTTTAGCTATTGAGTCTAGTTTTATAAGTTGGCCTCTTATCACACTCTTAAAAGCGCACCATACTATTGCAGGCCTGGTTTCCCCATTGTTATTTTAGCAATGTTAAATTGTTATTGAACAATCTCCTTCCTGTTTTCCTGCTACATAAGGAGAGCATCATTTAATCTGCACTCTGTTCTTGGCATTTTAAATTCATCCTTTAAATCTAGGATCAGTGCATTGTGGTCCATATCACCCAAAAACAAATCAATCCTAGAGTAAATAACGTGTCTGATATCTGGAGGGTCCTGCATCCAGAAGAGTGGGATTATACCTACTTCTCAAACAGGAAGGCCCTGTTTACTAAATCTCTTAACCTTTCGGACAGATTTGCCACGTTCCTGCTATACCTTCCTTGACTAACTAATGACCTATCTATGCCCGGGGGTTCATCACACAGTTAAAATCCCCGAAAACTAGAAGGCTGCATTGTTTTATCCTATCTACCTTCTTAAATACTTTGGAGAAAAGTTAAATACTTTTGAAGGCCTGTTGGGGAACCATTTGGTGCGTAGATGTTCAGTAAAAGTATACAGTTTGTTTTTCACCTCACAGATTAGGACCAGAAATCTTCCTTCATCAGCCTCTGCATATTTTATATTAACTTCCACAAATATAGAGAACAGCATGGCAACACCTTTCTTCTTCCTCTAGATCTATAACCAAGCTGCACCAGCATGTGTGATTCCCTGCATTCACACGTAGAACAAAGACCCTCAGAGAAGGTCTTTTGACCCTCAGAGCTA
This sequence comes from Pelodytes ibericus, assembly GCA_036172795.1. Classification (NCBI taxonomy): domain Eukaryota; kingdom Metazoa; phylum Chordata; class Amphibia; order Anura; family Pelodytidae; genus Pelodytes; species Pelodytes ibericus. The sequence goes on along the minus strand of CM069861.1, from coordinate 200,017,254 downwards.
CTGCTGAGCTGTTCATCTGGAGCAATCCATGTAAGAGACTACTTGTTTTTATTAATACATTTTGTATTTTGTATACTTACCCTACCTCCTGCTATTTTCTCCTTATAGGACTACTGGAAATTATTTGAGGAAGAGGAAAAGAATGCCTGCAGCTGATGGACCTAGCCTGCAGCTGATGGACCTAGCCTGCAGCTGATGGACCTAGCCTGCAGCTGATGGACCTAGCCTGCAGCTGATGAGCTCTATTTATCATGAAAGCTTTGCAAATATTAGCATTCCTTATTGCTATTGTTTTGGTGGGGGTTACTGAGCGCACCTACCACCTTTTCTGTGTGTTTTTTTCTTCTTCCTATCTTTATGAGAGTCTCTCTATCACTGGAGAAATCAGTGTGTCTCCTGGATACCACAGATCTGTAGTTCTCTCCTAAAAAAAAAAAAAACTGAACAGCAGACTTCTCTTTTTGGGTGAAGTCATCCCGTGGACATTGATTGAAGGATGGAAAAAGTCCTTGACATAACCCATTTTGAATGAGAGCCGCAGGTAATGGGGCATATATATGTGTAAGGCCATAGGCCTGTATTTGTGGGAGGAGTTAGCGTTAACTATTTAACACTACTCCCCCCTCCTTACCTCTGCCGTCAACTACGCTGTTCACGGTCTTCATACGCGACGCACATCCGCTTCCGTCAATCTGCATACCCGCCCGGCAGCAACACAAATCAATCTCGGAGAAGGTAATCGGCGGGTATAGCCACGTTAAGGCTGTCCCTGCCATTCAGCATTTCCCCTCGGGTATTTCACCCCCTTTTTTTCTACTGCGTTGGGCCACGTGTCCCACGGAGAAGAATTCGGCATGACACCACTTACACGTGGCAAACCGCCGCTCTGCATTACACACGAAGCGAATGCATAATCATTCAGGCTTCGTGTCGGTTTGTTCTCGCCCTTATGGTCCCTTTATTCAAACAACTAATAAAGTGGTTAGGATGCGTTTGTCACCGTGCTTTGCCGTCACCTGTTGCCTTACAGAGGTATAAATAAATGTACTTTGCTATTGTTTAGCCGATCCTGCCCTTCTAAAAAACTACTAATATCCCGGTTGGATTCCCCCCTCAATGTCTTAGGTGAGTAGCATTTGCCTTTTTCAAAGCCCAGGTCATCTGCATTAAAGGCAACAGTGAATTATACAATCTAATCATTCATATAGATGTGTGCTCAGTTTCAAAGTTACTTATCCTCTTTCAGCAAGCAGCTTTATTTTATTTTTTAAATGTTTATATGTATTATGTCATATTATAAGAACTTGTTGTGCATTGTGTACACTAGGCTGTACAGGATGCAACTATATCAAAACTCCTACCTTTTAGTCATGTGGCATTAGCGCCATCTACTGGACGCAGAAGTAAATGCTGTATTAGATAGTGTATAATGCATATGACCCCAAGCGGTCCTGTCCGGCAATAGCCACTTGACTGTCCTTTTGCAGACAGTGGGTGGCAAGTTGCGGATCAATATCAGCGGCAGTTATGCGTAAGTACATGTTTGTTGTATAGTTGTCTGTGCGTCATTGGCTGTTGCTCTATGGCTCTCTCTGGTTTGTATTTCACAACGTACGACAGTTTCAGTAAACCATTTCATCGTGCAACTTGCTAGGTCATTATGTTAGACATATATTGCGTTACGTCTAAGCATCACTCATGTCCCCCCTCTTTTCCTGTCATGTACCACCTCAATTTCAGGTTTCACAAGAGTACTTCGCTACAATCCGCTTGTTAGCACCACTACTCCTCGTGTTTTTCAGGTGCTTATCTACATTTAGTCATGTCAATTATTTGTCTACCTTGCACGCCAGCAAGGGCCACTCACAGACGGGGGCTTAATTCTTGCCTTCCCTTGTCAGGCCACGGCTTCGCTCGATTACGCATTTTCCGTTATCATTCAACTCGTTATGTCACAAAAGTCGGGCTATACTCCTTCACCTTTTCTTTTACCACTTTCCCCTCTTTCTTACTATTCAAAGCTGTTTTTCTACTACCCCTTGTCATTCTTCTCCCTGTTCTTTCCCTAATTCTCATGTCATAGGTCTCTCACAGAAGTTTTCCTCACTGAAACCTCGCTTAGGTTTCACTAGGTACGTGGTGGACCCATTCCTCGAAACCCCTGTTCAGGGTCAGAAACTGGCTGTTTAGGGTTAGGCGCTGGCCTTAGTCCAACAGTAGCTGGTCCCGTGAGGCCAACTCCCCAATCTCAACATGGAGATTTTGCCCCTCGGCCCAAATCAAAGTTAGAGCCTCACATTCACCCGCCTAGGGGGTTTTCAGTTAGGGCCTCACCTGTCACGGCCACACGTTTTATGCATCTTTTACCGTCACTGAGAGGCCAACACCCCGCAACCACGCTAGTGGCCCGTGCCCCACGCCCACATCATAGGTAGAGCCTCTCACCTGCCGCTTGGCAACTAGTAGGGCCTCACCTGTCACGGGGTAGAGAATTTTTTCGCTTCGGCACTAGTTAGCCAGCCAGTTTTATTTATACTCAACGGTGTCTTATTAACTAGGTTGTCGTGGCTGTGTTTTGTTTTCTTGGTATTTTTTCTCCAGTATGTCTCAAGAAGCTAACACTCACGAAGAATCAATCCCTAAATCCCTAGCACTCCTGCAAGGCCCTACACCCCGCTTAGGGTTGCTACCCCCAGGGAACTCCAAGACCCATCCACACCAGGCTCTTTGAGATCCTGGACAATCCCCAGGATATCAGCCGAATTGCGCCGTAGGAATATCACTTTCCCAGCAATGGCCAGGAAAGCTGAACTTTTTAGGCTTCTCACGTCACACCCAGAGGATCCTGGGCTGGGTACCAGCTCACAGGGACATAGCTCTGACATACAAGAGACACTGAACACCATCTTATCATCCCTACAATCCATCAATGATAGACTGACCAAGCTGGAGAACACTACCCCAACTGTCACAGACCCACCTCCCGTAGCCCCGGTACAAGCACCAACTTTTGACTACATACCGGGTAGGCCCCCAACCTCACTATTCTCCTCTGTACCTGCCTCACAAGTCATAACCCCAGCGCACATGGTCCCACCGGCACTCCGTAAGGACATCTTGGACGGGAAGGACATTAACCTAGTCTCCTTGCTACTGGCTGCCCAAGATGTGGTAGAAAATAGAGTATATAATTACGGAGATTTGGCAGTAGTCATGAAAGCTAGAGATCCAAGGCTACATAAGAAACTCACCATACCAGAGTTTGTCCTAGCCTTCGGCATCTACAGAGATGTGGTATGCTGAGTTTACCCACAACGCAGAGAAGAGTTAGACCTGTATCTACATAAACTGGTAGACTTAGGACACAAGTACGAGGGTTTTACGTTCTATGACTTCCACAAATCCGTGTCAGCCAAGGCAGCCGCAACCTTGGCCCAATTTAATGTCCGCAATGACTGGAGTCTCCTAGATACGGAACTCTTTTGCAGACATTTTGCAGGCTTGGTACCTCCGTCTTGCGTAGTCTGTTCATCTACCTCCCATACCACCAACCTGTGCCCCATAGAAGTAGAACTCTCCTGTTCTGGTACCTCGGGGGGGGGGGCTGCCAAGTCAGATCAGCGCAGTCAAAAAGATAAACTCGGCCGCCCCATCGTCTACTTGGGTAAAGCCCAAGTATGTAACAATTTCAACGCAGGTGCCTATAGCTTCAGCGCCTGCAGATTGCAGTTCCTTGTGCTTTAGGGCACACGCCAAAACTATGTGTCCATCCAAACTGTATCCAAAAAAATTACTAACCGAAATAAATACAGATAATCTGGCTTACTTCTTGAGGTTACACCCGTCTCATCACTTGGTGGCGTTCTTGTTACAGTGATTTTCAGAGGGTTTTCACACCGGGTTAGTGTCACTGCCTCTTGGCACGTTGGAATGTCCCAACCTCCTTTCGGCCAAGAATGACCCACAGAGAGTAGAAGCACTCATCGATAAGGAAGTTCAAAAAGGCTTCATGATAGGCCCATTTTCCTCCCCTCCCTTCACATCCTGGCGCACAAATCCTATTGGGATAGCCACCGGCAAATATTCGAACAAAAAACGCCTAATCGACCTGTCTGCGCCTCATTCATCCACAAACCCGAGCCTAAACTCCCTCATTCCATCAACAGAATTCTCTCTTCACTACACCACCGTGGATAATGCCATACAAGCAATCTTGGCGGCAGGTAGAGCCGCGTGGCTCAGCAAGACGGATATCGCCAATGCCTTCAAATTGTTACCCATTCACCCTTCATTATGGCATGTTCACGGGTTAAGTGGAGAGGGGAATTTTATTTTGCTACTAGGCTCACTTTCGGGGCCAAAAGCAGCCCCAAGATATTCGACATATTTGCAGAAACACTCTGCTGGCTCCTCCTCAGTGTTGCCAGGTGCCCCACGGTGATACATTATTTGGACGATTTCTTGTTAGTGGAATGTAGCACCTGCACTCCTCTAAGTCTAAAGAGCACAGTGGCACTATTTAATGCATTAGGAACCCGCTATCACCAGACACCACCAAACTCGACTTCCTGGGTATCACCCTGGATTCCGGCACCTTGCAAGCCAGTCTCCCTGAAGACAAGCTCAGGAGCATACGCAACGAGATAGTCAGGTTCCTTCGACAGCGTGCCTTCACTCGCAAAGACCTGCAATCGTTGTTAGGGTCATTGAACTTTGCTATGCGCATTATTCCCCAGGGTAGGTTGTTTATTTCCAGACTCTTATGTCTGTTGTCTGGTCTATCAGACTGTCAAGTTCGTCAGCTAGATCCCCCAGCTATAGCAGACCTTACCATGTGGAAAGAGTTCCTGGACCATTGGAACGGGTTCTCTATGTTCATCCCTCCAGTATCTGACCAGTCCCCAGTATTTTGGACAGACGCAGCCGCCAATACTGGGTTTGAGGCTATATACAAAAACTCCTGGTTAAGAGATTGCTGGCCGGACGAGACACTCCAATTACCCTCCTTTGGTACGACATCTGCATTATTCGAAATCTACCCCATAGTGGCGGCGGCCTTCACTTGGGGAATCTCCTGGTCAGGCATGGCAGTAAAATGTTATACGGATAACATGGCTGCCTGCGACATTATCAACAAGGGCCGTTCGTCTTCCTTGATTATTATGAAGCTTGTTCGCAGACTGACATGGTTGGCAGCCACCTTTCAGTTCTTTTTATATTGCGAACACATCCCCGGTTGCCACAATTCCGCTGCTGACGCCTTGTCCCGTTGCAAATTACAGGATTTCTTCAGCCTCCACCCGACTGCCGACAGATGCCCGACGCAAACCCTGAAATTTGACAAGTTAATCCTGGATTAGCCCATATTCTGGCACACAGCCACATACTGGCTCGAGTAGCCTTATCTGCAAATACCAGGAGGACGTACGACAGAGCCATGACCATCTTCCAAAGGTTCACAGTAGAATTCGGTCTACACGACTATTCAGTTCAGACCATGGTTGTATTTGCTGCCTTTTGCCACCTCCAACTCAGACTTTCACACAACACAATAAAACTCTACCTATCTGGCATACAACACCACGTATTGACCACTTTTCCAAACCATGCTCCTTTCCTTAATACTTACCCTGTAAAAAATATACTAAAAAGGCATAAGCAAACTTGGTTTTCACACAACCAACAAACGTCTACCCATAGACGGAAGCAGGTTCGGGCATTGTCTGACATACTAGACACACTTCCGTTCGAACCCCACACTAACCTAGTCATTAAATCCTCCATTTATTTGGCATTTTATGGATTCCTGAGGCCCGGAGAATTCACAGTTTCAGCTCAAACAGACAGTTGGACAGGTCTCACCAAAGAAGATTTAAGGAAGGTAGATGACCATTTTGTCCTGTCGCTCAGGCATACTAAAACCAGTCAAATAGGTCATCCAGTCGAGATCCCCTTTTACCCTACCGGGAATAAATGGTGCCCGGTCAAAGTCCTGGACAGTTACTTAACACATATCGTAGATTATCCCATCCGCTCGCCACTTTTTGTGCTACTAGATAGTCCCTTAACCACCGCCAAGTTCGTATTTTAAATCGTAAACTGTGTGTCAAGTTAGGTTGGGACCCCGCTTCCTATACAGGACATTCATTCAGGATAGGGGCCGCATCAGCCGAATCCAGTACTAATACACCAGTACACATCATTAAGAAGTTAGGCCGTTGGGAGTCTGTGATATACCACAGGTACATACCACAGCCAGAGAAAGAACTGAGACAAGCATTCAAGAACCTTGTGTCATGATCTGTTAAGAATAAAGTGTGATTTTTCTTTGCAACTTTTGCCCTCTTTATTTACAGGCCTACCCGCTACGTCGGTTCCAGCACACCTCACCGACTTGTCCTATCTCATGGTATTTTTATAGTACTTATTTACCGACCACAAGTGTAAGGCCATAGGCCTGTATTTGTGGGAGGAGTTAGCGTTAACTATTTAACACTACTCCCCCCTCCTTACCTCTGCCGTCAACTACGCTGTTCACCCCACCCACCGCACCCTCTTATAATTACACTATACCTTTGGGAGGCCCTCTTTATTTACAGGCCTACCCCCTACGTCGGTTCCAGCACACCTCACCGACTTGTCCTATCTCATGGTATTTTTACAGTACTTATTTACCGACCACAAAAATATTATATATATATGTGTTATTTGCATCTTTCAGTCCCAGCAGTAACTACTTTCCCATTATAATCTCATATAATTACTCTATTTTATTCTCAGATGTCCTCAAACCCTTAACTGAAGGAGACATAGCTTTGAAGCTTTCCAGGAGTGTCATTAATTGTCAGAACTGCTTCTGGCCGGCCTCCCCAGATGGATCCGTCTATGTCCCATATATTATTTCTTCTGCATACAGTACGTTATTCCCATTATTTACTTGTTTATGACATTAGGAATGTTCATGTGATTACAAAATGTTCACTTGTCCCTTTTCCATCTCAGCCACCGTCCAGAGAGATCTTATTACTGATGCCTTGAATGAGATTCAACTGATGTCCTGTGTGAAATTTGTTGGGAGAACAACAGAAGTCAGCTATCTCATACCAAACCACTCAACTGTCACAAGTTCAGCAGTACAGCCCCTGCTTCATGGGGGTATCACAGGGTATTTCTTTAAACTCCACCATACATGTGCCAGAGCGGCATGATCAAGGCAGTCATGATAGGGTGACCTCTTATATGGCAACTTAGTGGGCATGCCTACTTGTGGGTGACATTAGGTCCCTTAAATGTATGGAATGAAAAGTAAAAAAAAATAAAAATAAGGTGTGATGAACACATTCTTTCAATACATATATGAATCTTAGAGGATCAAAGGCAATGCATGTTAGTGGAATATCCAGATCTCCTTCTTATAACAACATCTGATGTATTAAAATATTTCACCTCCTTAGAGTAAATAAGTATTTGCTCAGACAGGACTGACTCTTCTCGGGTTTGATGACTGAATGTGATACAGGGGAACAGAATAAATAACAAAACAATGAACACAAACATCACATCCCATTACAATTAAGGCACAATCCATTAAAGGACAACGGTTGCAAAATTAACTTAACTGACAAATTGCATCAAAGTGTCAGTTTCAGATCTCTCTTTTCCTGACCCAAGATGTCTCTGATAGAGCTAGACAAACAAAGAGGGCTCAATATGATATTTGAATTATTCTTTCAATAAAAGCATTTCTATAAAGCACTGTTCCTTTATTGAAGCCTTGCACGTACTTTCTAATTGGTGTCCTCTGTTTTGGCCAGTCATTAAATTTGATGTCTCTGCTGCCATATTACCTTGATGCCATCTACCTCATTGAGGATTGTATACTTGGAGATCTACAATCAATTACACACACAGGTAATACTGTTATAGGTTCTATGAGCCTAGACATAATTAGGCTTGGTATCATGTGAGGGATATCAAATTGGGGAACAAATTGATCATTTCCATAGTTACAGGATATACAGCAACTAAAATGACAGAGCACTTTGAACATGTAAATACATTTGTCAATAGCATCAACAAACCAATGAAGAAAATGAAGAAAATGTGGTTATCATCAGAGAAGATGACTGTCAAAAATGTACCGACATCCCTTGAAAAATCATTTCCTTATTAAATGTGTGGATACTTCCAATCCATGCAGAGCACAAGAGCAATGTATAGAGTGGGCAGGATGGATATCTGGGGAATACTTTGTGCATATAAGTGAGAAGAGGGGATTTGATCCTTCTGCCATAAAGACTCCGGGCAAAGACTAGTGTAATCAAAATAAGTCTTTTCTTGAATCCAGGCATAAAATAAACCAAACTGGGCAGAAACAAATGTGTTCCCATGTCCCTGACTTGAAACAAGCCTTGCACAGGCAGTTGAGGAGAAGAGACAAGAGTTTACCTGTGATGATGCATGGGTAGACATACATGCAGCATTCATAAATCCCAGTTATAGTTTGTTGACTATTTCATCATGGATATGTTTGATGTATGGCATTCATATGATGATTTGCCAAACCTGATGCAATAGTTGGATCATAATTTTAAATACTGGAAAAATTTGATAAGAAAGAGCTCAGGACCCTTAGACCACCAGAATAACTGAGCTCCCACCCAGTGATCCCTCAGCTTGTTACCCAAGGTGTATAGTATACCAGTATTTTCTCTTGATATATTTTTTCCGGGTTTTTATACTGTGTATCCTCACAAGTCATATAGACTTTTCTATGTAGGAGATCAAATGTATTCTGTCTGTGACTAGAAATCGCACATTCCTCTAGACAAGATACTGGAGGAGTTCCAACACAATCTTGTTACAGGGAGGGACGATGGGCAGTCACATATTGGGTATAATTGTATATTTCCCTCTTCTAAATGAATGCAACTGATAAGTCATTCCACAACATAAGCAGCATTGGTGACAGGAGAGCAGATACTCACGTTTATTCACAGCTGGCAATAGATGAATTGACGAGAACTGTTAAGATAAGTTGTGGTTCCATATTTTGCACACCTTCTCTTTTGTTTTCTACCCTAGTTACTTTCTTTTGGTGGTGTATAAAGGATTATTTTTTTTGGTGACAAGCGACATAAGTTCACTTTACACAAACATATCCTATGAGAGGGGCCTAGAGGCTGTTATCTTAAACTATCTTAGACTTAAACGTGGAGGAAAAACTCCCAAAAGAACAAATAGATTATGTCCTGGAAGGACTACATTTCATCCTATAAAATAACGTATTTCAATGAAAACATTTACCTACAAACCTCGGGGGCAGTCATGGGCACAAAAATGGCCCCTAGTTACACTAACATATATGGCCCAGTGGGAACAGCATATTTATGATAAACATAACTGGAATTCCAATATACACCTATTTAAGCGCTATATAGACTTGTTCTTCATATGGCAGGGAGATTCTACAACACTAGACCTTTCTTTACAACATCTGAACAATACATGGGGGATAACTTTAACAACTTATGACAAAGCCTCTATCAATAGTGTTGACCGAACCCGAACCGCACTGTTCGGGTTTGTACTGAACATTACGTTTTTTGGACCCCGGACCCGAACACTGACATTTCATTGTATGTTCGGGTTGGAGTTCGGCGATTACATTGTATGTAATGCTATGGGCTTTCTATAAACCGAAATAGAGTCCCCATTCATACGAATAGGTCAGTTGACCTATTCGTTTGAATGGGGACTCTATTTTGATTTATAGAATAGCAATAGCATTACATCTATTCCATAAACAGAAAGTCTATAAACCGAAAGACATTCGGTTTATGTAATACAATTGACCTATTCTTATGAATGGGGACTCTATTTCGGTTTATAGAATAGCAATATCATCCCTATAGAGTCTAGCCAAAATGATTGACTTTTATTGCATTCATACTGTCATTTTTTTTTTGTTTTTTACAGGGACTTACCTTATGTCCTTGTTTTTGATCTGTGCCCTTGATAAAGCCTTAGGAGCCTAAACGTTTTCAGCTCACCTGTTGCTGCTCTTTACACCTGTTGGATTTAGAATTATTTTGTGTATATTTGGGGGCAGGGGGGTTATACCACTGTTGATCTAAAATTGCTATTTTTTGGATGCTATTGTGTGCTCCTCCTGCTATTTATTTCAGTCACAATCCTTGGTCCTAGCTAAGGGAGAGAGTGATATATTGACCCCAACATGGTACCATAAAAAAAGCACTGTTCCCTGATTACATGTGAATCGCAGGATGGGGGGAGGTCAAAGCTAAAGCTAGCACACACACAGGCAAAAACACTGAGACTTGTAACATAAGATCAAACTTTTAGATACATTGGTTTAAACACTATATAGATATTATACATTTATACAATATAAATATGAAATCAAGTTCTATATAAAATCACCTTGTTTAATATTGATAATTTTAAATCAAGTGTTCTCTTTGGTATGAAACCTATGTGTGATGAAACCTATGTGCGATGTTTGATTAATCTTAGCTAAACGTATCTGATCCCAACCTTTTTTGTATCTATATAAAATTTTATCTTAGGAGAATTTCCCCAACATTGTTAACACACTGAAGATCACTAACAATGTTTTCCATTGGTTATGTACAGGGCATTCTATTTATTAATTTATGCTCATATTTGGAGATGTATGGGACACATGGTTCTTTGAAAATTTTACAGGTTTACAATGTTACAGGTTTAAACAAATTTAAATAAAAAAAACACACCCTCATCTCTGATTGGATAGATGCATTATTGTTATCAATTTATTAAGAATTGTTTCATAGGCACATGACTAAGCAGAGAGATCTGGTTTATTGAGAATTAATTCTTTGATATTGTAATTGACATATTCCATGGCCATATATGGCCAGATTGTTATAGGTTTTGGTCCCATAAAATGCATACTACCATCTTGTGGTTTAAATTGTAACTACATATATGCATGTATTACAGTTGACGATGCCATATTTGCATTTAATATCCTTGAATCTGTTATTAGATCATACAATTGAGTTATGATTTATTCCAATGTTGTGTTTTTATCCTATTTTTCTTATTTCTATTTTTATTTAATAAACTGCACATCCATATTTTATACTAACATTTTGTCACGGATATTGACATTACAACATCAATCCCCATAAATCAAAGTCTTTATGGATTAAAATAATTTTTATTTATTGTCAGATACTTACATCCTGTGATAAATTTGATAGATATTCATAAATATAAATTTCCCATCATAATTAAATAATTCCAAAAACACGGTACCACCAAAAGATTATTCAAAAATAAATGAGACTTCAGTTTTGCACGTGAACGAAAATCAGTGTCTCATGGCTTTAAAATATTACAAAAAGTACAAGGCACTTAATGTTGTACCAAATCCAAACATTAAAAATTCCTTCTGAAAAGCAGACTCCCCTCTTTCATTCTTTTTTTTTCTTTTTTTATATCACAGAAAGGTCAAGCTCCTCTGTATACCACTGATCGGTTTCTCTGGCAATATAATTTACTAGTTGTGTTATGGTCAAATGTCTCTTTTACTATTATACACTTGTGTTTATGTCTTATTTGTCACACATTCCCTAAAAGAATACCCTTGGTCATAATTTTGCTCAGTAACTATTTCCTCTGTAAATTCCTCCCATCTGGCTACCCCTCCCCCTTCCCATCCAGCAAGCCTCATGTAACAAATTCCTGAACAGCTTCCGTTACTAACTCTTCCCCCACTTCCTTTGTGTAAGTTAACAGTTATGTGCCACGTGCAACAAAATGGAGAATCACTGTTAAAGTAACAGTAACTGTTTCCCCTGCAGCCCCTCTTTGTTCAGTAACTACTCACTCCCCCTCCCATCGTGTAACCAAGATGGAGCTGGAATGTGGGTGGGAGAACTCTGTAATGATGACGTCACATCCTGTAGGGTGGGTTTAGACAAGACCCCTTAAACTATTAGCCAATTGTTGGATGTATACTGTATGTTTAACTGTGACTCTGTACACGACATATTTCTGCTTTAAAAGGAATCTCCCACTCTGGGAAATAAAGGTTTGCCTCAGGTTTTTCACTGATCAGAAACTTTGTCTCCGGTGTGAATTTCTTCTAGGGAATTAATCAATTTGGAAGGAGTAGATAGACAATAAAGCAAAGTTTGCTTTGATCCAAATCAGTTGGTGCCCAAACAGGGACATTTGGGCTGTGTTTCTATGGAAGTCGCATTGAGGACCGGAGAGGAGACCCCCAGAGACTGGAAAAAAGAGCCTGATCACCTCTGCATGTGGTAAATTACCTATATTTTCCTGTCTTTAGACTTGGCCTGCACTCTGTCTGCGCCCGGCTTCTCGTGGATAACGCCATTGAACAGGTATATAGTTTGCCCAAATGTCCCCTTTATTTGAATAGAACCTGTCAATTGTCTATCTACTTCCTTAGTCATTCCTGAGTGTGTGTTTTATGTGTGGAAGCGTCTGCTTGCTTGAGAATCTGTTGTACTTCTGTTTTACTACTTGCTTACCATTATATTGCTATTAAATTTCTGTTTAGAGTTTAAAGGTGTTATTTAGCTCGCTTTGGTAAAAAAGCGTGTTTTTTGCCCCGTTTGGTATAGAACCTGGTGTTATTTTGTTGTTTTAGCTAAGCTAGTTTGGTGACCAGAAATACAAACAGGCGTCTGTTGTTTTGGTATGCAGATATTGTATGTGAAATTGAGTTTTTGTGTGACCTGAGTTTATTATTAGCCGGCATTTATTTTAAGCTATTTGTAATTTAATTACATCTGTGTATTGTGCTTTTGCCTGTATATGTATTTTTGGGTACCATATATGTTAATTGTGAACTATAAGTCTATGTCTTGTAGCTCTCCTATTCAATCTTTTGTCCTCAGGAGAGCTGTGCTTTGGCAATCACAGTTTACACTTTGTGCTTGCAGAAACTGCTTATTCTCCCCCCCCGCCCTTTTCCACCCCTCCCTTCTCTTGGTGTGTGTGTCTATGTAGCTGGAATTTTTGCGTGCATGTTTTGGTTCCTTTGTTTATAATTCCTGAAATCTGTTTCCTTTCATTCTCTCTCTCTGTCTCTTATTTTCATTTTCTTTTTGTTCATGGGTAGTTTGCCATTTCTTTTTCAGCTTCTCTCTCTACAGTAACACTGCAGTGTATACATGGGTCAATCTAATGTTAGCTCCTTCAGAGGTCGTTTGGCCTGTGACCTTGTAAAGGAAAGAGCTGGGGAATTAGCTGTAGGCAAATTGAAGAAGATTGTTAAAATATGTGGTATTACCATGTCTCACCGGGTGGCAGATTGCAGGCGGAGGACTGGAGAAAACTTTTAAACGATAAAAATGGGATATTGCTAGATAATGGATTAATGAAATCCGCTGATGCTTGGTATAGGGTGGCTAATTAAGAAGGAGGGGTGGATTGAGGAGGAGATAGACCTAAAGGGGCAGAAAGTCTGTGTATCATGAGAAAGATAGTTTTTTTTTGAATCTGTTACAGACATTACCCACCCTCCTCCTTATGATGGAGCCTGGCACAAAGGGAAGGTGGCTAGCCCAGCCTCTGGAGCCCCCACCTGTTGGCACTCCCTCTCCAGTTCCTACCCCCTTGTACACTGTCCTTGGGGCAGACGGATCCTATTATTTTCCAGCCCCCATTCCTCTTCCACTCCAAATCCCAGTCACGCCTTCCTTTCCTTCTCTCTTGTCTATCCCTGTCAATACACCCTCTTCCAGCTCCGGTTGCTTCTGTCCCCACCTAATTCCTTCCACTTCTCCCCGTCACTTCCGCCCTTACCTCTCCTTCAGATTCTTCCACTTCTGCCCTTTCATTGTCACCATTTTCTGTATCTGCCAGACCCATCCCTTCCATGGTGGTCACTTCCCCTCCCAACATCCCTTTGGTCACTCCCTCCGTCACCCCTATATCCTCTTCCATTCCTGCCCCTATCATGGCTGCCCCCAGTTTATCTTTCCCTATTATGACTGTTGGCTCCACTGTTCCTGCTGCAGCAGCCCATCTTCCTGATACATCCCCTGCTGCATCAGGCCATTATCCCACTACCTCACAACTTGATCCCATCCAGGTTCCTAATGCAGTTACTTCCTCTGCATCCAGTGCTACAGAAGTTTCAGCTTCCATTCTCTGTGATATAGCTAGTTTAAACAGCCAACCAATTCCCATTCCCCCTGATGATTGTAGTATCCAGGGGGGACAGCCACCACAGATCTCAAATAATCTCCCTTGCATTCCCCTAGAAGGCCCTTGCAGCACCCAGCATGGTCTGGCGGGAGCCCCTGTGAAGTATGTTACCTTTAACCCATCTCAAGCTGCAACCCTGGTGAATTCACTTCCAGACCCAGAAAAACAGCCCATGCCCTTTTACCGACGGATCGTTCAGATCCGTAAAACATACTCTGCTGCATGGCACGATTTGTTTAGTCTGTGTGAAATTAAAGCGGGGGATGCCTACTGGCCCATAATGGAAAAGAGTTTGATGATGCCCGTCTCACTACTGACACAGATTCAGTCTGGTATCACATTTTGTGAACAACTCCGTGCATGGGCTCAAGATAAATTAGCTGATCAGGCTACTTCTATTAATGATATTGTTCAAGAAAAATCAGAAACGGTTGAAAGATTTAATTCTAGGTTAACTCAAACCTTCTCTGATCTGGGTTTCAATACATGTAATAAGGCCCACACCCTTGCTTTCATTGCAGGCCTTTCAGAACCCATAAGGAAAGGCCTGGTCCTATCCCGGCCCGAGTTCAGGATTATTCCCCTGGATACTCTCCTCCTGGTCGCTAAAGGCCTAGAGTCGATCCAATTGCCCCAGCACAAGAAATCCAATCCTTTAATGTTTTCTTTATATAACCCTGCAATTCAGCCTGCCCCTGGTGGGTTCCCTATTCCCGCGCCACCGGGCCCTTTCATGGCTCAGGCCTCAAGACCGAAAATTGGAACTTGTTTTTACTGTAAGCAACCAGGTCATTTTAAAAATGATTGTCCAAATCTCCTGAAGCCCTTACCAGCTTCTTTGCATTATGACGTGCCGTTTCTGCTCCTGCACTGGGCCTTCCCAATTACCAGAAGCCCTTCAAGCTGTTTGTCTACGAAAAAATGGATCATGGGTCTCGTCAACATCCAAGAGGGTATTGTCAGCTGGATCCGGTGGCCAGGGGAGGACCCTCCTGTCTTCGGGCTGTGTTTACAGCAAGTGCTCTACTGGACAAGACGAATGACCTAATTCTTGGTCACAGGCTTACCATCCTCGCTCCCCATGATATTTCTGCAATACTCAATCAAATTCAGCCTAAACATCTCTCTACACAGAGACATCTTCGTCTTCAAACGACTTTATTGTTACCCGATAATGTCTCTTTACAACGATGTTACACTTTGAATCCTGCCACTCTTCTGCCTCTTCCCAAGGGGGGAGTACCACACTATTGGTACAGTCTGGACATAGATCCTGATGCCTTCCTTGATCTGGATGTCCATATGCCCACAGTACCACACGACGAACAGCCATCTTCTCTATGGCATTGCACTTTGTGGTTCAGAGATGTTCCGGGGCCTGACCCCCGGTATGAAGAACTGTTTCAGTTGATTGAAGTACGTCTCACTTTGACAGACATGTTCTGGGATACAAAAGGCAACACTGTGGTTTTAGTCCAATTACCCACAGAAGTGACTCTAATGTACCACCATTGGGAGATGGCAGTCCCTCATGTCTCTATTACTAAATCTCCAGATATCTCATGGAAGGAACTTGGTCCATTAGCCAAAGCATGGAGTACAAAAGATCAAGACCAACTCTCCACAGAAGGTGTTACCAAGCGAACAGTGAATTGTAAGACTACTGGTTACCCGCAACATTACACAGAAATATGTGAAGATGCCCCTCCCATAGATCCTGACCCAGATGTCCCCCATGACTGTTTTGAACAAATGAAGATGGAAACAACCCATCTTCCCACAGTACATGAAACGGCTTTGCCAGATCCTGACTGCACACCGTTTGTGGATGGCTCCAGATTTGCAGATGAACAAGGAAGATACCACACTGGATTTGCCGTGACCACAGTAGATCAGGTACGTCAAGCATCCCTACTTCCCCTTTCTATGTCTGCTCAAGAAGCTGAGCTAAAAGCCCTCACTGTAGCATGCCAAATGTTTGAAGGGAAGCGTGTTAATATTTACACTGATTCAAGATATGCTCTGGGTGTAGCACACTACTTTGGACTGATATGGAAGACAAGAGGTTTTCTGACAGCAACCGGTACACCAGTTAAACATGGTACAGCTATCAAGGAACTGATGGATGCTTTACTCCTTCCTGAAGAAGTGGCCATATTGATAGTAAAAGCTCATGGAAGACAGAATTCGGAAAAAACGTGTGGCAATCATAAAGCTGACCAAGCCGCCAAAGATGCTACATGTGACACGACAGCACCGTCACACTGCCAATCACTCCCTCCTTACCTGCTCAGAACTCCCCGGAGCTCTGTCTCACTGCCCTCTGGGTCTTCTGCAGGGAAGACACACAAGCTCCATTAGCAGGCCTCATGACTATCCCTAGGTTACTGCTCTGCACATGTGCAGTTCTACATTTGGGTTCCTGCCCTTACTGCCCCTTAAAGGGACAGTAATAAAACATCTGTTCTCCTCCCCAAAGCCTCCATTGGCCAGCCAATCTCTCCTACACTATTTAAACCCTCATTTTTGAACTAGTCCTTGCCTGTAACTAGCGTTTGTGTATTTTTCATGAATTGCGGATTCCTGTTGCCGACTCCTGCTTGCCCGACCTTCCTGTCCTGCCGCCTGTCCCGACCTGTTTGCCTGAATTGACTTCGTTTGTTTGCCACCTGTCCTGATTTTTACGCCTGTCTGACTATTCTTCCGTCTGCACCCTTGATACCTTTGCCTCGGTCCTACTCTGTATCCAGCTGCCATCCTATTAGGTTTAGCTTTGGTATTCTGTTGATAGTTCAGAGTGCAAAAGTCCTGGGGGAGCAAAACCTGCGGCTCAACCATAGGGTGGAATTCCTTCATGCAGAATAATTCTGTTCTATTGCCGGGGTCCATTGCCAAAAACTATACCTACTCTGAAAAGAGGTTCCAGCCTCATACCAGATCGTGACAGCATGTCAATCAAGTGAAGTAGACAGAAGAGTGTCCAGTGAGGAAATTCCTCTCTTTACCATGCAAACCTTACCTACGGACCTCAAGTTTTTGAAAGAACAGCAAGCAGCTGTAAGTCCTGAAGAAAAGAAAAATTGGAAACAGAAAGGAGCAACCTTAAAGGATGGAGACTAGCAATCTCAAATTTTGTCTACCTAAAAGTATGTATCCGCCTGTGGTTCAGTGGGCTTACGGAGCAGCGCACTTGTCTAAGACTCTCATGAACTCTTTAATTGCTAAATATTTCGAAGCACCAGGTATTACCACTCTGACTAAAACCTACTGTAAGTCTTGTGCTATCTGTGCCAAGTGCAATCCGTGAAAATTGGAGAAAGTTTTCCCCAAACATCTGGCGAAGCCACACTACCCATTCCAGAGAGTCCAAATCGACCACATTCAGATGCCAAAGAGTGGCCGGTATGAATATGCCCTAGTTCTGGTGGACATGTTCTCAGGATGGCCAGAAGCTTTCCCGGTTACTAATATGACCGCCAAGACCACTACCAAGCGGTTGCTCACTGAAATTGTCTGTAGATATTTAGTTCCTGAAGTGATTGAAAGTGACCAGGGCCCGGCTTTAACAGCACTAGTGACTAAGGAAGTCTGGGCAGCACTGGGGGTGACCCTTGCATTCCACACACCCTATCACCCACAGAGTAGTGGTAAGGTAGAACGCATGAATGGCACCTTAAAAGCCAGAATGCTTAAGATGGCCCAAGAAACTAACCTGCCCTGGCCAGAGAGTCTCCCCATAGCTCTGTTTAGTGTCAGGTACACACCAAGAGGGAAGTTTAACATGTCCCCCTATGAGATTTTGTTTGGTTCAGCCCCTAGATTAGGTTGTTACTTTCCTCAACAACTCCAACTGCAATCAGATACTATGGTTAATTATGTGACAACTCTTTCTCAAGCTTTAAACAAAATACATGCCCAAGGTTTTCTCTTCCATTCCAGATCCAGAGTCTGATACAGGCACACACAAGTTGCTTCCTGGTGATTGGGTTCTGGTTAAGAAGTTCCTGAGAAAACATACCCTTGAACCCAGATATGAAGGTCCGTTCCAAGTTCTTCTAACCACAGCTACCTTAGTTAAATTGGCTGGAAAGAGCACTTGGATACACGCTTCACATTGCAAGAAAGTTCCAGCTCCAGAGGAAGCAGATCCTGTTATAACATGAATTTTGTGTATTTGTTCTTGCTGCTAGGTCTGATAAAGGCCCAACAAGTCGCTATAACCAAAGACAATCATGTTTACACATTTTGGTACAATTCCTCTAGTACACGGGTAGCCACATTTGCATTTGAATAATTGTGATGTCATAAATTGTACATTTCCATCGTCATTGTCGTCAACAGTGTACAAAGATATACCTAACATCAAGGGCCCATACATGTGTGTGACTGATGACTACTGGGGATATGAGTGTAGTTCGTGGAAGGCACCAGGTAGGTATACAGGGCCAGCCTGGGGCTATAGACCACAAAGTGCCTTAGACAGATTAGATAAAAATGGGGAGTCCTTACTGAAAAGAATGACGTTCAGGAAACCGGGGGGGGGGGGGCGACACTTATAAAACTAGCTTTAAACATAGAACATCCCAGTCCTGGAGATGCTGGGCAATATGTAATGGGAATGTACTGGAAGGGAGGAGGTTCATACAGTAAACAGGGGACCTTTTACTTACGGGACATGTATGACTCACCTGACTGGGTAGGTGCCACGCACATGACTATTAATCCTCTTAAGCCACACCTCAAAACTCTAAAAGACATGATAACTATAGCTAACCCCACGTATGAGGACACTATGGCTGTAGAGACGGGTTTCTCTGACACTAACTTATGGCTTGAGATGAAATATAACGCTAACAAACACAACAGATCTAACTGCTGTGTCTGTGGAGGAGCGAGGCCTCACTTAGGTACTGTCCCTTTGAACATGCCTCCAGAGATAGAGATGTGTTTCCTAAGTCTCTATACTATAATTAAAACTGACCGGACGGAATGTGAATCATGGACAAAGGAATACCCAATTATCCTTAAAGATGTTAAGCCAGATAAAGGTATCACCATATATCCAGGAAACTACACTTGTTATGGTATATATGATGGGGTAGGATAATTCTTTGGTAATTTCACTGGTAAGTACTGTGCCACATATAGCCCAATTCCAGCCGCCTTAATCCAGCAACACGTAAGATCCCTTGGAGACATATATTGGATTTGTGGGGATATGCAGATTAGAACTATATTGGAAGGTGTATGGTGGGGAGAATGTGCTCTAGCTAAGGTAATTATGCCTATACACAATCTCTGACGGACACCAAGATACCCCAGGTAAGTTACACCAATACTCTAGAATAAAGAGAGGTACTCCTATAAAAAGCAGTTTTGATCCCCATATTTATATAGATGCCATGGGAGTGCCAAGGGGGGATAAAGTGAATTTAAAGCAAGAGATGAAGTGTCTGCAGGGTTTGAATCTATTTTCCCAATCATCACGGCCAATAAAAATGTAAATTGGATTAATTACATCTATTATAACCAACAACGTTTTGTAAATTATACAAGAGATGCCCTCCAGGGTTTGGCGGAACAATTACAAGCAACTTCCCAGATGACCTTCCAGAATAGAATGGCTTTAGATATGATTCTGGCAGAGAAAGGGGGAGTATGTAAAATACTCCCAGACACCATGACATGTTGTACCTATATCCCAGATAATACAGGCCCTAATGGTAAGGTAACGTTGGCAATAGAAAAGTTAAAGAGTTTGTCCAATGAACTGAAACGGAATTCTGGGGCCACGGATCCATGGGAAAGATGGTTTGGATGGATGTCTGGATGGCAGGGTGCTCTGGCCCTAATAGGTGTTGCCATTTTAATAACGATAATCATCCTTGCTCTTCTTGTTTGTTGTGTTACCTTGTCTTAAGAAATGCCTACAAAAGACAGTTGATCAGACAATCGACCAGACCACCCCGACCTTCCTTCACCAAGAGATTGACGACATAGACCGTGATACACCACATACACCCTTACAGTCCCACCGCACTAAGTAAACAGCTACTTTCTCTTAAGGAAATTCAGGGATAGCGTCTGTCTCTACGGGCAGAAGTCTGTCGCGGGAGAAGTAGTGGACAAGCTGCTATGGGCCACCCGCGCAGTGAAGCATTCGAGGCCTGTTCAGACAGATGTGCAAGATAGCCTTTTTGTTATTTTTCTATAGGGACAGTATTAGAGTTAGAGATAGTAGCGGTTAGTAAAATAGTCATTTTAAGGGGGGACTGCTATGGACAAATGTCTTTTACCATTATACACTTGTGTTTATGTCTTATTTGTCACACATTCCCTAAAAGAATATCCTTGGTCATAATTTTGCTCAGTAACTATTTCCTCTGTAAATTCCTCCCATCTGGCTACCCCTCCCCCTTCCCATCCAGCAAGCCTCATGTAACAAATTCCTGAACAGCTTCCGTTACTAACTCTTCCCCCACTTCCTTTGTGTAAGTTA
Organism: Pelodytes ibericus; assembly: GCA_036172795.1. Taxonomy (NCBI): domain Eukaryota; kingdom Metazoa; phylum Chordata; class Amphibia; order Anura; family Pelodytidae; genus Pelodytes; species Pelodytes ibericus. The sequence continues at coordinate 199,996,505 of CM069861.1, read as the reverse complement.
ACAGTTATGTGCCACATGCAACAAAATGGCGAATCACTGTTAAAGTAACAGTAACTGTTTCCCCTGCTGCCCGTCTTTGTTCAGTAACTACTCACTCCCCCTCCCATCGTGTAACCAAGATGGAGCTGCAATGTGGGTGGGTTTAGACAAGACCCCTTAAACTATTAGCCAATTGTTGAATGTATAATGTACTGTGACTCTGTACATGATGTATTTCTGCTTTAAAAGGAATCTCCCACTCTGGGAAATAAAGGTTTGCCTCTGGTTTTTCACTGATCAGAAACTTTGTCTCCGGTGTGAATTACTTCTAGGGAGAGCGCATTAATTAATCAATTTGGAAGGAGTAGATAGACAATAAAGCAAAGTTTGCTTTGATCCAAATCAGGTGTTGTATAAAGAAAAAAAAAAAACACAATTTTGAACTGAATTATTAGCACCTAAAATAGTATTTATTTTGTTGGATATTATAGCTTAAGATATTAAGCAAAAGGTTTGAATGGGGACGAAATACATTTTAATAGGCATGGAAAGACCATGTTATATGTATAATTAAATTAGTCTTTTAATTGGGTTAATACAAATTGGACTTTTATCCCTGTTTTCTTTCTTTTCATGACTTAATTACATTTATTCTTCATCCCCTTCCAACCTTCAGCTTAATAACCAATTCTTCGATAAGAGGGGATAATAACCTTGCCCGGAACTGGAATTTTTTTTGTCATGGGATGGCACCTGTTTACATCTTTCAACTTTAGGATATACATATCTTTTAAATTTGGGATCTATATATAGAAGGACAAACTTGTTCATATTTTAAATACCAAAGAGGGGAAATAACGCCAATGAATTAACCAATTTTGAATGGAGTCTGGTGTGGAGGATTTGTTAAAACAACCTTCATTGGAAATTATTAAAAAAAACGTATTTTAAATAAGGTGTAAACACAGGTTAAGAATAACAAAGTTAAAAAAAAAAAGTGTAAACATGATCAAACAGTGAAGATTTAAAAAAACAAAAACAAAAACAAAAAACGCTATACTACATAATCAGCAAGGTTTGATCTTGCAATGTATAGTTACTATAGTGTAACAGAATGGGGGTAAATATTAATTTGCAGAAAGGCAATTTATGCTCAGCAATTTTTTAAGCTGCTATATCTATGAAGTGAGGCAGGAAAGAAAAAAAGGTGTCTCAAAATATATGCCTGGGGATCCTGTTAAATATGTAAAACCACTTCTAAACTAAGTTACCGATGTGCACAGAGAGTTTAGGGTCTGAACTAATTGGCTGAGCTAATGAATGGTGCTAAATATTTGGCGTCTATCCCCAAGTAAGCGTGACTGCATCAGTAATAACATAGGATCTTCCACTGTGTGTTGATTCATTTGCTCTGGTAGTGTAGGTCACTCATGGAGCATGTCTAAAACCGATTAGTTGAGGTATGAACACCTTGAAGCAAATAAGCTGCCTGTCTGGCTTGTACTTAATAACATGTGGTGCAAAATGTCTGGTTAAAGGGCTCGGCTATAAAAGTAACTGCACAGTGAATGTATACTATAACCACTCAATTAATTCCCCCAGAAAAGGTTGTTCAAATAGAGGCTGAGTATTCATCAAGAAATATATTACCCTGTAGATCATAGCTATGCTGCTGTAACAATAGTGTGCTAATGACCATTTAAATAATGGTACCCATGGAAGGAAATGGGCAACATTAGATTAGGCAAAATTATTAACTTATCCACCGGAGGTTTGCTGCCTAGAGACATTATTTTAGATCCACATTTAAACAAATTAGCTGGATTTCTATTCTATTTACAACTAGGTCATTTCTTAGCTGCAGTAAAAATTAAAGGGCCCTTTTTATGGAATTATATAAAATGTGAGGCTTTGTGCTCACAGGGATAAAAAAATAAAAAATCCTCTATCTAAAATGTATAGTCTCCTTATGTGCATGGAAGACCCGATATAATACCATATTACTATAACATGTGAGAATCTGACCTCGGAATATCCCTGAAGGGGGGAGGAAAGAAACAAAAAGGACGCAAGGATGATCTGAAAACACATTGAAAGCGGAAAATAAACACTTACATATATGTGTTTCGGAGTCTCAGTGTCAAAAATGAAAAATAAAATGGTTCTCCCACAATTTGCCAGAAGAGCTCTACCCATACAAATCACTATACCTTAGTAACCAGAATAGGTTAGAAATCAAAAAATCCGTGGTGAGCAGAAAACCGAAAGGAGGGCACTCGCTGTGGCTTGGTTGCCTTGTTAACGCAGATCAAAACAGGCATGCCTTAATACTCAAATGACCGGAGGAAACAGCCAGGTAAAAGTCACAAACAAAGAATTCTCAACTAGAAGAGTCAGACAGTAATAGAATCTCACTCTGAATGAAAAAAAAATCATGCTTCCCGACGCACATTTCTCCAGAAGACCGTGTCTTCTTCCGGTGATATGCATAAAAAAGTATGCACTAGTCGGCTTGTGCCTATTTTTAAAAACTGAAAGACAAATAATGCACACCACACGATGAAAAGGTGGTTTAATTGGTGCAAATCCGAACAGGGGTACAGAGTGTGCTGGGAAAGACCACGTTAAGCATAGCAATAATCGAAACGCCTAATCATAGGCCTAGAATTTCCAAATGTTTTGTACTTTTTGGAACTATAGTTCTGGGTCTAGCAGAGAGATACCCTGCACACTGCAGACTGATCAGACGAGCAGGCAAATCACCACTCTGATTGGCTGTGGACACTCTGGCACTATTGGCACATGCCTGCCTGCAGACCTGCTGTGAGCTTCCTTCAAGGTAGCAAGGGTTTAAAAAAAATTTAAATTAAAATTTTTTTTTTTTTTAAATACATTTTTAATGTATCTCATCTCATGTTTTCTCTTGGGTCTGGCATGGGAGGCTGTGGGTAGTGGTCTCTCCCCATATAAAACACATTACCCATTTAAATGTCTAATTAACTGAATCTCTCCTTATCAAACAAGATCCCAATTAGAGTAAATGAACACCTGGGGTTACAAACTAGAGCCATTCTCTCCAGATATTCCACCTTACTCACACACATATATAATTACACTTCAGATCCTATGTGTATGTGACAAGACAGGTGTCTATGGCTAATGTATAAATACCATATCTAACTGGAGTCTGCCAGTGGGGATTTAAGCAAAACATTTGTTTTCCAAAGGATTTTCCTTCGTTCTGTGGACCAATATCCAATTCATAAAGTTTAAAACTTCATATTAAAAAAAGGACCATAAAGATACAATCAATAGTTAAAAATATATATTAAAAAGCATTAATCAGATTAAACTGTATAAAAGAGCAAGGAATGTTTTTTCTGCAGTTTAGACAATGTAAAAAATATACATATAGTTGCCATGAAGGCCATGTATTGAGTTTGATGGATTATTAATCTAGAATGTTCATTTGTAAATTGGAAACATTGTATAAATCAAACCTTTTTTTCTTTCCCGTTATTTTCCTATTCCAAATGTTTAAGGCCACATACAGTATATCAAGGCAAAGCATTATCTGATCTAAGATTAGTTACCAAAAAGTGGAGATTTCAAATTTGTATTTGTTAGTATGGGCTTATAAGCTAAAAGGCTTCTCCTATATTCTTTGTTGATATTACTCTCCAATGTATTGATCAGATAAGATTTATAGAGATTTCAGTATGGTTTCTTAAATCTCTGAAATTGGGCCATAATCCAAGGGATGAAATATAGGCATTAACATCCAGTGGTTTAAAATGAGTTTGTATTTGGCAAATATTTAAATTACCACATGTAACAATACAACTTCCTATTTTAGTTACCAGACTAAATTATGAGACCATCTACATGGTTTCATCGCATACTTTTCTTTCCAATAGAGAATGGCAAAAGGGACATTTTGGAAAATGTAAGATGTATTTTCTCAATACTCAATACAAATCTCAAAACTATTTGTCATAGAGAGTAAATTAAGCTATACCTTTTATAATCACTGTGTATTATGTCATAATACATAGATTCATCTTCTAAAGAGTGTTCTGCTTTCATACACAACTGATGTTTGATGTTGGTTTATTGTCAATTTACATGGCTCGTGAATAATTCTAATGCTATAAATAAATATTCTCCGATAGGTTGCTAGTGATTCACCCCAGGTATTATAGGCCTTCCAGGAGGTTTGGAAGCATTTGTCAAATTTACCGAAATCATGGTCTCATTACTTACTTGATGATGGCAAGCAAGTAAACTGATATTTCAGTCTCTTCTGAGTCTGTTCAGCCATTTCTCTGAGATAACATTCTATCACGTGACACTTTGGACCAATAGCAAACTTTTAATTTGACAGCTCCTCCCACCTCTTTCAAGTGTCAGATTTTAAAAAATTGTCTAAAAAAATGCACCATATGGTGCAAACAGGCTCCACTTACTGGCAAATGATTTCCTCCCATAAACAATGGGTTAGTGGGGCTCCAAAGTGCAGAGATAAATCAGAAAAACAAATAATGTGCAATCTACTGTCAATCCCATAATGTCTGTGCACAGCTAGTAGTTTTAATACATTACTAAAAATCTTGTTAATGCAGTGGCTTGTTGATGATGCCAATTCAAACTCATTACCTCCAGAGTCAGCTGCTAGGATTTGCCCATCTTTTAAAGTGCAGCCTGGGGCAATTGTCTCACCAGACACAATGTAGGGCTAGCTCTGAATAGACCTATACAAGCCCATGTCCCATATTTCACACACATTTAAGGACATGCAGTCTTAAATGTCAATAAATGGTTAGTAAACATTCCATATGACAGTGATGCCAATAGGATTAAAAAAAAATTTACCAATTTTTCATGAAAGATACTCAGAAATATTGGTTTGCATTTTGATTCTAAAACTTGTGCCTCTGAAAAAGGGTTACTAAATATTCTATAGATTGAAAGTCGGGACCACAGAGCCTCATATATCAGTTCTGGCTTTAAAGATGGCTACAAGTGTGGGCATTTTAAATACAAATGAATAATTAAAAACATACAAATAAAATAGCTTATTGTATTTCAATTAGTGTATTTAATGCTATAGAAATCACTGGCACATATAGAAATATGTGTACACATTTTCCAGTGAGCTGTTTTACCTCGACTCCATAAGAAACCATATTCATCCATCTATCTAGAATCCTGGTTGAATTTTTATATGTACGTATTCTAGTCTGATTTAGATTATTTTCTGAAAACAGAAATTAGTTACAGTTTAGTTTCAACATAAACAGTGACTGCACAAATGGGGTAGAACTAACTCAAGAACAAAAAAGACTTCACTACTAGGTCTACTAGATTATCCACTTTGTCCCATTACGTGTAAAGGGGTGTGTCTCCCTCAGGGAATTACCAGGCTGTGTGTTGGCCAGCCCTCTCATTCGTGGGTATATAAGCCAGTCCTTGTGCAGAGTTTCAGTAGAAAACTTTTAGAATCCTTATACTCCCTTACAATGGCGCTGTCCATGATACTAGTGCTGATTGCTGCTGGATGGAGCATTTCCCATGCTCTGCCTGTACAGGTAAGCGAGTGTCTGAAGGGAGGAAAGACTGGCTTGTGTGACACTAGAAACATCTACAGGTCATTTTACCTTTATATGTTTCTTTTCCTACAGATCAATGATGGTGTAGCTTATGGTAAGTAATACATTAAAACATTCACAATTTTTTTTCTAAATAATTCTTATTGCTATTCACATCTTTTAGCCTAGCCCTTTATTAAGAATTAATCATAACCATTGCCCATCATACCGTGGACTTTAATTTTCTATATGGTTTTAACTCTTCTCCCCAATTTGCTTCCTCTTCCATAGAATTAAGCAAGGACCAAAATATTGAAGACAAAAAGTTTTTTGAATTAATAGAAACCAAGAACAAAGGTGAGAATTGAGGAAAGGTTTTCTGATTGCTTGGTCTATACAGGACTATTTCTCATTTTAAATGGATGGTTTTCTTTCCACCAGTCATTGCTTGTAGTTTAATCATCCTGATAATGCTTGTAACCTACAATACCAACCCTAACTGAAATGTTCTCTTAATTGAGATAGCCATTTCCTATAGTTTTACTTTAATAACTCATATTCAGGTATTAAAAGCTAGGCAGCATCATTTCTTACTCTGCTATTCATGCCTGATTTTTGCTATGCCATTGTTAGTTCACAACTCCACTGTCCAGATCCCCCAAAAAAGTATTGGCTGGAAAGAGCTTGGGATTTGATAGGTTATGCAGTACTTTCCTGTTATAATGTATCATATAATTACTCTATTTTATTCTCAGAGGTCATCAGACCCTTAACTGAAGGAGACATCGCTATTAAGCTTTCCAGGAGTGTCATTAATTGTCAGAACTGCTTCTGGCCGGCCTCCCCAGATGGATCCGTCTATGTCCCATACATTATTTCTTCTGCATACAGTAAGTTATTCCCATTATTTACTCGTTTATGACATTAGGAATGTTCATGTTATTACAAAATGTTCACTTGTCCCTTTTCCATCTCAGCCACCGTCCAGAGAGATCTTATTACGGATGCCTTGAATGAGATTCAGCTGATGTCTTGTGTGAGATTTGTTGGGAGAACAACAGAAGTCAACTATCTCAGTATAGAGTCTGGATCTGGGTGAGTCCGAGCATATCATGGGGTGAATACTCATTATTTACAAAGAAACACTATCTGGAATGTCTAGAACACAAACAGGCACTGGCCGTTGTGGAGTTTAACCTCAGCGATGCTCCCCGAGATTCACAGCAGTTAAATCCCACAATGGATAGAATACTAAATGTTTACTATCCCTGGCAAGGAATAGTACTTTCTCCAAACAGAATGTTAGAATAACAGGTGTCCATGTATTCAATATTAATCAAAATAGAGGACTTGTTATAAATATTAAACTGATTATAGCATTTTCTGCTTTTTAGATGCTGGTCATACATAGCAATGACTGGTGGGAAACAGACGGTGAGCTTGGCCCAGTCTGGCTGCATGGCCCATGGGATTATCCAACATGAAGTCATGCATGCACTTGGCTTTCTCCATGAGCACACTAGAAGTGACAGAGATTCCTATGTTGATATCATATGGCAGTACATCTCTCTAAGTGAGTAACACTGATACACAGATACATACCATAAACCAGGGGCAGTCAAAGAGCAGGACACCAGTAAGAAGGTGTTGGTGACCCTACATGCCCATTTAGTTCATGTCCTACAAACAGTGAAGGACCCACTCTGATAAACATCAGTGCATTCCCTGTAATATAAAGCCAATTTCTCATTTATATCTCCTGACAGATGATCGTTCCCATTTTAAGATTGATGTTTCAAACAATCTGGACCTTCCGTATGATTACAGTTCAGTGATGCATTATGAAAAGTAAGTATATTTCTAGTTATGAACAAACACAGACAGCAATGTCTGCTGTTAAAATGTATTATCATTCTTCCTGAACCAACACTGAAGTTGTACCCTTCCTACAGTACTGCTTTCACCAACACAGGCGGTCAATCTACAATCATCCCCAAACCTGACCCCACAGTGCCTATTGGACAGAGAGTTGGGATGAGTTATCTGGATGTGAAGAAAATGAACAAACTCTATAATTGCAGTGAGTATTTTTAGGATACTTTCCCCATTGTTATCCATATCGCTGTTCCTCAGCTCAGTGTGTCATAACGGAGATACAGTAGTGACTGGATATATACAAATCAATATTCTTATTGTAGAGATGAATTTTGCACAGTAGAGCTTTTACATGAGGATTTCTAACAAAACACAATGTTTCTATTTGTGTAGCTGCTTGTCGCACAAAACTACAGGAGGGAACTTTTCCGCTGACGGCCTCTCCTTCGGACAGGATGGAAGCTGCCTCTGGTTGATTCAAGTTGCACCAAACAGCAAGGTTAGTATAAAACGCATATAATCAAAGTCACACCTTAGAAGTAGAGATTTTGGATTCAATCCCTCATTGTCAATTGTGAAATAATTGTAACATAGCAACTGATTAATGTATCATTTTGTACAGTGCATTTTTCAGTGCAGGAGATTTTACAAAAATTACCCCATATGGGTTCACCACAGTTAGAATGCTGGTCTTCGAGATGGAAAACTAGCACTCAGAAGAGCAAAAATTACAATAAGGATAAATAATTAAACATATCCATTGTGGAGACCACTTTCAATCACCAGGTTTATCTGCAGCTCAGTGATTTCAGCATCCCTCTTTCTGCTGGATGCAGTGCCTCGTATATCAGAGTGTATGATGGGAACAGCAGATCAGCAAACGTTCTCCTGGATAAGACCTGTGGAAATGCAGCCATCCCACCTCTCATTTCTTCTTATAACAATATGCTTATAGAATTTGTAAGCAACCAGGCACCAGCTTTTAGCACATTCAGTGTGGCCTATGAAGCAGGTAAGTTCTCCCCTTCCTGTTACTGCTATCACAATTTTTCAGCAGTATATTTTAGAAAAGAAAAATGGTTGCACATATATTTGACATGATCATTTAATATTGTGAGGAATATTTAACCATATACGTGTTTAACCAGTCACTTTATGTATTTTATATCTACAGTTTCCTACGGCCAAACATTTACCAAGAGTAAAGGGATTCTGGTTTCTCCAGAATTTTCACGGCCTTATCCCAACAATGTGGATGCTCTATGGTTCATCATTGCCCCACCACAATATAAGGTGAGATATCACACAATATACCACTAAGTGCTTGCAGAGTTCTACAGAACACCAAAATCTTTGTAGTAATGTCCTCTCCTAACACAGTCTGTTCCTTTCTCTTCTAGATTTCCCTGCGATTCATGTACCTTTTAGTGCAAGATTCCCCAACTTGTCAGTATGACTACATCACTGTCATCGATGGACCAACAAAAACATCTCCAGACCTGGGCAAGTTCTGTGGTAATAAGTTACCTTCTCCTGTGATGTCTACTGGGAATGTGATGCTAGTTCAGTTCCGTAGTGACGATCAGATCAACTTTAAAGGTTTCTACTTGTGCTATCAATTTGGTAAGTTCAGAACTTCGGATTTGTGCTTTGGAGTTACTTGTGCTTACAGTATAATTGATTCTTTGTGATAATTGTCACATGACTGCATTTTCATTAAAATCAGGCAGGTGATGACATTAGTATTATAGAATCCCCTTACACAACTTTCCTGGTACCATTAAAATTATATTCTTGTCTTGCAGTGCCCCCCAGCTGAATATAGAAGATGGATTTTTCTCTTCATTACGGAAATAAATTCTGTTTATAAATTTCCATCTGTTTTTACAGTGTTTATTCGGTATGTGTCTATTTTGGGTCTTGCAAATCAAAAAAACTAAATGCTAATTTTGCAATTACGTTAATTAAAAAAAAGTAATGAAAAAAAAAACATAAGATAGCCGCCTGTGTATGGCCACTTGGGAAGGGTGCCTCCGTGCTACTGTTTGCTGGTAAACGGATGGCTCCTTCTTGGGGTTTATAAATGATCTGAAATGTGGTGTAAGGTCCTATTGGATGGCTGAAGCCGGTTTTATTCACAGTCCCAGCGGGAACAGCCCAGACGTGGCCAAGTGTTTTTTCTGTCTAAAGGAGCTTGAAGGCTGGGAGCCAGAAGACGATCCTATGTGAGTGCTAATTTACCACTATGGCATGTTGCTGGTGATATGCAAGAACAGGCATGTGGAGACAAGTTATTTATGACCATAGAGAAAACCCTATTAATCCTCTTTATTTCCATGGTTTCTCAGCTACCATCAAAAAGGGTGTCCCTTACAGAACAATGGTCTGGACCCCCATTCATTTTCTCCTGCACTATTTATTGCCCCCAATTCTCTCACCATAGCGCCACCTTGCACATGCTGGAATTGCCCAAGCCAGACAAAGTCCAGTAAGCTCAATATATTTGTAGTGAAATAACTTGGACACAATTAATAGAAAACACTCATATTTGTATAAAAAAAAAAAAAATATCAACCAGACGTGCGGTGTAGGAGCTCCACAAGTTATAGGCAACTATCACTGATCATATATGACTTCTCCCAACAAACTCACCAGAATTAACAAACTTGAAGCCTTTGCCAACATGGGCAAAAAGGGGAAAAAAGCAGACAAACCACAACAACCAAGAAAGATTGATATCAGTTCAATGCTAACCAGGCCTGTTAGGCCTCAATTGGGCACGCCCATGGCAACCTCTACTGCACAATCTGAGGACTCAGAGTCCTCCTCGGAGGATTCATATCAGCTCCAACTGAATACACGCACATCTAAACTCGCAGCTACTAACCCTGAAGATGGCCTGGCCACAAAGGGCGACTTAAAACGGATGCTGGCAGATCTGCAAGATAGCTGGAAGAAAGACATGAGACATTCGTGTGGAGGTTACAAGCCTGCAACAAAAGGTGCTAACGTTAGAAAAAAGCATTGGTGACAACCAAACTTCACAGAGAAGTTCTGCAGATATCACTGAACGTTTAGTTCATCAAGTACATAGCCTGCAAAGACAGGTGTCCATGTGCGACACTAAACTAAGGCAAAATAATGTCAAAATTCGTGGAGTGCCAGAGACAGTTGGGCCCTCTGCACTCCGGCAATATCTGAACAAATTTCTCACCTCACTTATACCTGATGCAGGCTTCACAGATCGGACCCTAGCTGATGCATTCCGAGTCAAGAAGGCACTGAGAGCCCCACAAGAAGCATCCCGAGATGTTGTTATCCGATTTGGCACATTTGCAGACAAGGTGACAGTTCTCTCATCATGCAGACAAAAAAAAACAAGTGGCATTTGAAGAAGTGAACCTAGCTGTATATGACGATCTACCACTATCTACGATCTTGTGGAGGAGAGAAATGGCCCCTTTGACTGCACATTTACGATCCCTAAATATAAAATATCGATGGGGAGCACCTAACTCTCTGAGAGTCACCTGGAACAATAAAACACTGGTAACAGAAGACATCGGGGAAGCAGGCACCTTCCTGGAGGAGTTGGGCATCGCGCAAATCCCCACACAGAAACATAGAAACATAGAATGTGTCGGCAGATAAGAACCATTCGGTCCATCTAGTCTGCCCAATTTTTTTTTTTTTTTTGAGTACTTTTATTAGTCCCCCTTTCCCGGTCTTATAGCTAGGATAGCCTTGTGTCTATCGCACGCATGCTTAAAATCCTTGACTGTGTTTACCTCTACCACTTCTGCTGGTAGGCTATTCCATACATCCACTACCCTCTCAGTAAAGTAATACTTCCTGTGATTACTTTTAAATCGTTGCCCCTCTAATTTAAGACTATGTCCTCTAGTTGTGGTAGTTTTTCTTCTTTTAAATATACTCTCTTCCTTTACTGTGTTGATTCCCTTTATGTATTTAAATGTTTCTATCATATCCCCCCTGTTACGTCTTTCCTCCAAGCTATACATGTTAAGATGCTTTAACCTTTCCTGGTAAGTTTTATCCTTCAACCCATGAACCAGTTTAGTAGCCCTTCTCTGAACTCTCTCCAAAGTATCAATATCCTTCTGGAGATACGGTCTCCAGTACTGCGTACAATACTCCAAGTGAGGTCTCACCAGTGCTCTGTACAATGGCATGAGCACTTCCCTCTTCCTACTGCTAATACCTCTCCCTATGCAACCAAGCATTCTGCTAGCATTTCCTGCTGCTCTATTGCATTGCCTACCTACCTTCAAGTCCTCTGAAATTATTACTCCTAAATCCCTTTCCTCAGATGTTGAGGTTAGGACTGTACCAAATAGTCTATATTCTGCTTTTGGGTTTTTACGCCCAAGGTGCATAATCTTGCACTTGTCCACATTAAATGCCAGTTGCCACTGCTCTGACCATTTTTCTAGTTTAGCTAAATCATTTGCCATTTGGCTTATCCCTCCATGAATATCAACCCTGCTGCAAATCTTTGTATCATCGGCAAAATGACATACTTTGCCAACAAGACCTTCTGCAATATCGCTAATAAAAATATTAAAGAGAATGGGTCCAAGAACAGATCCCTGAGGTACCCCACTAGTAACAAGACCTTGCATCGAATATACCCCATTGACTACAACCCTCTGTTGCCTGTCACTCAGCCAATGTCTAATCCATTCAACAATATTGAAATCCAAACTCAAAGATTTCAGTTTATTGATAAGCCTTCTATGTGCGACAGTGTCAAAAGCCTTACTGAAATCTAGGTAAGCAATGTCTACTGCACCACCCTGATCTATTATTTTAGTTACCCAATCAAAAAAATCAATAAGATTAGTTTGGCATGATCTCCCTGAAGTAAACCCATGCTGTCTCTGATCTTGAAATCCAAGCGACTTTAGATGTTCAACAATCCTATTCTTTAACAAGGTTTCCATTATTTTCCCCACTACTGAAGTAAGGCTTACTGGTCTATAGTTGCCCGCCTCCTCCTTACTACCTTTCTTGTGAATGGGCACAACATTAGCTAATTTCCAATCTTCTGGAACTACTCCCGTTAACAATGATTGGTTAAATAAATCTGTTAACGGTTTTGCTAGTACACCACTAAGTTCTTTTAATAACTTTGGATGTATCCCATCGACTTATTTGTCTTTACTTTAGACAGAATGATCCTGCTCACTCTTAAGACATAAGGACTTACATCTTTAACCAACCAGCTGTACAGAGACAATCATCTCTGCAGGAATATTTTTCTTTGTTACACCTGCTGGATCAAGGAACTCTCCCCTACATATGACTGCAAAATCAAGGGACTTGTCAGCTGCCCATCAAGATTCTCTGAACACCAGTTGGATAATTAAGCAGAAGATCACACAGACGGTGCTTCTTTCCCCAAACGGAGCTACATGGAGCCCTACTACAGTCTACACATGGAACAGATCTTTGATATATTTGAAACTACAAATTTCCCACTCAGGACATTCCCCATGCCCGTTTTTTGCTGTGGTTGTTTTATTTTTGTGTTGCACGATCTAATAGTTACCCTTTCTTGAGATACCCTTGCCCACCTCTCTAACTCTTTCTCCTTCCCCTTAATCTTACCTCATTCTTGTTCTCTTTATTGTTTTACTGCAATATTCGCCTCAGGTATTATTTAAAATGTGTTTGTTAATACATTGGAACGTTATTATTAATCTAATTATTTGACTAATACCCCCCCCCCTCCTTTCTTATCTTATTTTCTCACCTCTCTGCCCATCTCTGTCTTGTCTTCCACTGGGTTTTTTTCTGTTCTCCAGCTCTTTCTACTTATTTCCCTCATTACGAGTTTCTTCTCCGTCAGATACTTTTTTCAATGGCAGTTAATGTTACGTTTGGCCAGTAGATGGCACTGTTGTAATATGAATGGTTACATTCGTGTAACCTGAAGGTTTAATTGTTTCTCTCAAAGTTACTTAATTACCTTGACTGACATTTTATCTAAAACATTTATGTAATGTGTAATTTGCTGATATGGTGTATATAAAAATTTACAAAATCAATAAAACAAAATTTAAATTAAAAAAAAAAAATATATATATATATATATATTATATGTAATAGAAGTACCAAATACTGTGATCTTTACTTTACAGCCCTCTGTCCTTATATAGAGACCTTGAAAATTATCGAAAGAATCGTGTAGAGCACAGATCATCAATCACTACAGCTTGCAGTTGACTAACATAGTGGTGATTGACTGGAACTATAAAATACACAGAAAGCAGCCCAGAGACTACTCTACCCCTGTGATGTTCTGGTGAGATGGAAAGTGTAGGGGCTCAAATAAGAGAAAAGGCTGATTCAGATCAGACATACACCTTCTAAATCCTTGGTTATCTACAAAATAAGGTCATAGGCCTATAAAACAAATAATTCATGCAAGTACATTCAAAAGATGGATGTTATCAGTAGACTATGGTAACCTCAGGGAAATATTAATACCCCAAGGTTTCAATGACATAAAAAGTTTGCAACCCTAATACACAGGCAAGTAGCCTACATGTTTGCCAGTTTGTGTAAGGATGCTGGGGATATCAGCCCAGAAGAGGCATTTCTGGGGCAGGCTGACTCTTCTAGCAGCCAGGCAAGTAGCCTCTACAGCACAGTGGGGAACCAGGATACTACGAAGGCTAGACAGGTACTGGTGGTAGTGGACTATTATTAGGAAGGTATAAAGGGTAATCTGTTGCCAGGAGCCCAAAGGCCGAACTATATTTTGTTTCCCGGGATACTCTGTTTCTGTGTGTTGGACCAGGTAGACCAATGTTGGTAGGGGCTGGGGATGATCCAGTGGTCTTACTACACATTGGTACTAATGACAAAGTTAATGGAAGGTCCTTTTTGTAACTACTGCACCATAACTTGATTTTAGAAGGGTCAACTTTGGGTTAAAAGGCATAGATTGAACACGTAGACTGGGAAGGATTGTTTTCTGGGTTTAACACAGGAGACAAATGGAATTCCTTTAAGCACACATTACAAAAAATACACATCCCAATATATACCTTTGGGAAACAAATACAAAAAAAGAAAGCAAAGCAATACCCGCCATAAGCGCATACGTAACTTAAATTTTATTACTAGTCATGAAAAGACCATGTTATATGTACAGTATAATTGTATTATCCAATACTTAGTTTACTTTCTTCTTCTCCTTCCAACCTTTTGTTTAATATCCAATTGTTTCAACTTTAGATCACAAATTTAAGAGCTATATATCCTATATATAAAACAGATGGACTTATTCATACAGGGGAAATAACTCCAATGAATTAACAAATTGTGAAAGGAGGTGGGATTTTTAAACCAACCTTTGTTGAAAATTATTAAAAAAAGTATTTTAAAAAAGGTGTATGCACAGGTTAAGAATAACAAAAAGTTTTTTTAAAAAGTAGGGTAAACTTGTGATCAAACAGTGAAATAAGATTAAAATAAAAAAAACTACTACATCAGCAAGGTTTGATCTTACAATATTTAGTAACTGTAGTGTTATAGAATGAGGGTAAAGAAGCAATATTCAAAAAGGCAATTTATGCTCAGCAATTTTGTAAGTTGTTAAAACTAAGAAGTAAGGCAGGAGAAAAAAAAAAAAAAAAAGTGTCTCAAAATATATGCCTGATGACCTTTTTAAATATGTAAAACCCCTTCTAAACTAAGTTACCAATTTAGCTATATCAGTGACTGTACAAAGAGGATCGTGTCTGAACTGGTTGGCTGAGCTAATGAATGGTGCTAAATAGCTGGAGTATATCCCAATGAAATAAAGTAAGCGCGACTGCATCGGTAATATCATATGATCATACATTAAATAAGTGTTTAAGACATGCCCCATTATTGACTTACACTACCAGAGCAAATTCATCAACACACAGTGGAAGAACACCTTGCAGCAAAAAGCTGCCTGTCTGGTTAAAGGGCTCTGCTATAAGTAAACAGCCTGACAACTCTGGTTTTAAATCATATTGGTGAATACACATTTTACACAACCTAATATCAGGGGCGGATCCAGAGTCTTATCTCGGGAGGGGCACATGTCCGTCTGTCTTTTCCTCTCTCCCATGTCTGTCTGTCTTATCCTCTCTCCCATGTCCGTCTGTCACGCTCCTCTCCCTTCCCATGTCTGTCGCACTCCTCTCACTCCCCGTGTCCCTCTGTCTCTCTTCCTTCCATGCCCGTTTCTCTCCTCTTCCTTCCCATGTCCGTCTATGTATCCTTCTCTTTCCCATGTCCATCTGTCTCTTCTCTCATTTCCCATCTCTCTGTCTCTCCCTCCTCTACCATCCCATTTATGTCTGTCTCTTCTCCCTTCCTATTTATGTCTCTCTCCTCTCCCTTTCATGTCTGTTTGTCTCCTCTCCCCTTCCCATATCTGTCTGTCTCTCCTCTGCCATCCCATATTTGTCTGTCTCTCCTCTGCGAACCCATGTCTGTCTGTCTCTCCTCTACCATCCCATTTATGTCTCTCTCTTCTCCCTTCCCATGTATGGCTCTCTCAGCCAATTTGCCCAGTAATATGCCAGTGTTAGTTGCCATTTAATATGCCCCAGCCAATTTGCCCAATAATATGCCAGTGTTAGTTGCCATTTAATATGCCCCAGCCAATTTGCCCAATAATATGCCAGTGTTATTTGCCATTTAATATGCCCCTGCCAATTTGCTCAATAATATTCCAGTGTTATTTGCCATTTAATATGCCCCTGCCAATTTGCCCAGTAATATGCCAGTTATTTGCCATTTTATATGCCCCTGCCAATTTGCCCAGTAACATGCCAGTTATTTGCCATTTTATATGCCCCTGCCAATTTGCCCAGTAATATGCCAGTTATTTGCCATTTTATATGCCCCTGCCAATTCGCCCAGTAATATGCCAGTTATTTGCCATTTTATATGCCCCTGCCAATTTGCCCAGTAATATGCCAGTTATTTGCCATTTTATATGCCCCAGCCAATTTGCCCAGTAATATGCCAGTTATTTGCCATTTAATATCCCCTGCCAATTTGCCCAGTAATATGCCAGTTATTTGCCATTTAATATCCCCAGCCAATTTGCCCAGTAATATGCCAGTTATTTGCCATTTAATATCCCCAGCCAATTTGCCCAGTAATATGCCAGTTATTTGCCATTTAATATCCCCAGCCAATTTGCCCAGTAATATGCCAGTTATTTGCCATTTAATATCCCCAGCCAATTTGCCCAGTAATATGCCAGTTATTTGCCATTTAATATCCCCTGCCAATTTGCCCAGTAATATGCCATTTTATATGCCCCTGCCTCTTTCCCCAGTACATCCCCCCATCACTTACCTTATCCCCTGGTGGCTAGTGGCAGGCAGCATGGTCTTCTCCATGCTGCCTGTTCGTCTCACAGATGGTTGTGCCATCGTCAGCGCGCATGTGTATGACGTCAGCGCGCCGGTCACGTAACCTGTCGGCACTTCCGTGTCGGCACACTGCACGGGGAGCCGAACAGGCAGCACGGAGGTTTCTCTGTGCTGCCTGTTCGGCTCTACGTGCAGCCTGCCGGCAGGCAGAGAAGGTGAGGGGGATCTTACGATCCCTTCTCACCTCAGTCTCTGCCTGCAAGCGCGTTTTTTTTTTAAGTGTCTTTTTTTTCTTTTCTCTCTTCTCGGGGGGGGCAATTGCCCCATTGCCCCCCCCCCCCTGGATCCGCCACTGCCTAATATGAGAATGTGAATGTGTACTATAACCATTCAATTAATTCCCCAGAAAAAAGGTTGTTCAAATAGAGGCAGCATATTCATCAAAAAAATCTATTACCCTGTACATAATAGCCATACTGTTGTGGCAATAAGATAGTGTGCTAATGACCATATAAAATAATGGTACTCCCACAATTTGCCAGAAGAGCTCTGCCCATAAAAATCACTATACCTTAGTAATTATAATAGGTTAGAAATCAAAAAATCCGTGGTGAGCAGAAAACCCAAAGGAGGGCACTTGCTGTAGCCATGTTGCCTTGTTAAACCAGATCAAACAGGGGGTTCCTTAAAAATCAATATGACCAGAGGAATAAACCAGGTACAATTCACAAAGAAAAAATGCTCCAAAAAAGGCTAAACTCTGTTGCATGAAAGAGGTGGGAGAAGCGGTCATCAGTTTGCTATTGGTCCAAAGCCTGTTTTTAGCTCTATGCAAGCCTCATCGACCAGTTGCTACTACCTCTTTGGCCAGATGAGTCAAATAGGTTCTCCATGCTGCTGGAGTTGATACTTCAATCATTCTTCGAGGGGTACTATGGCCTCCAAGGCTTTTGTTTTGGGATGCCGTTTGGAAGATCTATTGAAGGCTGCTGATTGGTCCCGTGAATCTACGTTTCGGGAATTTTATTTCAGAGCCCCATCTCATTTTTCTTCTTCTGTGATCATTCAGCTTTGAACTAGCATAATACTCGCCTCCGTGTCTTTATAAATTCCTAGAGGAATGGGGGTTAGGGAACTGCCAGCCTCAAGGTAGGCTATATTATAGGTACAGTTGCAACAAATGTACTGCTTATACGCTCTCTCCTAAAGGGCATATATATGGAACAACAAAATACAACAAAAAAGCAGACATGCACACTGAAAATATACGGTAAATATATATTTATTGAGAATATAATAATATACTAACGATCAAAGTGAATATATTTAGGAGATGGCAATGGCCATTTGAAGGAGACTCCCTCTCCGAACGCGTCGCTCGTGCCACACACCCCAGACCTCTGCTGTTAACCCCTTATGGACTTTCCCTGCATCCTAAAGATTTGGACCTACCACCTACAGATTCTCATGGAATTCTATTCACCCTGTACTCGCATTACTATGGAGGATTTCTCTATTTAATTGGGTGAGGCAGTTGCCTAGGTCCTCTTATTATATTTTTTATTTTCTAGCCATATCTTTTGATGCTTATTGCCTATTTTTCCTAGTTGTTTTGTATTCTACGTTATTGTTTTTGCCACTCTTTTTTTCCATTACTCTTCATTTATTTTTTCCCATCTCCTAAATATATTCACTTTGATCGTCAGTATATCATTATATTCTCAATAAATATATATTTACCATATATTTTCAGTGTGCATGTCTGCTTTTTGTTGTATTTTATAAATTCCTCGATTTTACTAATAAATTATAACATAAAATCATGATTTATAAAGACACAGAGGCGAGTATTATTCCCTCCTGAATTTAAGTTAGGATTTCTTCTTACATTTTTTTCCTCCCTTTCACAGGGACTGCATTATGATTGTTATGATATTTACATTATGTTGAGTTGATGTGTGCGTTTGATATTTAATTAATGTGTCATTTTTACATCTGCATCTTAGAATTAACCCCTTCCCAACATTGGACATACCAGGTAGGTCATCCAAACATGTCACTTAGTGACAATGGACATATCTGGTACATACTACACTAAAACAAGCATAGGCAGCAATCAGCAGTCACTATCTATGGTTTACCAGTGCTGCTATGATACCTTGGTGTCTAGGCATCATGCAGAACTGAAATCCTCTTCCCCATGGACACCGTGCTCACCACGCAGTGATTGAGGGCACCCTAATGGAGAGGAGCATGCGCCTCCAATATAGTGCATGTCAGTATCCAGAAATCATCTCACTTAATCCGTTACTGTTGCTTGACTGCCCCTAAAGGAAAAAAAAGGGGAAAAAAAACAAACCCCTAGATCTATTAGGGTTATAGTTCCACTTAGGGTTTGGGACAAAAGGTCGCAGAAGGAAAATACTTTTGATTATTGCCCTATAACTTGCAAAATAAGAGTAAAACATGAAGCCACTGGTATTTCTAAACTCTGGACAAATATTGCAAAATTTATACGCTGGCTCTTTATCATTGTTTATTGCATATGATTTTTTTTAGGTCAAAGTTAGAAAAAAATAGTGTGTTTTTTTAAAACAATATCATTTTTTATCAAATAATTTTTACAGTGAATTATATTATATGATTAAAATAATGGTATATAAAGAAAGCATTTTATAAGGTGATAAAAACCGTAATATACGTTTGTGACATTGTACTCCTTTCTCATTTAATGACAGCTAAACACCAACACCAAAGAAATGCTAAAACAGCCTCGGTCGCGAAAAAGGTACAACAATTTTACAACAGTTCTGTTACTAAGGGGTTAAGCACTTACATGTCACACATTTTACTATAAAGTTAAATTCCAGATTTATTGTAGATTATAAATGAAGAAAGTGAACAGTTCTATTGAGGTTTGATTTATAAAGCAACTATTCATTTTCATATTTAGGCTTTCTAAGCAGGGATACTTTCTAATCCATAGGCATGGAAACTTATTCTAAAGTGGAATAGCCATGAATAAGCCAGCACATCAGATAATATCAGTGGAAACAAAAGGTCAGTGCAATTAGTCAAAAGAGTGAGCATAAAACAGTGTCATAATGAGTAAAGCATAGTATAAAATATAGAAAAGGAACAATACATGAGCAAACACTCAATTATGGGTAACAAGTATACATAAATAAGTGTCAAATTGCAATAAGTGGAAGACTGCTAGCAAATAAAGACAATATAGTGATCCCTGACAAAAAAAAGAGAAATAATACTCAATAAAAATGTAAAAGCATTCCAATACAAAATATTAAAAAAACACACACTCATATGCATAGCTGTGTATGTGAGTGTGTGTGTGTGTGTGTGTGTGTGAGTGTGAGTGTGAGTGTGTGTGTGTGATATTATATGATCAATTTTAACATTTTATAAAAGTCCCCATAATGTGTACATATATAATTGCTATAATGAAAATTATATACTATAACTATTATTTTACTCCAAAATCTAAAATGTATATGTAAATCTCAGTCAGGAGAAAAATATATACAGATTAGGATTTCAGCAGTGTCAAGATGGAACAAGAGAAAGAAAAAAATTGGGGGGAATAAAGTATCATATAAAAAGAGATGGCCACAAATTGTAGTGGTTCATGAGCAGAAGTTCAGTAATACGAAAGCATCCCAAGATCTGTTTCACTCAACTTTATTGACATAAAACTGGACACATACAGGGCTAATGATACTATGGGTAGTTTGGTCCGTTGCACCACACCCTGTCTGAGTGACCACACCTTGGGTGAACCTGTTTTAGGAACTTTTTAATGTAAAGTGTACGATTTATGATTTGGATGTCAGTCTGCAGAAAGGGGGACAAAATAAATTTGAAAACAAAAATCTTTTGCCAACATCCCCTCTGGCAGATGCTAGTTAGACCGGATCTTAATACATTACAGACACCTGTCTTGTCACGTATACTTGGTATCTGCAGTTTCATTGTATATTTGTGTGTCCTGTGTTTGTATAGAGGGGAACTAGAGGGTAGCAGCATCCCATGCCAGATCCATGAGAAGACAATAACAAGGAGAGGGATAAACCCTGCTGGAGCAGTTTGCAAATCAAGCAAAATAAGTGTTTCATGGAGACTTTCATAGTGCAAGAGTTTTTTTTTTACTATTAAAAATTTTAAATGCACAGGATCTTTTATCCCTTAGCTTGTCCCACAGATAACGTGACAATAATTGAAAACCTAGCATTGTATAAAACAATTCCCAAGTACCTCCAGGGTCTGTTTCCTTAAAGATTGCCATAATACTGTGATGTACCTTCTGTTGGTCCAGCCCTTATTAGAGGGACTGTATCACCCACACATTGTTATTATATTTTTCCTGCATTTAGAAATAGTCAATGTTTACTTGCTGTTATGTTTTTTTCAATTTATTAGGACAATATCCTAAAGTAGCGTTTTTCCCTATCAGTTTTGCCCTACAGTTACCTTTTGACCCCAACCCCGTTTATAAATTAACTCCAAGTGAGGGAATTCTTCAATATCAGACCTTAGTCCAGAATCATGACTGTTTTGAGCAAACCTAGAAGCATACTCTATATAATATTACATAGAACCAAAAGGTGCTTCTATTTTTTAATTTTAGTAACATGATTATGTAAAATTGCACCATAGAATCTCCATGACATTTACAAATCAAGAACATTTTCCATTTTTCCTTTGTCATCAAATGGGAAGAGGTATAAGCTACTGTACTCTAAGGAGTTGAATCGGGAGTGTTGTATGAGTGTCTATGTCAAGAGTTCTAACAAAGTTTTGCAAAGTGTTTTGCAAAGTGTTACAATACTTTGTGAAATCATCCAGTGGGTTTATGTGAAAAAGTAAATATAATGTGTCTTTGAATAATTTGGGTATGGAGGGGGGCAATCTGTAGTAAAGCTTACCATTCCACCACCATGATAATATCTCCTTATCCCCCATAACATTCTCCTGAGTAGTGAAAGTTTTCATGAATTTTGATTTGTGGTCTTCACAAATCAAAAAGAAATTTTGATGTAATTGTGCCACTGTTATTTGTCTACTTAGCTGCCCATATGGACCACACAAGTGGGCATTTAAACATCAGACAACAGGTCATGTCCTAGAAAAAAAAAAAAAAACAGAACATTCTAAATGTATATCCTTTTTAAGCAATTGTGATTTGAAACAACTGAAAAAACAAGAAATGTTTTGGATTTACCAATTAAAAACTTACACTATTAGATCGTACAGGGACTGTCTGGTGCCCAAAATGCATGTGCTTTCAAAGTAATTTAGAATGTATGTTTTACATTTTGCATTGCTTAAAATATAAAACACTTACAGCTATCCAATGAGCATTTAATCCGTATGTGCTAACTAGCTTTATATAAATCCAATGAGCATTTAATCCGTATGTGCCAACTAGCTTTATATAAATCCAATGAGCATTTAATCCGTATGTGCTAACTAGCTTTATATAAATCCAATGAGCATTTAATCCGTATGTGCTAACTAGCTTTATATAGATCCAATGAGCATTTAATCCGTATGTGCTAACTAGCTTTATATAAATCCAATGAGCATTTAATCCGTATGTGCCAACTAGCTTTATATAAATCCAATGAGCATTTAATCCGTATGTGCTAACTAGCTTTATATAAATCCAATGAGCATTTAATCCGTATGTGCTAACTAGCTTTATATAGATCCAATGAGCATTTAATCCGTATGTGCTAACTAGCTTTCTATAGATCCAATGAGCATTTAATAAGTATGTGCTAACTAGCTTTATATAGATCCAATGAGCATTAAATCTGTATGTGCTAACTAGCTTTATATAGATCTAATGAGCATTTAATCCGTATGTGCTAACTAGCTTTAGTTAGATATGCTCTTTATACACTACACAGACACCTGTCTTGCACATTACCATAGCATCTTTTAATTATATATATGTGTGTGGAAAGTGGAATATCTGGAGAGAATGGCTCTTGTTTGTAGCCCCAGGTGGTAATTAATCTTGTCAGATACAGTTAATTCCACAGGGAACCAAATCATTTCTGAAAATGCATTTGAATATTATCCTAATGATATAAAAACTAATTTTAAATTCCAATTTCTACCAAGATATAATATTAAAAATCTGTATGTTTTAACATGAATTTAAAAAACAAGGCTATATGAGGCTCTCTTTATTTCTTAAAACAAGTACAATTTATACTAGTTTGTTTTTTTAATTTAAGTATAGGCTCCTACATACCATTGCATGCAAAGCCTTTTAAAGTCACTAAATTTGGACCAGTATTGCACACACCTTGCAATATAGCGGTGACTTTGCAGATTGCTTTTCTTCTTGATTTAACATGTAACAAACAGAATGTGTGTTCAGCTTCATCCCTCGAGTACAGTGATGCTTTCCATGCATCGGTTTCCAAGGTCATATGGGAGGATTCAAGGCTAAATATGGGGCTTATGTATTGTAGTAGCGTCTCCAGCAATCATATTTAGGAGGCAATTTATTTATATTAATATATGGATATTAAATCATATGTATTTGTTTTAATATTATTACATTGTCTTTCATTTATTTATTTTTTTATAATATGTATCATATTGTAATATATTGTACTATGACATGCGTATATTTATACATTTTAATGATTGATTTATTAAATTTATATTTATATATATCCCCTAAACCCATAGATTTTTTTTTTTTTTTTTTTAACAATCGTTTGTATTGTAATTGTGTTTATATCTATATGTTTTGCATACATTGCATTTGGTTAGATGTATAGTATGGAGACTATATAGGCAGGTTAGGGGTATGAGCCTATTTTCTTTTCATTTTTAGGCTTTGTATGTAATAAAGGATGTAACTATACAAAGTATGTACAACACAGGAAGACACCTATGGCTGATGTATGTATTATTTTATAGTGCATGGACAACATTTTTTTTATTTATCTTTTCTACATCTTTGTGTACGTGATTTTAAAAACAATGTATACAAGTTTTTTCTGTATACAGCATTTTTTAAAGCAGTTTATATAATTTTCGATCTTTCAACTTTTTTATTATTATTTCAGTCTTCTATATTAAAGATTTTACTAAGACCAATGTTAACATTTACAATAATTATGTATAAGACATCAATCCTGGAGTCCGATCAGTCATCCAAAGTATTAGCTAGCGTGCAAGAGCTAAAATAGAGTGAAACTATCTAGGATATATATTATCACTCCATCAGTCGCTGAAGAGGTTAGTAGGATTCCTCGTGAATATAAAAGGGCATCTGACATTTGTTTGCTTACATGTAAACAATTCTGTTTTATGAAATGTGAATGTCATATTTATCACCTTTTTTAAATTCTCACTTTTTTATTTTTATTTTTTTTAGACATTGCACTTTGTTGGTGTGGTATGTAAGGGGTACACTGCAGGGGGTCTATGACAAAACGTCAGCGATGAACTGCCTGCTCTACTGTTGCAGCGCTGGAACTGCAGCGTTTTGCTATCGCGGGTCATCAAACGCGAGTTCCTTCACGAGAGTTTTTAAGCGCCAAAGTTTAAATGTGGACAGTGCAACGCTTTCTTAACATCATGTCTGAAGGTGGAAGGAAAGGTGCATACAATAAACTAAAGTTTATAAAAGCAATGTTATAAAAAACCCCCTTGGAAGGGAACCTATAACTTAATCAGACTAAGTAAAATGGCCATTTTAGAAGGTACCATACATTTTTGGGTTTTCTTTTCAACAAAGTGTGTTCTATTTGTGAGAATAATTAATTTCTGGGGAAATTAATTATCTTGTTTTATCTAATTATGACCAGCACCTGGATGCCGTCTTAACTGGTACAGATTAAAAACGTATTGAAAAATAAATAAATGAACAGGACATAATTAATATTACATGTGCAGCTCAGAAAATAAACTGCTGACTGGTGTAGCATAATCATCGCAATCAGGCTGCCTGTGCGTTTTTTTCTGAAGGATTTTTTTTTTCCCACTGTTTGCCTTCCTAGGCATCCGCGAGTTGGGGGACAGGGGTTGTGATACTAGAGGCAGTCCTTGTTACATGCAAATTGGGCCCATTGTCCTAGTGTTAAATATAGATTAACTCACTTTGCATATAGTAATCACTGTAAGACACAACCTCAGTATAAAACCATTTTAAATAATTATAACAATAGCCTTACAAATTTATTTCCTTCTACATAGGCATATCAACAAATTTAACCGAAATGGCTGTAGAAATTCTAAGCAGGAGCGGAAGGGAAAAATTAGCTTCGGATGGATTCCTTTACGTATAAGACAGACACAGCGCAGTAGATAGTTGTGTAAAAATGTTGGCGTTGTGATCAGATGGTACCATGCAAGGCTCGAATTCACACCAAAAATGGAGATGTGATAAAAAAGATAAATGAGCATTCACACTTTCCTTCAGGGGCACATGTAGAAGTTGCAAAATTTGTGTGTTTGGATTAAGCGGTGAGCTGAAGAAACAATTGAGGGAACTGCAGAAGTTATTAATTCATGAGTATCCAGTGTGAGCTCCACCGTGCACAATATCATTCCACAACCTGCTGCTTTAAGAAAAAGAATTAGACGTAGAAGAAATGAGTTACAGGACGCACCTCCAGAGCCCGTCTGTGTTGAAGATCTTGTACTAGCTGACACTTATTAAAAACCACTCGCCAACACCAGAAGAATCATTCTTACTTGGGGATAATGGAGAAAGTTCCAGGAGGATTCTTCTATTTGGGAGACAAAGCTGACATCTCGTACGTGAATGGTACATTTTCTATAGCCCCAAAAACTAAATTTGCCCAGGTATATGTGGTACAGGCAAAGAAGTATGGTGGCGTGCATCCAGTGCTATCCGCCCTTCTGCCGGATAAACAGTTTGCCACATACAAACGGTTGTTTGACCTTGGATGTACAATCGGCATCAAAGTTTTAATATAATCAATCACCTGTGATTCTAAAATTGGTATGTTTAAGGCCATAAAGGAATGCTTCCCAGAAGTCTGTTTAAAAGGCTGCTTCTTCCACTTGGTCCAGAATATAAGGAAGCACTTGGCATTGATAGGTGCCATTCATGAAACAGATACTAATCTGGAGTATGCCCCTACGGCCAAAATGGAAGTTGCCTTGGCATTTGTGCCTGTCCAAGATCTAGGTGATTATACTGATGCTGTGGCAGAACATCTTCCTCTGCTAAATTGGTTTGAGGACAATTACATTGGTCGCCCACATGGGAAAGGAAAAAAGGAGACGATCACCTTTGTTTCCTCCATGTATGTGGAATCTGTTCGACAGAACAGTAAGTGGTGAAGATCGTACGAACAATCATTCTGAAGCTGCACATAGTCGTCTCAGAGCTGAATTGGGAATGTGTCACCCAACCATTTGGAAATTCATTGATGGCCTCAGAAAGGTGCAGAAGGGCAGAAACCTCTATTATGACCAGCTCATTTAAGGCCACAATCCACCACTGAAGTTGCTGAAATATCGCAAAGCAGATGACCGGATCTCTAAGATTGTATCTGAGTATGGCAATAGAACACCAATTGTATATTTGCGAGGTATAGCTCCAAATTATCAAATTGGTTAGATAAATGTTTTGAATGCATAATATTGCATTACATTAACAATATTATTGCAATATAAGCCTGTATAATACTTATAAACATTTATAACAGTTAAATATTTTCACATTTTTATTAATTTGTTTATAATTTACATTTAGTATTTCACAATAGATTTCTGATTGTTAATGTACATGTTTTACTTGTATTGCTACTTTTTAAACTGTTGTTTTTTTCGAATTTTGTATGTAAATGTGTTCCATAGATTAATGTTCATTTTGTTCCCAAAACTATAACACATGGGGATTGGGTGTATTGCCAACTAGTATTCGTTTTAAGGTTAGGGGGTTCAGGGTCACATT
The DNA here is from genome assembly GCA_036172795.1 of Pelodytes ibericus. Lineage (NCBI taxonomy): Eukaryota > Metazoa > Chordata > Amphibia > Anura > Pelodytidae > Pelodytes > Pelodytes ibericus. Next base: position 199,969,698 of record CM069861.1, on the reverse strand, counting down.
TAAGGGGGTTAATTTATTAGGGGTGGTGTATGTTTGTAAGTGCTGACAGTACAGTGCTGAATGGTCAGCGCTTACAATGCCGCAGCAGCTTTGATCTTCACCACTGACCGTTCAGAGTTGTCAGCATGGTGATGAGAGCGTTAACTTAACCCTCTCATTAACCCTGCCCGTGTTGGCAGCATGGTGATGAACCAGAACCTGCCCCAGCAGCCCGACGGCACTCCCAGAACCTGCCCCAGCAGACCGACGGAACTCCCGGAACCTGCCCCAGCAGCCCGACGGCAATCCCAGAACCTGCCGCAGCACGTGAGAAGACGATATGATTTTGGGGGCAATGGCTTCCCTCTGGTATAAAACCCAGTTGATCTATATTAATGAGTAAAGGGATAACTTATTTGAATCAGCAAAGACCCCTGCATATATTTCATGTCCACATTTAATAGGGAAATCTGTCTAAAGTTAGTTACGATCATATTTTCACTTTCAAACTTAGGGATTAGTAAGGTTTTCTTTAAGCAACTCTGGGGGCACCCAAGATGGGGTCTATCATATCCTAGAAAGCATTTCTTAGATCCCCACTTATAACGTCTTTTATAAAACATGTTGTGAAAGCTATCGGGTCCAGGAGTCTTATTTTACTTCATTTTTCCTATAGCTCTTATGATCTCTTCCTGTCTAAACACTTTATTGAGAAATTCCCTCTGTCTGACCATTATTTTGGGCAGATATTTCGTTATCTCTGATATTTCTGGGGAATTCTTATGGTTATAGAAGTCATCATGATAATAGACATTTATTTCTGGTGCCCTGACCACTTTGTCCCTGTCCAATAATTTCATCACCATTCAGCTTTGGATACTTTTCTTATTTTATTTGTTAGTAATTTATTGGCTTTATTTCCTTTATAATAGTATTTCACACTTGGGGACTCTAGGTTTCTGCACACCCTCTTCATGACATGCTTACTTATCAATTGTCTTATCTCTCTTATCTCCTTTGACCTTATTACAGGTTTTGTTCTTTTTAGATAGCTCATCCAATTTAATATATTAGTCTGAAATGGCAGGGGGAATCCTATTTTTAGCTATTGAGCCTAGTTTTATAAGTTGGCCTCTTATCACACTCTTAAAAGCTCACCATACTATTGCAGGCCTGGTTTCCCCATTGTTATTTTAGTTAACCCCTTAACGACAGATGACGTGCCAGGCACGTCACGGCAAATCGAGGACTTGCCGACAGGTGACGTGCCTGGCACGTCATGCACTAAACTGAGTAAAGAAAGCGACCAGCGGTCGCTTTCTTTACTCTAACGGTGCTGCTACAATGCCTCTAGGTAGAGGCATTGTGCAACACCCCCCAAATGTGCAGGGGCGCGCTACGATCACTCCACGGAGTGATCGTAGCAGCCATTTAAAAATGGCTGCGCCAGCTGCACACATGTGCTTAGAAAGCGAACGATCGTTCGCTTTCTAAGCATCTGCGGTGTTTCTAAAGTGCCTCGCTAGCGAGGCACTTAGTAACACCTTCAGGCTCCCCAGAACCGACAGGCAGCGCTTCCCTTCTAATGGCAAGAGCATCGGAAGTGAAAGTATTTCACTTCCGATGCTCTAGGGGGAGCCAGTCGATGCCGGTACAACAGATCTATGTGATCTGTGTGCAGGCATGTATGGTAAGTGCTCTGATGAGCACTTATCATACTGTCAAAGGCAATATTAGTAAATATTGCCTTTGACAAGTATTGATCTGCCTCCCTCACCTTACTAGTTTTAGTAAGGGAGAGAGACAGATCAGATAAAGTAAAAAATAAAATAATAAAAAAAATATTTAATACAATTTTAAACACCAAGGGCTTTTATAAAAGCCATTTAACCCCTTCCCTGCCATTGATCGCTGTGTACGCAGTGATCATACACAGCAGCACATTTTTTGCTGTCTGTGCATTTTTTAGGGGTTCATTTTTTTTTTACTGTAATTCATTACAGTATAAAAAAAAGCTCTTTTAAGAGAGATTAACCCCTTTCTTGCTGTAGATCACTGCCTAAGCAGCGATCTGACGCAAATGCAGCAATCTTGCTGCAGAAGCATTTTTTTTTTTTAAACTTTTTTATTACACCCGTCACGTGTTAATTATACCCGCTAGGGGACTACGTTTAACGTAAAAAAAAATTTTTTAGCTGTCTGACCGCATGTATAGCGATCAGTAACAGCTGATAAGTGACAAAGGCGGGTTGGCGTTTGCTTAGATGAGCATCACCATTCGTCTGGTTAGATTAATATTTGTAAATATTTGATCTGACCCGTGTAGATCTGCCTCCCTCTCACTTGAGTTTTAGTGAGGGAGGGAGACAGAGCTGTATAATGTAAGTTTTTAATTATAATATATTTAATAGAATTGAGACCCAAAGGCTTTTATAAAAGCCGTTTCCAGTATTTAACCCCTTCCCTGCAATTGATCGCTGTGTACGCAGTGATCTTACACAGCAGCACATTTTTTGCTGTCTGTGCATTTTTTTAGGGGTTATTTTTTTTTACTTTGATTTATTACAGTATATCAAAGGCTCTTTTAAGAGCTATTAACCTCTTCCTTGCCGTATATCACTTCCTAAGCAGCACATATGGTCACTGCCTAAGCAGTGCATATGGTCACTGCCTAAGCAGCGCATATGGAGCAATCTAGTCGCAGAAGGATTTTTTTTTGCTATCAGCATTTTTTTTGTCAGACTCGCTAGGGGTTAGTTATACCCACCAGGGGATTACGTGTATTCCTTTTGAAGCTGTCTGAACGCGTGTATAGCGATTAGTAACAGCCGATCAGTGGCAAAGGTGGTTTGGTGATTTCTCAGATGAGCATCACCATTCGTCTGGTTCGTAAATATTGTTCTGACCCATATGGATCTGCCTCCCTCTCCTCACTTGAGTTTTAGTGAGGGAAAGAGACAGATCTGTATAACATAATTTTTTAATTGTAATAAATTAAATAAAATGTTAAAAAATTGTGAGTCCCAAGGGCTTTTATAAAAGCCATACCCTTTGTATAGTGTAGTGTATTAACCCCTTCCCTGCCACTGATCACTGCACAGCAGAAATTTTTTCTTGTCTGTGCATTTTTAGGGGTTAATTTTTTTGTACAGTACTACAAAGGCTCTTATAAGAGCTATTAACCCCTTCCTTGCTCTACATGTTCAAATTCCAAGTTTGAAAATCAAAAAGCGCACCTCTCAAATGTAGCCTTTCAACACCCAACAAAGCTGACAAAGCTATGCATGGGTGGTATCCCTGTGCTCGGGAGATGTTGCTGAACATATATTGTGGTATTGTTTGTCAGTGACACATACCGAAATATGTGAATTTGTGTCTAAAGTACAATGTATGTGGGAAAAAATACACAATAAAATGACTACCACAAACTTTGACAAAGGCTGGTGGTAGAATTGGTGCATGGAAAGTTTTAAAATAACACCATTTAGAATAGCCTAGGGTATCTACTTTTACAAAATATATACTTTTTGAGGTAAAATACACTGTCCTACTTTAAAAAAAAGTCCCAAATGAAAGATGGGCTCAGGCTGGCTACACGTCAATATTCCAAGTTGAAAATATGCACCTTCACAATGTGGCCCTTTTAGCCCCCAAACAACCCAACAAACCTATGCATGGGTGGTATCCCTGTACTCAGGAGATGTTGTTGAACACATATTGGGTTATTGTTTGGCAGTGACACATACCAAAATCTGTGAATTTATGTCTAAAATACAATATTTGTGAAAAAAAACACACAAAAATTACTACCACAAACTTTGACAAAGGCTGGTGGTAGAATTAGTGCATGGAAAGTGTAAAAATACCACCATTTGAGATAGCCTAGGGTGTCTACTTTTAAAAAATATATGGGTTGATGGGGTAAAATACACTGGCTGGTTTCAAATATGTCCCAAATGGGACATGGGTGCAGGCTGTCTGCATGTCAAAATTTCAAATTGGAAAACCAAAAACTTCACCTCCCAAACTTGGCCTTTTACCCCCCAAACAATCCAACAAACCTATGCATGGGGGGTATCCCTGTACTCAAGAGATGTTGCTGAACACTTATTGGGGTGTTATTTGGCAGTGACACATACCAAAATCTGTAAATTTATGTCTGAAGTACAAGGTTTGTGAAAAAAAAACACAAAAAAATTACTACCACAAACTTTGACAAAGGCTGGTGGTAGAATTAGTGCATGGAAAGTGTTAAAATACCACCATTTGAGATAGCCTAGGGTGTCTACTTTTCAAAAAATATATGGGTTGATGGGGTAAAATACACTGGCTGGTTTCAAATATGTCCCAAATGGGACATGGGTGCAGGCTGTCTGCATGTAAAAATTTCAAGTTGGAAAACAAAAAACTGCACCTCACAAATATGGCATTTTAGCCCCCAAACAACCCAACAAACCTATGAATGGGTGGTATCCCTGTACTCAGGAGAAATATTAGAATCTATTTAGCATGTTTTTTCGTTCGCTATTGTCGATGAGGAGAAGTTGTTTCAAATAAAAACAAAGAAATTTGTGTATTTTTTTTTTTTTACCATATTTTATTATTTTTTTTTAATAATATGATGATATGATCAAAAATATGGCATCCATAGAAAAGCCCTTTTTGTCCCGATAAAAACAATATATAATATGTGTGGGTACAGCAAATGACGAAGAAGAAAATTACTGCTAAACACAAACAGCACAGAAATGTTAAAATAGCCATTGTCCAGAAAGGACAAAAATGTTTCAAAGGCTCTGTCCTTAAGGGGTTAAAAAAAACTTCAAACAATCTCCTCCCTCAGGAGAGCATCATTTAATCTGCACTCTGTTCTTGGCATTTTAAATTCATCCTTTAAATCTAGGATCAGTGCATTGGAGTCTGTCTATATGGCGTCTGTCTATATCATATTTTTTTTTAATATGATATAGACAGACTCCATATAGACAGATATATATGGCCAGTAAGTACCGCTGACTCTCTGATCCCCCCCCCATATCCCATATACCCCCTCTCCCACCCAGAAATGGGTTCCTAGGACTAATTGTATTCCAGGGATCCATCCCTGCCCCTGATAAACAAGACACATGCCCCCTAGAGAAATTTGACATTCCTCTTGTGGCAGAAAATTGAAGGATGGAAAAAGGCCTTGACATAACCCATTTTGAATGCAAGCCGCAGGTAATGGGGCAAGAAAAAAAAATGTAATTAATTTATATATTGTCAGGGTATTTTAATACATCTCATACTATGGGGACAAAATGGACTCATATTCTGATATTAAGAAGAACCTTTAATTGACCTCTGTGTTTCAGTCTTCTGCTTTGTTACTTAGTATCATTGTCCAACTTTCAGTGATGTTTGGGTAAGACTTTAAGAAGACAATGGGTCAATATAAGTTAACTATCTGATAAACAAAGGCCTGGTTTTATGATGGGAAAACTAAATAGATACCTGGGAATCCTGAGAGAGCTCTGTGTTAGAAGCGTATATACCAGGTGTTCAAATAGAAACCTGAGATATCTTACTAGCAAATTCTTAGGAAGAATGAATTAACATTTGGCCTGCTAACTTATGGTAACTAATATAAACGTATATAGATATTCTGTATTTTACTAATAAGATATACTCTTTGGTTTTTATCTATTTAATTCATTACATTTACTGTACCTTAACCATGAATATTGCAATGAAATACCATAGAACAATATATTTGGTACATGTGGTGTAGTAGAAGTGATTAGCTATTACATAATATGCCATAGAATAAGTTATGAGTGTTTATTTTAATTTTTATTTTAATGTAGTCATATATATATATTCATATGCCTACAATCAAGAATAGGTGGAATGCTTTCTGGGTTTGTATCACATTTAGGAAATTTTACGCTAAAATCTTAGAGGGCACATATATATTAAACTGTATTCAGGTGTGACCCTGGTGATTAGAAAGTTTGTGATTAAACATGGTCAGATCTGTGAGCTAAGAGCGCCACCTTTTGATTATTATTATACCCTAATAAAATATTGAGAGGAGTGTTTTCAGAGTACCTACCAGATTAAAACACATATATCCGACACACCTTCGATGGGTGTGGTATAGAGAGAAAAATCTGGGATAAAATTAGGCTAGGTGGGAGTTTAGGTATCAAGTCTGAAAGATCCAAGCTGGGGAGATTCTTGATCCAAAGAGGCCATACTGACGATATCCAACATCATTCCAGAGGGAACAGATCCAGAAACTATTGGTTATACCTTGGTAAATATAGTCTACTTTGAATTTATATTTTAGTGTGTTTCTGCAATCTTGTATGGTAAATCTAATTCTATACTGGCTTAAATTCTAAGCCATTAGACCTAGCATGCTGTAGCTTGATATCCTTATTTCTGCAGATGAAGATATTAAATAACAGCCTAATTCTTATTTTTACAAGCGAGAATATTTGATTTATCATATGTGTTGTACTCATTATATGCTGAAATACTAAAATAAACATATTAGTAGTCTATGTATTAGACATGTGCATTCGTTTTCGGACGAATGCATTTTCGGACGAAAATAGCATTTTCGTCCATTCGTCCGAAAAACGAATAACGAAAATTTTCACTAACAAAATCCGAATGAACGAATGGTTAATAAACGAAAATTATTCGTCCATTCGTCCATTCGTGCTATTGGCATTCTAAACCGAAATAGAGTCGGTTTACAATACCAATAGCATTGTACTACATTCCATAAACCGACATGAATGACTTTCGGTTTATGGAATGCATGTAATGCTATTAGTTTCCTATAAACCGAAATTGAGTTCCCATTCATACGAATAGGTCAATTGACCTATTCGTATGAATGGGGACTCTTTCGGTTTATAGAAAGCCAATAGCAGCATGTATTCTATAAGCCGAAAGTCTTTAAAACGAACGACGTTCGGTTTACAGATTACATGTAATGCTATTGCTGTTCTATAAGCCGAAAGTCTTTCGGCTTATAGAACAGCAATAGCATTACATGTATTCTATAAACCGAACGTCGTTCGTTTTAAAGACTTTCGGCTTATAGAATACCATTGGCATTCTATAAACCTAACTAGAGTCCCTCCTCATTCATAAGAATTTCTTATGAATGGGGACTCGACTCTAGTTCGGTTTATAGAAAGCCAATAGTATTCTATAAGCCGAAAGTCTTTAAAACGAACGACGTTCGGTTTATAGAATACATGTAATGCTATTGCTATTCTATAAACCGAACGACTTTCGGTTTATAGAATAGCCATAGGATTACATGTAGTACATAAGCCGAAAGTCTATAAACCGAAAGTCGTTCGGTTTATAGGCTCTCGGCATTTAACTATACAGAGACAGAGTCTCCATTCATAAAATTATGAATGGAGACTTTGTCTCCGTGTAGTAAAATGCCGAAAGCCTATAAACCGAGCGATCGGTTTATAGACTTTCGGCTTATGTAATACATGTAATCCTATGGCTATTCTATAAACCGAAAGTAGCAGAGAGAAACATACTAGACATGTGCATTCGTTTTCGGACGAATGCATTTTCGTCCGAAAATTGCATTTTCGTCCATTCGCCCGAAAAACGAAGAACGAAAATGCTAAGCTAACTAAAGCCGAATGAACGAATGGTTAATAAAGGAAAATCATTCGTTCATTCGTCCATTCGTAGTACTATTGCATTCTATAAGCCGAAATAGAGTCGGTTTATAGAATACAATAGCATTTAACTATACGGAGACAGAGTCTCCATTCATAAAATTATAAATGGAGACTTTGTCTCCGTATAGTTAAAAGCCGGTGTTCTGACAAATTTCTGGAGCAAATTCTCCTGCGCAATCGCAGGAGAATTTGCTCACTGCGCATGCGCATAAAGTTACAGCTGATAACTCAGCTGTAACTTTGTGACCACCGCGCATGAGCCAGCAGCGCAACCCACCTCCCGCCCCCCTCACACCCCCCGCACACCCCTTCTTACCAGATCATCGACCACAGCGATACACAGCGCATGCGCACGCCTATCCAGCCGTTTGGGAATGCGCGCGTCCCTTGTTGTGTTCTTAAGGTGGTAAGTAACACGGGGCGTCGGGACATAAGGGGGCAAGCATCCTGGTGAGGGCTGCCTCATCTTGATGGGATTTGTGATCCTCCTGCTGCATCAATAATACAGCAGGAGGATCACAAATCCCATCAAGATGAGGCAGCCCTCACCAGGATGCTTGCCCCCTTATGTCCCGACGCCCCGTGTTACTTACCACCTTAAGAACACAACAACGGACGCGCGCATTCCCAAACGGCTGGATAGGCGTGCGCATGCGCGGTGTATCGCTGTGGTCGATGATCTGGTAAGAAGGGGTGTGCGGGGGGTGTGCGGGGGGTGTGAGGGGGGCGGGAGGTGGGTTGCGCAGCTGGCGATTGCGCAGGAGAATTTGCTCCAGAAATTTGTCAGAAAACCGGCATTTAACTATACGGAGACAGAGTCTCCATTCATAAAATTATGAATGGAGACTTTGTATCCATATAGTTAAAAGCCGACAGCCTATAAACCGAACATTCGGTTTATAGGCTGTGGGCATTTAACTATACGGAGACAGAGTCTCCATTCATAAAATTATAAATGGAGACTTTGTCTCCGTATAGTTAAAAGCCGGCATTTAACTACACGGAGACAGAGTCTCCATTCATAAAATTATGAATGGAGACTTTGTCTCCGTGTAGTAAAATGCCCACAGCCTATAAACCGAACGTTCGGTTTATAGGCTGTCGGCTTATGGAATACATGTATTCCTATTGCTATTCTATAAACCGAACGTTCGGTTTATAGAATAGCCATAGGATTACATGTATTATATAAGCCGAAAGTCTATTAACCGAACGTTCGGTTTATAGAATAGCCATAGGATTACATGTATTATATAAGCCGAAAGTCTATAAACCGATCGTTCGGTTTATAGGCTTTCGGCATTTTACTACACGGAGACAAAGTCTCCATTCATAATTTTATGAATGGAGACTGTCTCTGTATAGTTAAATGCCGACAGCCTATAAACCGAACGACTTTCGGTTTATAGACTTTCGGCTTATGTAATACATGTAATCCTATGGCTATTCTATAAACCGAAAGTCGTTCGGTTTATAGAATAGCAATAGGAATACAAGTATTCCATAAGCCGACAGCCTATAAACCGAACGTTCGGTTTATAGCCTGTCGGCATTTTACTACACGGAGACAGAGTCTCCATTCATAAAATTATGAATGGAGACTTTGTCTCCGTGTAGTAAAACGCCCACAGCCTATAAACCGAACGTTCGGTTTATAGGCTGTCGGCATTTTACTACACGGAGACAAAGTCTCCATTCATAATTTTATGAATGGAGACTCTGTCTCTTATTAGTTAAATGCCGACAGCCTATAAACCGAGCGACTTTCGGTTTATAGACTTTCGGCTTATGTAATACATGTAAACCTATGGCTATTCTATAAACCGAAAGTCGTTCGGTTTATAGAATAGCAATAGGATTACATGTATTCCATAAGCCGAACGTCTATAAACCGAAAGTCGTTCGGTTTATAGACTTTCGGCTTATAGAATACAAGTAATACTATTGCCTTTCTATGAACCGAACGAGAGCCCCATTCATAAGAATTTCTTATGAATGGGGCTCTCGTTCGGTTTATAGAAAGCCAATAGTATTACATTGTATTCTATAAAACGAACGAATAAAAATTAACGAAACGAAAATAATGAACGAATTTCGTCTGAAACGAATGCACTAATGAACAAAATTCGTTTTAGACGAAATAAATAACATTTTCGTCCGAATGGACGAAAACGAAACGAAAATTTTAGTTTTGCACATGTCTACTATGTATACCATTGCACACTGATATGTATGGTGTTTAAGTAAGGTTAGATCAGTTAGTGTAATATTGGGTTTTTAGTAGATTCTGGTTCTGCATTAGTGTTGGTTACTCTGTTACTAGGATTGTGTGGGTAGAAGTCACTACATTGCTCACAGTAAGGCTGCCACTGATAGATTGCGTGTGTCTGGTCTGTTTGTTTACTCAGCCACTGCCTTTGTTTTACAACCTATTGAGTTCTCAGGTCTGTAACTGTTTTGTTTGTATTGGCTCAATCAATGTATTATTGTTATTGTATGTTATTTCTATATTAGTGTGTGTAAATACATTTTCATATTTTGTTACTGTATGCTTTATTTCATATTTATAGTGGTTTAAGTGTATGTCATATTATCGCCTTGTAAAAAAAACTTGGGAGATACTGTTTTTATGAATGGTTATTGGCCATCTTTAGTGGCATCTAATCTTTCATAATTCCACTTATCTGACAAATATATATATACTCAAATATCCCCCCTTATTATTTTAGCTTCATAAGCACACATCCCAACAACTTAAGTGAATATATTATATATATCTAGATTACCCTCCTTGTGCTATTTCCCTGTGATTGTCTCTCTATTACGCAGTATTGCACAATACCAAAATCTGGAGCTTAGCCAAAGTAAAAAAAATAAATAAAAAAAAGATACACTTATATAAAGATATAGTAAATGCTATGTGCATCTTTCAGTCCCAGCAGTAACTACTTTCCTATCATAATGTACTCTATTTTATTCTCAGATGTCATCAGACCCTTAAATGAAGCCCTTAACATAGCTTTGAAGCTTTCCAGGAGTGTCATTAATTGTCAGAACTGCTTCTGGCCGGCCTCCCCAGATGGATCCGTCTATGTCCCATACATTATTTCTTCTGCATACAGTAAGTTATTCCCATTATTTACTTGTTTATGACATTAGGAATGTTCATGTTATTACAAAATGTTCACTTGTCCCTTTTCCATCTCAGCCACCGTCCAGAGAGATCTTATTACTGATGCCTTGAATGAGATTCAACTGATGTCTTGTGTGAGATTTGTTGGGAGAACAACAGAAGTCAGCTATCTCATACCAAACCACTCAACTGTCACAAGTTCAGCAGTACAGCCCCTGCTTCATGGGGGTATCACAGTGTATTTCTTTAAACTCCACCATACATGTGCCAGAGCGGCATGATCAAGGCAGTCATGATGGGGTGACCTCTTATATGGTAACTTAGTGGGCATGCCTACTTGTGGGTGACATTAGGTCACATGTCCCTTAAATGTATGGAATGAAAAGTAAAAAAAAAAAATAAGGTGTGATGAACACATTCTTTCAATACATATATGAATCTTATAGAGGATCAAAAGGCAATGCATGTTAGTGGAATATCCAGATCTCCTTCTTATAACAACATCTGATGTATTAAAGTATTTCACCTCCTTAGAGTAAATAAGTATTTGCTCAGACTGGACTGACTCTTCTCGGGTTTGATGACTGAATGTGATACAGGGGAACAAAATAAATAACAAAACAATGAACACAAACATCACATCCCATTACAATTAAGGCACAATCCATTAAAGGACAACGGTTGCAAAATTAACTTAACTGACAAATTGCATCAAAGTGTCAGTTTCAGATCTCTCTTTTCCTGACCCAAGATGTCTCTGATAGAGCTAGACAAACAAAGAGGGCTCAATATGGTATTTTAATTATTCTTTCAATAAAGCATTTCTATAAACAGGTAATACTGTTATAGGTTCTATGAGCCTTGACATAATTAGGCTTGGCATCATGTGAGGGATATCAAATTGGGGAACAAATTGATCATTTCCATAGTTACAGGATATACAGCAACTAAAATGACAGAGCACTTTGAACATGTAAATACATTTGTCAATAGCATCAACAAACCAATGAAGAAAATGAAGAAAACGTGGTTATCAGTGAAGATGACTGTCAAAAATGTACCGACATCCCTTGAAAAATCATTTCCTTATTAAATGTGTGGATACTTCCAATCCATGCAGAGCACAAGAGCAATGTATAGAGTGGGCAGGATGGATATCTGGGGAATACTTTTGTGCATATAAGTGAGAAGAGGGGATTTGATCCTTCTGCCATGAAGACTCCGGACAAAGTCTAGTGTAATCAAAATAAGTCTTTTATTGAATCCAGGCATAAAAGAAACCAAACTGGGCAGAAACAAAATGTGTTCCCATGTCCCTGACTTGAAACAAGCCTTGCACAGGCAGTTGAGGAGAAGAGACAAGAGTTTACCTGTGATGATGCATGGGTAGACATACATGTAGCATTCATAAATCCCAGTTATAGTTTGTTGACTATTTCATCATGGATATGTTTGATGTATGGCATTCATATGATGATTTGCCAAACCTGATGCAATAGTTGGATCATAATTTTAAATACTGGAAACATTTGATAAGAAAGAGCTCAGGACCCTTAGACCACCAGAATAACTGGGCTCCCACCCAGTGATGCCTCAGCTTGTTACCCAAGGTGTATACCAGTATTTTCTCTTCATATAATTTTTCTGGGTTTTTATACTGTGTATCCTCACAAGTCATATAGACTTTTATATGTAGGAGATCAAATGTATTCTGTCTGTGACTAGAAATAGCACATTCCTCTAGACAAGATACTGGAGGAGTTGCAACACAATCTTGTTACAGGGAGGGAGGATGGGCAGTCACATATTGGGTATAATTGTATATTTTCCTCTTCTAAATGAATGCAACTGATAAGTCATTCCACAACATAAGCAGCATTGGTGACAGGAGAGCAGATACTCACGTTTATTCACAGCTGGCAATAGATGAATTGACGAGAACTGTTAAGATAAGTTGTGGTTCCATATTTTGCACACCTTCTCTTTTGTTTTCTACACCAGTTACTTTCTTTTGGTGGTGTATAAAGGGGGTGCACCGCTCGATTGGTAGCTGCACACTTTATATTAGAGCGCTGTATTCTACAATTCACTTTAGTTGTATCACTGTTTGTACCCTTTTTGTAGCAGCTGCCCACGGTTTACATAATCATTCAAAACTGATCACATTGACCCAACTAAGGAAACCAAAAATGCACAAATGGAATGTCAATTTTCACACAGCCTGAGACCATGGATAACATACAACATGAAGTAAAGGGCAGACAGATTGTTTCGGGCATTAATTCAGTAACATCAAGACTTTCATAATATCTAGATACAATTCTACAACCTTTTGTTCAAAGCAATAAGTCACATGTCAGGAACAAGCTGCCCATTATACAGCTATTATTAGGACATAGTTTGGAAGGAGGATTATTTTTTTGGTGACAAGCAACATAAGCTCACTTTACACAAACATATCCTATGAGAGGGGCCTAGAGGCTGTTATCTTAAACTATCTTAGACTTAAACGTGGAGGAAAAACTCCCAAAAGAACAAATAGATTATGTCCTGGAAGGACTACATTTCATCCTAGAAAATAAACTTATTTCAATGAAAACATTTACCTACAAACCCTGGGGACAGTTATGGGCACAAAAATGGCCCCTAGTTACACTAACATATGTGGCACAGTGGGAACAGCATATTTATGATAAACATAACTGGAATTCCAATATACACCTATGTAAGCTCCATATAGACTTGTTCTTCATATGGCAGGGAGATTCTACAACACTAGACCTTTAATTACAACATCTGAACAATACATGGGGGATAACTTTAACAACTTATGACAAAGCCTCTATCAATAGTGTTGAGCGAACCCGAACCGCTCTGTTCGGGTTCGTACCGAACATTACGGTTTTTGGACCCTGGACCCAAACACATACATTTCACTGTATGTTCGGGTTGGAGTTCGGCGATTACATCGTATGAATGGGGACTCTATTTCGATTTATAGAATAGCAATAGCATTACATGTATTCCATAAACAGAAAGTCTATAAACCGAAAGACATTCAGTTTATAGACTTTCGGTTTATGTAATACAATTGACCTATTCTTATGAATGGGGACTCAATTTCGGTTTATAGAATAGCAAATGTTACTAACATCTGTCTAGTTTACCCTTGCTAAAAGCATAGAAATTTTTTCCCACCGGGTGGTTTCACTCCCTATAGAGTCTAGCCAAAATGATTGACTTTTATTGCATTCATACTAGGAGACAGTTTCATTTTTTTTTTAATTTTTTTACAGGGACTGACCTCATTTCCTTGTTTTTGATTTGTGCCCTTGATAAAGCCTTAGGAGCCGAAACTTTTTCAGCTCACTTGTTGCTGCTCTTTACACCTGTTGGATTTGGAATTATTTTGTGTATATTTGGGGGCAGGGGGGTTATACCACTGTTGATCTAAAATTGCTATTTTTTGGATACTATTGTGTGCTCCTCCTGCTATTTATTTCAGTCACAATCCATGGTCCTAGCTAAGGGAGAGAGTGATATTGATCCCAACATGGTACCATAAAAACACACTGTTCCCTGATTACATGTGAATCGCAGGATGGGGGGAGGTCAAAGCTAAAGCTAGCACACACACAGGCAAAAAAACACTGAGACTTGTAACATAAGATCAAACTTTTAGATACATTGGTTTAATGTATCTAAATACATTATATAGATATTATACATTTATACAATATAAATATGAAATCAAGTTCTATATAAAATCACCTTGTTTAATAGTGATAATTTTAAGTTAAGTGTTCTCTTTGGTATGAAACCTATGTGTTATGCGATGTTTGATTAATCTTAGCTAAACGTATCTGATCCTAACCTTTTTTGTATCTATATAAAATTTTATCTTAGGAGAATTTCCCCAACATTGTTAAAACACTGAAGATCACTAACAATGTTTTCCATTGGTTATGTACAGGGCATTCTATTTATTAATTTATGCTCATGTTTGGAGATGTCTGGGACACATGGTTCTTTGAAAATTTTACAGGTTTAAACAAATTTAAATAAAAACACACACCCTCATCTCTGATTGGATAAATGCATTATTGTTATTATCAATTTATTAAGAATTGTTTCATAGGCACATGACTAAGCAGAGAGATCTGGTATATTGAGAATTAATTCTTTGGTATTGTAATTGACATATTCCATGGCCATATTTGGCCAGATTGTTATAGGTTTTGTACTAGGTCCCATAAAATGCATACTACCATCTTGTGGTTTAAATTGTAACTACATATATGCATGTATTACAGTTGACAATGCCATAATTGCATTTAATATTCTTGAATCTGTTATTAGATCATACAATTGAGTTATGATTTATTCCAATGTTGTGTTTTTATCCTATTTTTCTTATTTCTATTTTTATTTAATAAACTGCACATCCATATTTTATACTAACATTTTGTCACGGATATTGACATTACAACATCAATCTCCGTAAATCAAAGTCTTTATGGATTAAAATAATTTTTATTTATTGTCAGAAACTTACATCCTGTGATAAATTTGATAGATATTCATAAATATAAATTTACCATCATAATTAAATATTTATAAAAACATGGTACCACCAAAAGATTATTCAAAAATAAATGAGACTTCAGTTTTGCATGTGAACGAAAATCAGTGTCTCATGGCTTTTAAGATTAAAAAAAGTACAAGGCACTTAATGTTGTACCAAATCCAAACATTAAAAATTCCTTCTGAAAAGCAGACTCACCTCTTTCTTTTTTTTTTTTTTATATCACAGAAAGATCAAGCTCCTCTGTATACCACTGATCAGTTTCTCTGGCAATGTAATTTACTAGGTGTGTTATGGACAAATGTCTCTTATTATACACTTGTGTTTATGTCTTATTTGTCACACATTCCCTAAAAGAATACGCTTGGTCATAATTTTGCTCAGTAACTATTTCCTCTGTAGATTCCTCTCATCCAGCAAGCCTCATGTAACAAATTCCTGAACAGCTTCCGTTACTAACTCATCCCCCACTTCCTTTGTGTAAGTTAACAGTTATGTGCCACATGCAACAAAATGGCGAATCACTGTTAAAGTAACAGTAACTGTTTCCCCTGCAGCCCCTCTTTGTTCAGTAACTACTCACTCCCCCTCCCATCGTGTAACCAAGATGGAGCTGGAATGTGGGTGGGAGAACTCTGTAATGATGACGTCACATCCTGTAGGGTGTGTTTAGACAAGACCCCTTAAACTATTAGCCAATTGTTGGATGTATACTGTATGTTTAACTGTGACTCTGTACACGACATATTTCTGCTTTAAAAGGAATCTCCCACTCTGGGAAATAAAGGTTTGCCTCAGGTTTTTCACTGATCAGAAACTTTGTCTCCGGTGTGAATTTCTTCTAGGGAATTAATCAATTTGGAAGGAGTAGATAGACAATAAAGCAAAGTTTGCTTTGATCCAAATCAGTTGGTGCCCAAACAGGGACATTTGGGCTGTGTTTCTATGGAAGCCGCATTGAGGACCGGAGAGGAGACCCCCAGAGACTGGAAAAAAGAGCCTGATCACCTCTGCATGTGGTAAATTACCTATATTTTCCTGTCTTTAGACTTGGCCTGCACTCCGTGTCTGCGCCCGGCTTCTCGTGGATAACGCCATTGAACAGGTATATAGTTTTCCCAAATGTCCCCTTTATTTGAATAGAACCTGTCAATTGTCTATCTACTTCCTTAGTCATTCCCGAGTGTGTGTTTTATGTGTGGAAGCGTCTGCTTGCTTGAGAATCTGTTGTACTTCTGTTTTACTACTTGCTTACCATTATATTGCTATTTTTAAATTTCTGTTGAGAGTTTAAAGGTGTTATTTAGCTCGCTTTGGTAAAAAAGCGTGTTTTTTGTTTTGGGCCTAGTTTGGTATAGAACCTGGTGTTATTTTCACTAAGCTAGCTTGGTGAACAGAAATCCAAACAGGCGTCTGTTTTGTTATGCAGATATTGTATGTGAAATTGAGTTTTTGTGTGACCTGAGTTTATTATTAGCCGGCATTTATTTTAAGCTATTTGTAATTTAATTACATCTGTGTATTGTGCTTTTGCCTGTATATGTATTTTTGGGTACCATATATGTTAATTGTGAACTATAAGTCTATGTCTTGTAGCTCTCCTATTCAATCTTTTGTCCTCAGGAGAGCTGTGCTTTGGCAATCACATAGTTTACACTTTGTGCTTGCAGAAACTGCTTCTTCTTCCCCCCCCCCCCCCCCCTCCCCTCTTTTCCACCCCTCCCTTCTCTTGGTGTGTGTGTCTATGTAGCTGGAATTTTTTTGGAAATTTTTTTTTTCATGTTTTGGTTTCTTTGTTTATAATTCCTGTTATCTGTTTCCTTTAATTCTCTCTATCTCTCCCTCAGTCTCTTATTTTCATTTTCTTTTTGTTCAGGGGTAGTTTGCCATTTCTTTTTCAGCTTCTCTCTCTACAGTAACACTGCAGTGTATACATGGGTCAATCTTATGCTAGCTCCTTCAGAGGTCGTTTGGCCTGTGACCTTGTAAAGGAAAGAGCTGTGGAATTAGGCAAATTGAAGAGGTTTGTTAAAATATGTGGTATTACCATGTCTCCCAGTGGCAGATTGCAGGCGGAGGACTGGAGAAAACTTTTAAACGATAAAAATGGGATATTGCTAGATAATGGATTAATGAAATCCGCTGATGCTTGGTATAGGGTGGCTAATTAAGAAGGAGGGGTGGATTGAGGAGGAGATAGACCTAAAGGGGCAGAAAGTCTGTGTATCATGAGAAAGATCGTTTTTTTGAATCTGTTACAGACATTACCCACCCTCCTCCTTATGATGGAGCCTGGCACAAAGGGAAGGTGGCTAGCCCAGCCTCTGGAGCCCCCACCTGTTGGCACTCCCTCTCCAGTTCCTACCCCCTTGTACCCTGTCCTTGGGGCAGACGGATCCTATTATTTTCCAGCCCCCATTCCTCTTCCACTCCAAATCCCAGTCACGCCTTCCTTTCCTTCTTCTCTCTTGTCTATCCCTGTCAATACACCCTCTCTTCCAGCTCCGGTTGCTTCTGTCCCCGCCTAATTCCTTCCACTTCTCCCTGTCACTTCCGCCCTTACCTCTCCTTTAGATTCTTCCACTTCTGCCCTTTCATTGTCACCATTTTCTGTATCTGCCAGACCCATCCCTTCCATGGTGGTCACTTCCCCTCCCAACATCCCTTTGGTCACTCTCTCCGTCACCCCTATATCCTCTTCCATTCCTGCCCCTATCATGGCTGCCCCCAGTGTATCTTTCCCTATTATGACTGTTGGCTCCACTGTTCCTGCTGCAGCAGCCCATCTTCCTGATACATCCCCTGCTGCATCAGGCCATTATCCCACTACCTCACAACTTGATCCCCTCCAGGGTCCTAATGCAGTTACTTCCTCTGCATCCAGTGCTACAGAAGTTTCAGCTTCCATTCTCTCTGATATAGCTAGTTTAAACAGCCAACCAATTCCCATTCCCCCTGATGATTGTAGTATCCAGGGGGGACAGCCACCACAGATCTCAAATAATCTCCCTTGCATTCCCCTAGAAGGCCCTTGCAGCACCCAGCATGGTCTGGCGGGAGCCCCTGTGAAGTATGTTACCTTTAACCCATCTCAAGCTGCAACCCTGGTGAATTCACTTCCAGACCCAGAAAAACAGCCCATGCCCTTTTACCGACGGATCGTTCAGATCCGTAAAACATACTCTGCTGCATGGCACGATTTGTTTAGTCTGTGTGAAATTAAAGCGGGGGATGCCTACTGGCCCATAATGGAAAAGAGTTTGATGATGCCCGTCTCACTACTGACACAGATTCAGTCTGGTATCACATTTTGTGAACAACTCCGTGCATGGGCTCAAGATAAATTAGCTGATCAGGCTACTTCTATTAATGATATTGTTCAAGAAAAATCAGAAACGGTTGAAAGATTTAATTCTAGGTTAACTCAAACCTTCTCTGATCTGGGTTTCAATACATGTAATAAGGCCCACACCCTTGCTTTCATTACAGGCCTTTCAGAACCCACAAGGAAAGGCCTGGTCCTATCTCGGCCCGAGTTCAG
This sequence comes from Pelodytes ibericus, assembly GCA_036172795.1. Lineage (NCBI taxonomy): Eukaryota > Metazoa > Chordata > Amphibia > Anura > Pelodytidae > Pelodytes > Pelodytes ibericus. The sequence continues at coordinate 199,950,751 of CM069861.1, read as the reverse complement.
GATTCTTCCCCTGGATACTCTCCTCCTGGTCGCTAAAGGCCTAGAGTCGATCCATTTTTCCCCTGCACAAGAAATCCAATCCTTTAATGTTTTCTTTATATAACCCTGCAATTCAGCCTGCCCCTGGTGGGTTCCCTATTCCCGCGCCACCGGGCCCTTTCATGGCTCAGGCCTCAAGACCGAAAATTGGAACTTGTTTTCACTGTAAGCAACCAGGTCATTTTAAAAATGATTGTCCAAATCTCCTGAAGCCCTTACCAGATTCTTTGCATTACAACGTGCTGTTTCTGCTCCTGCACTGGGCCTTCCCAATTACCAGAAGCCCTTCAAGCTGTTTGTCTACGAAAAAATGGGTCATGGGTCTCGTCAGCGTCCAAGAGGGTATTGTCAGCTGGATCCGGTGGCCAGGGGAGGACCCTCCTGTCTTCGGGCTGTGTTTACAGCAAGTGCTCTACTGGACAAGACGAATGACCTAATTCTTGGTCACAGGCTTACCATCCTCGCTCCCCATCATATTTCTGCAATACTCAATCAAATTCAGCCTAAACATCTCTCTACACAGAGACATCTTCGTCTTCAAACGACTTTATTGTTACCCGATAATGTCTCTTTACAACGTTGTTACACTTTGAATCCTGCCACTCTTCTGCCTCTTCCCAAGGGGGGAGTACCACACTATTGGTACAGTCTGGACATAGATCCTGATGCCTTCCTTGATCTGGATGTCCATATGCCCACAGTACCACACAACGAACAGCCATCTTCTCTATGGCATTGCACTTTGTGGTTCAGAGATGTTCCGGGGCCTGACCCCCGGTATGAAGAACTGTTTCAGTTGATTGAAGTACGTCTCACTTTGACAGACATGTTCTGTGATACAAAAGGCAACACTGTGGTTTTAGTCCAATTACCCACAGAAGTGACTCTAATGTACCACCATTGGGAGATGGCAGTCCCTCATGTCTCTATTACTAAATCTCCAGATATCTCATGGAAGGAACTTGGTCCATTAGCCAAAGCATGGAGTACAAAAGATCAAGACCAACTCTCCACAGAAGGTGTAACCAAGCGAACTGTGAATTATAAGACTACTGGTTACCCGCAACATTACACAGAAATATGTGAAGATGCCCCTCCCATAGATCCTGACCCAGATGTCCCCCATGACTGTTTTGAACAAATGAAGATGGAAACAACCCATCTTCCCACAGTACATGAAACGGCTTTGCCAGATCCTAACTGAACACCGTTTGTGGATGGCTTCAGATTTGCAGATCAACAAGGAAGATACCACACTGGATTTGCCGTGACCACCGTGGATCAGGTACTTCAAGCATCCCCACTTCCCCTTTCTATGTCTGCTCAAGAAGCTGAGCTAAAAGCCCTCACTGTAGCATGCCAAATGTTTGAAGGGAAGCGTGTTAATATTTACACTGATTCAAGATATGCTCTGGGTGTAGCACACGACTTTGGACTAATATGGAAGACAAGAGGTTTTCTGACAGCAACCGGTACACCAGTTAAACATGGTACAGCTATCAAGGAACTGGTGGATGCTTTACTCCTTCCTGAAGAAGTGGCCATATTGAAAGTAAAAGCTCATGGAAGACGGAATTCAGAAGAAACGTGTGGCAATCATAAAGCTGACCAAGCCGCCAAAGATGCTGCATGTGACACGACAGCACCGTCACACTGCCAATCACTCCCTCCTTACCTGCTCAGAACTCCCCGGAGCTCTGTCTCACTGCCCTCTGGGTCTTTTGCAGGGATTCCCAGCCAGACACACAAGCTCCATTAGCAGGCCTCTCATGACTATCCCTAGGTTACTGCTCAGCACATGTGCAGTTCTACATTTGGCTTCCTGCCCTTACTGCCCCTTAAAGGGACAGTAATAAAACCTCTGTTTCTCCTCCCCAAAGCCTCCATTGGCCAGCCAATCTCTCCTACACTATTTGAATCCTCATTTGTGAACTAGTCCTTGCCTGTAATAGTGCCTGGTGCCTTTACTAGCGTTTGTGTATTTTTCATGAATTGCGGATTCCTGTTGCCGACTCCTGCTTGCCCGACCTTCCTGTCCTGCCGCCTGTCCCGACCTGTTTGCCTGAATTGACATCGTTTGTTTGCCACCTGTCCTGATTTTTACGCCTGTCTGACTATTCTTCCGTCTGCACCCTTGATACCTTTGCCTCGGTCCTACTCTGTATCCAGCTACCGTCCTATTAGGTTTAGCTTTGGTATTCTGGCGATAGTTCAGAGTGCAAAAGTCCTGGGGGAATGAAACATGCGGCTCAACCATAGGGTGGAATTCCTTCAGGCAGAATAATTCTGTTCTATTGCTGGGGTCCATTGCCAAAACCTATACCTACTCTGAAAAGAGGTTCCAGCCTCGTACCAGATCGTGACAGCATGTCAATCAAGTGAAGTAGACAGAAGAGTGTCCGGTGAGGAAATTCCTATCTTTACCATGCAAACCTTACCTACGGACCTCAAGTTTTTGAAAGAACAGCAAGCAGCTGTAAGTCCTGAAGAAAAGAAAAATTGGAAACAGAAAGGAGCAACCTTAAAGGATGGAGTGTATACTAGCAATCTCAAATTTTGTCTACCTAAAATTATGTATCCGCCTGTGGTTCGGTGGGCTTACGGAGCAGTGCACTTGTCCAAGACTCTCATGAACTCTTTAATTGCTAAATATTTCGAAGCACCAGGTATTACCACTGACTAAAACCTACTGTGAGTCTTGTGCTATCTGTGCCAAGTGCAATCCGGGAAAATTGGAGAAAGTTTTCCCCAAAACATCTGGCGAAGCCACACTACCCATTCCAGAGAGTCCAAATCGACCACATTCAGATGCCAAAGAGTGGCCGGTATGAATATGCCCTAGTTCTGGTGGACATGTTCTCAGGATGGCCAGAAGCTTTCCCGGTTACTAATATGACCGCCAAGACAACTGCCAAGCGGTTGCTCACTGAAATTGTCTGTAAATATGGAGTTTCTGAAGTGATTGAAAGTGACCAGGGCCCGGCTTTAACAGCACTAGCGACTAAGGAAGTCTGGGCAGCACTGGGGGTGACCCTTGCATTCCACACACCCTATCACCCACAGAGTAGTGGTAAGGTAGAACGCATGAATGGCACCTTAAAAGCCAGAATGCTTAAGATGGCCCAAGAAACTAATCTGCCCTGGCCAGAGAGAGTCTCCCCATAGCTCTGTTTAGTGTCAGGTACACACCAAGAGGGAAGTTTAACCTGTCCCCCTATAAGATTTTGTTTGGTTCAGCCCCTAGATTAGGTTGTTGCTTTCCTCAACAACTCCAACTGCAATCAGATACTATGGTTAATTATGTGACTACTCTTTCTCAAGCTTTAAACAAAATACATGCCCAAGTTTTCCCTTCCATTCCAGATCCAGAGTCTGATACAGGCACACACAAGTTGCTTCCTGGTGATTGGGTTCTGGTTAAGAAGTTCCTGAGAAAACATACCCTTGAACCCAGATATGATGGTCCATTCCAAGTTCTTCTAACCACAGCTACCTCAGTTAAATTGGCTGGAAAGAGCACTTGGATACATGCTTCACATTGCAAGAAGGTTCCAGCTCCAGAGGAAGCAGCATTTGTTCTTGCTGCTAGGCCCAACAAGTCGCTATAACCAAAGACAATCATGTTTACACATTTTGGTACAATTATTCTTGTACACGAGTAGCCACATTTGCATTTGATTATTGTGATGTCATAAATTGTACATTTCCATCGTCATTGTCGTCAACAGTGTACAAAGATATACCTAACATCAAGGACCCATACATATGTGTGACTGATGACTACTGGGGATATGAGTGTAGTTCGTGGAAGGCAGCAGGTTGGAATACAGGGCCAGCCTGGGGCTAAAGACCACAAAGTGCCTTAGACAGATTAGATAAAAATGGGGAGTCCTTACTGATAAGAATGACTTTCAGGAAACCAGGGGGGGGGGGGGGACACTTATAAAACTAGCTTTAAACATAGAACATCCCAGTCTTGGAGATGCTGGGCAATATGTAATGGGAATGTACTGGAAGGGAGGAAGTTCATACAGTAAACAGGGGACCTTTTACTTACGGGACATGTATGACTTACGGGACATGTATGACTCACCTGACTGGGTAGGTGTAATAAAAAAGAAACTTACCTGCCGCCGCGAGGTCCGTGCCTCCGCTGCCGCTGCCCCTGCAGGCAGGGTGGACGGACAGCGAGGGCTCCGTTCGGCGTCTCAGCCCTCCAGGGCTGCAGACGCGCTCACCGCTTCCCCTCGACGAACGCGCAGCAAACCGAAACTGCGCGCATGCGCAGTACCGCTACACACAGAAAATTAACATAGCCTTAAAGGGCTATACTTATACTTTTTGGGGGACCTATTAGGGGCGGGTTTTACCGCCCAAATTGTATTTAAACCTTCAGTTGCTACTCAGACCTTGCCTGAGATAGTTCCTTGTGGCTTGATCTAGCGTTTATTCTTGATTCTTGATTCTTCGGTTTTTGACTCCTGCTGTGACTTCTGACTTCTCCGTTTGCTGCCTGCCCTGATCCTTTTGCCTGTTTTTGACCTTGCCTCCTCCATACCGTCTTGTACCGTTGCTCCTGTTGTGTTTGACCCGGCTTGCTGACTATCCGTTTATCCAGTAATTCCTGCGTATCCCTGCTTCAGTGTGCGGTTGCAGTCAGTGTTCCAAGTCCTGGGTGGTCATTTACCTGAGGCTCAACCGTAGGGTATAATACCATTCAGGTGAATAGACACTGTCCTGCCTCCAAACCTGTTGCAGTAGATACCAGGTCTTCGCATCGCGGATCCAGTCTTCTGATCCTACTCAGTCCGTGACAGTAGGTGCCACGCACATGACTATTAATCCTCTTAAGCCACACCTCAAAACTCTAAAAGACATGATAACTATAGCTAACCCCACGTATGAGGACACTATGGCTGTAGAGACGGGTTTCTCTGACACTAACTTATGGCTTGAGTGGATGAAATATAACGCTAACAAACACAACAGATCTAACTGCTATGTCTGTGGAGGAGCGAGGCCTCACTTAGGTACTGTCCCTTTGAACATACCTCCGGAGATAGAGATGTTTTTCCTAAGTCTCTATACTATAATTAAAACTGACCGGACGGAATGTGAATCATGGACAAAGGAATACCCAATTATCCTTAAAGATGTTAAGCCAGATAAAGGTATCACCATATATCCAGGAAACTACACACTTGTTACGGTATATATGATGGGGTAGGCAAATTCTTTGGTAATTTCACTGGTAAGTACTGTGCCACATATAGCCCAATTCCAGCCGCCTTAATCCAGCAACACGTAAGATCCCTTGGAGACATATATTGGATTTGTGGGGATATGCAGATTAGAACTATATTGGAAGGTGTATGGTGGGGAGAATGTGCTCTAGCTAAGGTAATTATGCCTATACACAATCTCTGACGGACACCAATACTATAGAATAAAGAGAGGTACTCCTATAAAAAGCAGTTTTGATCCCCATATTTATATAGATGCGATGGGAGTGCCAAGGGGGGTGCTGAATGAATTTAAAGCAAGAGATGAAGTGTCCGCAGGGTTTGAATCTATTTTCTCAATCATCACGGCCAATAAAAATTTAAATTGGATTCATTACATCTATTATAACCAACAACGTTTTGTAAATTATACAAGAGATGCCCTCCAGGGTTTGGCGGAACAATTACAAGCAACTTTCCAGATGACCTTCCAGAATAGAATGGCCTTAGACATGATTCTGGCAGAGAAAGGGGGAGTATGTAAAATACTCCCAGACACCATGACATGCTGTACCTATATCCCAGATAATACAGGCCCTAATGGTAAGGTAACGTTGGCAATAGAAAAGTTAAAGAGTTTGTCAAATGAACTGAAACGGAATTCTGGGGCCACGGATCCATGGGAAAGATGGATGTCTGGATGGCAGGGTGCTCTGGCCCTAATAGGTGTTGCCATTTTAATAACGATAATCATCCTTGCTCTTCTTGTTTATTGTGTGTTACCTTGTCTTAAGAAATGCCTACAAAAGACAGTTGATCAGACAATCAACCAGACCACCCCGACCTTCCTTCACCAAGAGATTGACGACATAGACCGTGATACACCACATACACCCTTACAGTCCCACCGCACTAAGTAAACAGCTACTTTCTCTTAAGGAAATTCAGGGATAGCGTCTGTCTCTACGGGCAGAAGTCTGTCGCGGGAGAAGTAGTGGACAAGCTGCTATGGGCCACCCGCGCAGTGAAGCATTCGAGGCCTGTTCAGACAGATGTGCAAGATAGCCTTTTCGTTATTTTTCTATAGGGACAGTATTAGAGTTAGAGATAGTAGCGGTTAGTAAAATAGTCATTTTAAGGGGGGACTGTTATGGACAAATGTCTCTTACTATTATACACTTGTGTTTATGTCTTATTTGTCACACATTCCCTAAAAGAATATCCTTGGTCATAATTTTGCTCAGTAACTATTTCCTCTGTAAATTCCTCGCATCTGGCTACCCCTCCCCACTTCCTTTGTGTAAGTTAACAGTTATGTGCCACATGCAACAAAATAGCGAATCACTGTTAAAGTAACAGTAACTGTTCCCCCTGCAGCCCCTCTTTGTTCAGTAACTACTCACTCCCCCTCCCATCGTGTAACCAAGATGGAGCTGCAATGTGGGTGGGAGAACTCTGTAATGATGACGTCACATCCTGTAGGGTGGGTTTAGACAAGACCCCTTAAACTATTAGCCAATTGTTGAATGTATACTGTACTGTGACTCTGTACATGATGTATTTCTGCTTTAAAAGGAATCTCCCACTCAGGGAAATAAAAGGTTTGCCTCTGGTTTTTCACTGATCAGAAACTTTGTCTCCGGTGTGAATTACTTCTAGGGAGAGCGCATTAATTAGTCAATTTGGAAGGAGTAGATAGACGATAAAGCAAAGTTTGCTTTGATCCAAATCAGGTGTGGTATAAAGAAAAAAAAACAGCAATTTTGAACTGAATTATTAGCACCTAAAATAGTATTTATTTTGTTGGATATTATAGCTTAAGATATTAAGCAAAAGGTTTGAATGGGGACGAAATAAATTTTAATAGGCATGGAAAGACCATGTTATATGTATAATTAAATTAGTCTTTTAATTGGGTTAATAAAAATTGGACTTTTATCCCTGTTTTCTTTCTTTTCATGACTTAATTACATTTATTCTTCATCCCCTTCAAACCTTCAGCTTAATAACCAATTCTTCGATAAGAGGGGATAATAGTTTTGCCCGGAACTGGAATTTTTTTTGTCATGGGATGGCACCTGTTTACATCTTTCAACTTTAGGATATACATATCTTTTAAATTTGGGATCTATATATAGAAGGACAAACTTGTTCATATTTTAAATACCAAAGAGGGGAAATAACTCCAATGAATTAACCAATGGAGACTGGTGTGGAGGATTTGTTAAAACAACCTTTATTGGAAATTATTAAAAAAACGTATTTTAAATAAGGTGTAAACACAGGTTAAGAATAACAAAGTTAAAAAAAAAAAAAGTGTAAACATGATCAAACAGTGAAGATTTAAAAACAAAACAAAAAAAAAAACGCTATACTACATAATCAGCAAGGTTTGATCTTGCACTGTATAGTTACTATAGTGTAAAACAGATGGTCAGAGAAGCACACCAAATTGCAACATACAGTAACTATAATAAATAAGGTGCATCACCCCAGGGGGAGTCCACTACGCACCCCCAGTAGTATGAACAACAGAAATCGAGGGAGCACACAGAAACTAAAACCAACACAAGGGTATAGTACAAAAGTATCTTTAATAAAGTGTCATATGTAATAAATATACAAAAAGTACATAAAAGACTATACAGCCAAAATATAAAGACAAAAATATACTTTCAAGAAATAAAAGCAAACCACAAAGTACAAAAAATACCCAAAAAGGTACAAAAGTATACAAAAAGGCAAAAAGGGAGTAAGACAGGAGGGGACACACTGCGCAAAAAAACGGAGGTCACCGACGTTTCGGCAAAACGCCTTTATCAAGGAGACCTTGATCCTTGATAAAGGCGTTTTGCCGAAACGTCGTTGACCTCCGTTTTTTGCGCAGTGTGTCCCTTCCTGTCTTACTCCCTTTTTGCCTTTTTGTATACTTTTGTACCTTTTTGGGTATTTTTTGTACTTTGTGGTTTGCTTTATTTCTTGTAAGTATATTTTTGTCTTTATATTTTAACTGTATAGTCTTGTGTACTTTTTGTATATTTATTACATATATGACACTTTATTAAAGATACTTTTGTACTATACCCTTGTTAAGTGCATTGGTTTTAGTTTCTGTGTGCTCCCTCTATTTCTTAGTTACTATAGTGTAACAGAATGGGGGTAAATATTAATTTGCAAAAAGGCAATTTATGCTCAGCAATTTTTTAAGCTGCTATATCTATGAAGTGAGGCAGGAAAGAGAAAAAAAGGTGTCTCAAAATATATGCCTGGGGATCCTGTTAAATATGTAAAACCACTTCTAAACTAAGTTACCAATGTGCACAGAGAGCTTAGGGTCTGAACTAGTTGGTTGAGCTAATGAATGGTGCTAAATATTTGGCGTCTATCCCCATGCAATAAAGTAAGCGTGACTGCATCAGTAATAACATAGGATCTTCCACTGTGTGTTGATTCATTTGCTCTGGTAGTGTAGGTCACTAATGGAGCATGTCTAAAACCGATTAGTTGAGGTATGAACACCTTGAAGCAGATAAGCTGCTTGTCTGGCTTGTACTTAACATGTGGTGCAAAATGTCTGGTTAAAGAGCTCGGATATAAAAGTAACTGCACAGTGAATGTATACTATAACCACTCAATTAATTCCCCCAGAAAAGGTTGTTCAAATAGAGGCTGAGTATTCATCAAGAAATATATTACCCTGTAGATAGTAGCTATGCTGCTGTAGGAATAATGTAGTGTGCTAATGACCATGTAAATAATGGTACCCATGGAAGGAAATGGGCAACATTAGATTAGGCAAAATTATTAACTTGTCCACCGGAGGTTTGCTGCCTAGAGACATTCTTTTAGATCCACATTTAAACAAATTAGCTGGATTTCTATTCCATTTACAACTAGGTCATTTCTTAGCTGCAGTAAAAATTAAAGGGCCCTTTTTATGGAATTATACAAAATGTGAGGCGTTGTGCTCACAGGGATAAAAAAATAAAAAATCCTCTATCTAAAATGTATAGTCTCCTTATGTGCATGGAAGACCCGATATAATACCATATTACTATAACATGTGAGAATCTGACCTCGGAATATGCCTGAAGGGGGAGGAAAGAAATGAAAAGGACGCAAGGATGATCTGAACACATCGAAAGCGGAAAATAAACAAACTTACATATATGTGTTTCGGAGTCTCAGTGTCAAAAATGAAAAATAAAATGGTACTCCCACAATTTGCCAGAAGAGCTCTGCCCATACAAATCACTATACCTTAGTAACCAGAATAGGTTCGAAATCAAAAAATCCGTGGTGAGCAGAAAACCCAAAGGAGGGCACTCGCTGTGGCTTGGTTGCCTTGTTAACGCAGATCAAAACAGGCATGCCTTAAAACTCAATATGACCCGAGGAATCAGCCAGGTATAATTCACAAAGAAAGAATTCTCAACTAGAAGAGTCAGACAGTAATAGAATCTCACTCTGAATTAAAAAAAAATCATGCTTCCCGACGCACATTTCTCCAGAAGACCGTGTCTTCTTCCGGTGATATGCATAAAAAGTATGCACTAGTCGGCTTCTGCCTATTTTTAAAAACTGAAAGACAAATAATGCACACCACACGATGAAAAGGTGGTTTAATTGGTGCAAATCCGAACAGGGGTACAGAGTGTGCTGGGAAAGACCACGTTAAGCATAGCAATATGCGAAACGCCTAATCATAGGCCTAGAATTTCCAAATGTTTTGTACTTTTTGGAACTATAGTTCTGGGTCTAGCAGAGAGATACCCTGCACACTGCAGACTGATCAGACGAGCAGGCAAATCACCACTCTGATTGGCTGTGGACACTCTGGCACTATCGGCACATGTCTGCCTGCAGACCTGCTGTGAGCTTCCTTCAAGGTAGCAAGGGGTTAAAAAAAAAATTGAATTTTTTTTTTTTAAATACATTTTTAATGTATCTCATCTCATGTTTTCTCTTGGGTCTGGCATGGGAGGCTGTGGGTAGTGGTCTCCCCCCCATATAAAACACATTACCCATTTAAATGTCTAATTAACTGAATCTCTCCTTATCAAACAAGATCCCAATTAGAGTAAATGAACACCTGGGGTTACAAACTAGAGCCATTCTCTCCAGATATTCCACCTTACTCACACACATATATAATTACACTTCAGATCCTATGTGTATGTGACAAGACAGGTGTCTATGGCTAATGTATAAATACCATATCTAACTGGAGTCTGCCAGTGGGGATTTAAGCAAAACATTTGTTTTCCAAAGGATTTTCCTTCGTTCTGTGGACTAATATCCAATTCATAAAGTTTAAACTTCATATTAAAAAAAGGACCATAAAGATACAATCAATAGTTAAAAATATATATTAAAAAGCATTAATCAGATTAAACTGTATAAAAGAGCAAGGAATGTTTTTTCTGCAGTTTAGACAATGTAAAAAATATACATATAGTTGCCATGAAGGCCATGTATTGAGTTTGATGGATTATTAATCTAGAATGTTCATTTGTAAATTGGAAACATTGTATAATCAAACATTTTTTTCTTTCCGGTTATTTTCCTATTCCAAATGTTTAAGGCCACATACAGTATATCAAGGCAAAGCATTATCTGATCTAAGATTAGTTACCAAAAAGTGGAGATTTCAAATTTGTATTTGTTAGTATGGGCTTATAAGCTAAAAGGCTTCTCCTATATTCTTTGTTGATATTACTCTCCAATTTATTGATCAGATAAGATTTATAGAGATTTCAGTATGGTTTCTTAAATCTCTGAAATTGGGCCATAATCCAAGGGATGAAATATAGGCATTAACATCCAATGGTTTAAAAAGAGTTTGTATTTGGCAAATATTTAAATTACCACATGTAACAATGCAACTTCCTATTTTAGTTACCAGACTAAATTATGAGACCATCTACATGGTTTCATCGCATACTTTTCTTTCCAATAGAGAATGGCAAAAGGGACATTTTTGAAATGTAAGAAGTATTTTTTAGTCTCAAAACTATTTGTCATAGAGAGTAAATTAAGCTATACCTTTTATAATCACTGTGTATTATGTCATAATACATAGATTCATCTTCTAAAGAGTGTTCTGCTTTCATACACAACTGATGTTTGATGTTGGTTTATTGTCAATTTACATGGCTCGTGAATAATTCTAATGCTATAAATAAATATTCTCCGATAGGTTGCTAGTGATTCACCCCAGGTATTATAGGCCTTCCAGGAGGTTTGGAAGCATTTGTCAAATTTACCGAAATCATGGTCTCATTACTTACTTGATGATGGCAAGCAAGTAAACTGATATTTCAGTCTCTTCTGAGTCTGTTCAGCCATTTCTCTGAGATAACATTCTATCACGTGACACTTTGGACCAATAGCAAACTTTTAATTTGACAGCTCCTCCCACCTCTTTCAATTGTCAGATTTTAAAAAATTGTCTAAAAAAATGCACCATATGGTGCAAACAGGCTCCACTTACTGGCAAATGATTTCCTCCCATAAACAATGGGTTAGTGGGTGTTCCAAAGTGCAGAGATAAATCAGAAAAACAAATAATGTGCAATCTACTGTCAATCCCATAATGTCTGTGCACAGCTAGTAGTTTTAATACAGTACTAAAAATCTTGTTAATGCAGTGGCTTGTTGATGATGCCAATTCAAACTCATTACCTCCAGAGTCAGCTGCTAGGATTTGCCCATCTTTTAAAGTGCAGCCTGGGGCAATTGTCTCACCAGACACAATGTAGGGCTAGCTCTGAATAGACCTATACAAGCCCATGTCCCATATTTCACACACATTTAAGGACATGCAGTCTTAAATGTCAATAAATGGTTAGTAAACATTCCATATGACAGTGATGCCAATAGGATTAAAAAAAAATATTTACCAATTTTTCATGAAAGATACTCAGAAATATTGGTTTGCATTTTGATTCTAAAACTTGTGCCTCTGAAAAAGGGTTACTAAATATTCTATAGATTGAAAGTCGGGACCACAGAGCCTCATATATCAGTTCTGGCTTTAAAGATGGCTACAAGTGTGGGCATTTTAAATACAAATGAATAATTAAAAACATACAAATAAAATAGCTTATTGTATTTCAATTAGTGTATTTAATGCTATAGAAATCACTGGCACATATAGAAATATGTGTACACATTTTCCAGTGAGCTGTTTTACCTCGACTCCATAAGAAACCATATTCATCCATCTATCTAGAATCCTGGTTGAATTTTTATATGTACGTATTCTAGTCTGATTTAGATTATTTTCTGAAAACAGAAATTAGTTACAGTTTAGTTTCAACATAAACAGTGACTGCACAAATGGGGTAGAACTAACTCAAGAACAAAAAAGACTTCACTACTAGGTCTACTAGATTATCCACTTTGTCCCATTACGTGTAAAGGGGTGTGTCTCCCTCAGGGAATTACCAGGCTGTGTGTTGGCCAGCCCTCTCATTCGTGGGTATATAAGCCAGTCCTTGTGCAGAGTTTCAGTAGAAAACTTTTAGAATCCTTATACTCCCTTACAATGGCGCTGTCCATGATACTAGTGCTGATTGCTGCTGGATGGAGCATTTCCCATGCTCTGCCTGTACAGGTAAGTGAGTGTCTGAAGGGAGGAAAGACTGGCTTGTGTGACACTAGAAACATCTACAGGTCATTTTACCTTTATATGTTTCTTTTCCTACAGATCAATGATGGTGTAGCGTATGGTAAGTAATACATTATTAAACATTCACAATTTTTTTCTAAATAATTCTTATTGCTATTCACATCTTTTAGCCTAGCCCTTTATTAAGAATTAATCATAACCATTGCCCATCATACTGTGGACTTTAATTTTCTATATGGTTTTAACTCTTCTCCCCAATTTGCTTCCTCTTCCATAGAATTAAGCAAGGACCAAAATATTGAAGACAAAAAGTTTTTTGAATTAATAGAAACCAAGAACAAAGGTGAGAATTGAGGAAAGGTTTTCTGATTGCTTGGTCTATACAGGACTATTTCTCATTTTAAATGGATGGTTTTCTTTCCACCAGTCATTGCTAGTAGTTTAATCATCCTGATAATGCTTGTAACCTACAATACCAACCCTAACTGAAATGTTCTCTTAATTGAGATAGCCATTTCCTATAGTTTTACTTTAATAACTCATATTCAGGTATTAAAAGCTAGGCAGCATCATTTCTTACTCTGCTATTCATGCCTGATTTTTGCTATGCCATTGTTAGTTCACAACTCCACTGTCCAGATCCCCCAAAAAAGTATTGGCTGGAAAGAGCTTGGGATTTGATAGGTTATGCAGTACTTTCCTGTTATAATGTATCATATAATTACTCTATTTTATTCTCAGAGGTCATCAGACCCTTAACTGAAGGAGACATCGCTATTAAGCTTTCCAGGAGTGTCATTAATTGTCAGAACTGCTTCTGGCCGGCCTCCCCAGATGGATCCGTCTATGTCCCATACATTATTTCTTCTGCATACAGTAAGTTATTCCCATTATTTACTAGTTTATGACATTAGGAATGTTCATGTTATTACAAAATGTTCACTTGTCCCTTTTCCATCTCAGCCACCGTCCAGAGAGATCTTATTACGGATGCCTTGAATGAGATTCAGCTGATGTCTTGTGTCAGATTTGTTGGGAGAACAACAGAAGTGAACTATCTCAGTATAGAGTCTGGATCTGGGTGAGTCCGTGAATATCATGGGGTGAATACTCATTATTTACAAAGAAACACTATCTGGAATGTCTAGAACACAAACAGGCACTGGCCGTTGTGGAGTTTAACCTCAGTGATGCTCCCCGAGATTCACAGCAGTTGAATCCCACAATGGATAGAATACTAAATGTTTACTATCACTGGCAAGGAATAGTACTTTCTCCAAACAGAATGTTAGAATAACAGGTGTCCATGTATTCAATATTAATCAAAATAGAGGACTTGTTATAAATATTAAACTGATTATAGCATTTTCTGCTTTTTAGATGCTGGTCATACATAGCAATGACTGGTGGGAAACAGACGGTGAGCTTGGCCCAGTCTGGCTGCATGGCCCATGGGATTATCCAACATGAAGTCATGCATGCACTTGGCTTTCTCCATGAGCACACTAGAAGTGACAGAGATTCCTATGTTGATATCATATGGCAGTACATCTCTCTAAGTGAGTAACACTGATACACAGATACATACCATAAACCAGGGGCAGTCAAAGAGCAGGACACCAGTAAGAAGGTGTTGGTGACCCTACATGCCCATTTAGTTCATGTCCTACAAACAGTGAAGGACCCACTCTGATAAACATCAGTGCATTCCCTGTAATATAAAGCCAATTTCTCATTTATATCTCCTGACAGATGATCGTTCCCATTTTAAGATTGATGTTTCAAACAATCTGGACCTTCCGTATGATTACAGCTCAGTGATGCATTATGAAAAGTAAGTATATTTCTATTTATGAACAAACACAGACAGCAATGTCTGCTGTTCTAATGTATTATCATTCTTCCTGAACAAACACTGAAGTTGTACCCTTCCTACAGTACTGCTTTCACCAACACAGGCGGTCAATCTACAATCATCCCAAAACCTGACCCCACAGTGCCTATTGGACAGAGAGTTGGGATGAGTTATCTGGATGTGAAGAAAATGAACAAACTCTATAATTGCAGTGAGTATTTTTAGGATACTTTCCCCACTGTTATCCATATCGCTGTTCCTCAGCTCAGTGTTTTATAACGGAGATACAGTAGTGACTGGATATATACAAATCAATATTCTTATTGTAGAGATGAATTTTGCACAGTGGAGCTTTTACATGAGGATTTCTAACAAAAACACAATGTTTCTATTTGTGTAGCTGTTTGTCGCACAAAACTACAGGAGGAATCTGGGAACTTTTCCGCTGATGGCCTCTCCTTCGGACAGGATGGAAGCTGTCTCTGGTTGATTCAAGTTGCACCAAACAGCAAGGTTAGTATAAAACACATATAATCAAAGTCACAACTTAGAAGTAGAGATTTTGGATTCAATCCCTCATTGTCAATTGTGAAATAATTGTAACATAGGAATTGATTAATGTATCATTTTGTACAGTGCATTTTTCAGTGCAGGAGATTTTACAAAAATTACCCCCTATGGGTTCAACACAGTTAGAATGCTGGTCTTCGAGATGGAAAACTAGCACTCTCTGAAAGTGGTCTCCACAATGCATATGTTTAATTATTTATCCTAATTGTAATTTTTGCTCTTCTATCACCAGGTTTATCTGCAGCTCAGTGATTTCAGCATCCCTCCTTCTGCTGGATGCAGTGCCTCATATATCAGAGTGTATGATGGGAACAGCAGATCAGCAAACGTTCTCCTGGATAAGACCTGTGGAAATGCAGCCATCCCACCTCTCATTTCTTCTTATAACAATATGCTTATAGAATTTGGAAGCAACCAGGCACCAGATTTTAGCACATTCAGTGCAGCCTATGAAGCAGGTAATTTTTCAGCAGTATATTTTAGAAAAGAAAAATGGTTGCACATATATTTGACATGATCATTTAATATTGTGAGGAATATTTAACCATATACGTGTTTAACCAGTCACTTTATTCCAGCTACTAGAATCTGTAAATATACATTCACTAGAGACCCAATATCTAACTATGTATTTTATATCTACAGTTTCCTACGGCCAAACATTTACCACGAGTAAAGGGATTCTGGTTTCTCCAGAATTTTCACGGCCTTATCCCAACAATGTGGATGCTCTATGGTCCATCATTGCCCCACCACAATATAAGGTGAGATATCACACAATATACCACTAAATGCTTGCAGAGTTCTACAGAACACCAAAATCTTTTTAGTAATGTCCTCTCCTAACACAGTCTGTTCCTTTCTCTTCTAGATTTCCCTGCGATTCATGTACCTTTTAGTGCAAGATTCCCCAACTTGTCAGTATGACTACATCACTGTCATCGATGGACCAACCACAACATCTCCAGTCCTGGGCAAGTTCTGTGGTAATAAGTTACCTTCTCCTGTGATGTCTACTGGGAATGTGATGCTAGTTCAGTTCCGTAGTGACGATCAGATCAACTTTAAAGGTTTCTACTTGTGCTATCAATTTGGTAAGTTCAGAACTTTGGATTTGTGCTTTGGAGTTACTTGTGCTTACAGTATAATTGATTCTTTGTGATAATTGTCACATGACTGCATTTTCATTAAAATCAGGCAGGTGATGACATTAGTATTATAGAATCCCCTTACACAACTTCTCCTGGTACCATTAACATTGTATTCTTGTCTTGCAGTGCCCCCCAGCTTAATATAGAAGATGGATTTTTCTCTTCATTACGGAAATAAATTCTGTTTATAAATTTCCATCTGTTTTTACAGTGTTTATTCGGTACTTGTCTATATTGGGTCTTGCAAATCAAAAAAACGAAATGCAATTACGTTAATTAAAAAAAAGTAATGAAAAAAAACAAACAAATAGTGATCTTTACTTTACAGCCCTCTGTAAATGGAGACCTTGAAAGTTCTATAAGAAATCGTATAGAGCACAGATCATCAATCACTACAGCTTGCAGTTGACTAACATAGTGGTGATTGACTGGAACTATAAAATACACAGAAAGCAGCCCAGAGACTACTCTACCCCTGTGATGTTCTGGTGAGATGGAAAGTGTAGGGGCTCAAATAAGAGAAAAGGCTGATTCAGATCAGACATACACCTTCTAAATCTTTGGTTATCTACAAAATAAGGTCATAGGCCTATAAAATAAATAATTCATGCAAGTACATTCAAAAGATGGATGTTATCAGTAGACTATGGTAACCTCAGGGAAATATTAATACCCCAAGGTTTCAATGACATAAAAAGTTTGCAACCCTAATACACAGGCAAGTAGCCTACATGTTTGCCAGTTTGTGTAAGGATGCTGGGGATATCAGCCCAGAAGAGGCATTTCTGGGGCAGGCTGACTCTTCTAGCAGCCAGGCAAGTAGCCTCTACAGCACAGTGGGGAACCAGGATACTAGGAAGGCTAGACAGGTACTGGTGGTAGTGGACTATTATTAGGAAGGGATAAAGGGTAATCTGTTGCCAGGAGCCCAAATGCCGAAATATATTTTGTTTCCCGGGATACTCTGTTTCTGTGTGTTGGACCAGGTAGACCAATGTTGGTAGGGGCTGGGGATGATCCAGTGGTCTTACTACACATTGGTACTAATGACAAAGTTAATGGAATGTCCTTTTTGTAACTAATGCACCATAACTTGATTTTAGAAGGGTCAACTTTGGGCTAAAAGGCATAGATTGAACATGTAGACTGGGAAGGATTGTTTTCTGGGTTTAACACAGGAGACAAATGGAATTCCTTTAAGCACACATTACAAAAAATACACATCCCAATATATACCTTTGGGAGACAAATACAAAAAAAGAAAGCAAAGCAATACCCGACATAAGCGCATACGTAACTTAAATTGTTTTACTAGTCATGAAAAGACCATGTTATATGTACAGTATAATTGTATTATCCAATACTTAGTTTACTTTCTTCCTCTCCTTCCAACCTTTTGTTTAATATCCAATTGTTTCAACTTTAGATCACAAATTTAAGAGCTATATATCCTATATATAAAACAGATGGACTTATTCATACAGGGGAAATAACTCCAATGAATTAACAAATTGTGAAAGGAGGTGGGATTTTTAAACCAACCTTTGTTGAAAATTATTAAAAAGGTATTTTAAAAAAAAAGGTGTATGCACAGGTTAAGAATAACAAAAAGTTTTTTAAAAAGTAGGGTAAACTTGTGATCAAACAGTGAAATAAGATTAAAATAAAAAAAACTACTACATCAGCAAGGTTTGATCTTACAATATTTAGTAACTGTAGTGTTATAGAATGAGGGTAAAGAAGCAATATTCAAAAAGGCAATTTATGCTCAGCAATTTTGTAAGTTGTTAAAACTAAGAAGTAAGGCAGGAAAAAAAAAAAAAAAGTCTCTCAAAATATATGCCTGATGACCTTTTTAAATATGTAAAACCCCTTCTAAACTAAGTTACCAATTTAGCTATATCAGTGACTGTACAAAGAGGATCGTGTCTGAACTGGTTGGCTGAGCTAATGAATGGTGCTAAATAGCTGGAGTATATCCCAATGAAATAAAGTAAGCGCGACTGCATCGGTAATATCATATGATCATACATTAAATAAGTGTTTAAGACATGCCCCATTATTGACTTACACTACCAGAGCAAATTCATCAACACACAGTGGAAGAACACCTTGCAGCAAAAAGCTGCCTGTCTGGTTAAGGGGCTCTGCTATAAGTAAACAGCCTGACAACTCTGGTTTTAAATCATATTGGTGAATACACATTTTACACAACCTAATATGAGAATGTGAATGTGTACTATAACCATTCAATTAATTCCCCAGAAAAAAGGTTGTTCAAATAGAGGCAGCATATTCATCAAAAAAATCTATTACCCTGTACATAATAGCCATGCTGTTGTGGCAATAAGATAGTGTGCTAATGACCATATAAAATAATGGTACTCCCACAATTTGCCAGAAGAGCTCTGCCCATAAAAATCACTATACCTTAGTAATTATAATAGGTTAGAAATCAAAAAATCCGTGGTGAGCAGAAAACCTAAAGGAGGGCACTTGCTGTAGCCATGTTGCCTTGTTAAACCAGATCTAACACGGGTTCCTTAAAAATCAATATGACCAGAGAAATAAACCAGGTACAATTCACAAAGAAAAAATGCTCCAAAAAAGGCTAAACACTGTTGCATGAAAGAGGTGGGAGAAGCGGTCATCAGTTTGAAGGTTTGCTATTGGTCCAAAGCCTGTTTTTAGCTCTATGCAAGCCTCATCGACCAGTTGCTACTACCTCTTTGGCCAGATGAGTCAAATAGGTTCTCCATGCTGCTGGAGTTGATACTTCAATCATTCTTCGAGGGGTACTATGGCCTCCAAGGCTTTTGTTTTGGGATGCCGTTTGGAAGATCTATTGAAGGCTGCTGATTGGTCCCGTGAATCTACGTTTCGGGAATTTTATTTCAGAGCCCCATCTCATTTTTCTTCTTCTGTGATCATTCAGCTTTGAACTAGCATAATACTCGCCTCCGTGTCTTTATAAATTCCTAGAGGAATGGGGGTTAGGGATCTGCCAGCCTCAAGGTGGGCTATATTATAGGTACAGGTGCAACAAATGTACTGCTTATACGCTCTCTCCTAAAGGGCATATATATGGAACAACAAAATACAACAAAAAAGCAGACATGCACACTGAAAATATACGGTAAATATATATTTATTGAGAATATAATAATATACTAACGATCAAAGTGAAAATATTTAGGAGATGGCAATGGCCATTTGAAGGAGACTCCCTCTCCGAACGCGTCGCTCGTGCCACACACCCCAGACCTCTGCTGTTAACCCCTTATGGACTTTTTCTGCATCCTAAAGATTTGGACCTACCACCTACAGATTCTCATGGAATTCTATTCACCCTGTACTCGCATTACTATGGAGGATTTCTCTATTTAATTGGGTGAGGCAGTTGCCTAGGTCCTCTTATTATATTTTTTATTTTCTAGCCATATCTTTTGATGCTTATTGCCTATTTTTTCTAGTTTTTTTGTATTCTACGTTATTGTTTTTGCCACTCTTTTTTTCCATTACTCTTCATTTATTTTTTCCCATCTCCTAAATATATTCACTTTGAGCGTCAGTATATCATTATATTCTCAATAAATATATATTTACCATATCTTTTCACTTTTGGTTATTGCCCTATAACTTGCAAAATAAGAGTAAAACATGAAACCACTGGTATTTCTAAACTCTGGACAAATATTGCAAAATATATAAGCTGGGTCTTTACCATTTTTTATTGCATATGATTTTTTTTAGGTCAAAGTTAGAAAAAAATTGTGTGTTTTTTAAAACAATATCATTTTTTTTAAAATAATTTTTACAGTGAATTATATTATATGATTAAAATAATGGTATATAAAGAAAGCATTTTATAAGGTGATAAAAACCGTAATATACGTGTGACATTGTACTCCTTTCTCATTTAATGACAGCTAAACACCAACACCAAAGAAATGCTAAAACAGCCTCGGTCGCGAAAAAGGTACAACAATTTTACAACAGTTCTGTTACTAAGGGGTTAAGCACTTACATGTCACACATTTTACTATAAAGTTAAATTCCAGATTTATTGTAGATTATAAATGAAGAAAGTGAACAGTTCTATTGAGGTTTGATTTATAAAGCAACTATTCATTTTCATATTTAGGCTTTCTAAGCAGGGATACTTTCTAATCCATAGGCATGGAAACTTATTCTAAAGTGGAATAGCCATGAATAAGCCAGCACATCAGATAATATCAGTGGAAACAAAAGGTCAGTGCAATTAGTCAAAAGAGTGAGCATAAAACAGTGTCATAATGAGTAAAGCATAGTATAAAATATAGAAAAGGAACAATACATGACCAAACACTCAATTATGGGTAACAAGTATACATAAATAAGTGTCAAATTGCAATAAGTGGAAGACTGCTAGCAAATAAAGACAATATAGTAATCCGTGACAAAAAAGAGAAATAATACTCAATAAAAATGTAAGAGCATTCCAATACAAAATATTAAAAAAAACACACACTGATATGCATAGCTGTGTGTGTGTGTGTGTGTGTGTGTGTGATATTATATGATTAATTTTAACATTTTATAAAAGTCCCCATAATGTGTACATATATAATTGCTATAATGAAAATGATATACTGTAACTATTATTTTACTCCAAAATCTAAAAAATGTATATGTAAATCTCAGTCAGGAGAAAAATATATACAGATTAGGATCTCAGCAGTGTCAAGATGGAACAAGAGAAAGAAAAATGGGGGGGGGGGGGATAAAGAATATAAAATGAGATGGCCACAAATTGTAGTGGTTTATGAGCAGAAGTTCAGTAATACGAAAGCATCCCAAGATCTGTTTCACTCAACTTTATTGACATAAAACTGGACACATACAGGGCTAATGATACTATGGGTAGTTTGGTCCGTTGCACCACACCCTGTCTGAGTGACCACACCTTGGGTGAACCTGTTTTAGGAACTTTTTAATGTAAAGTGTACAATTTATGATTTGGATGTCAGTCTGCAGAAAGGAGGAAAAAATACATTTGAAAACAAAAATCTTTTGCCAACATCCCCTCTGGCAGATGCTAGTTAGACCGGATCTTAATACATTACAGACACCTGTCTTGTCACGTATACTTGGTATCTGCAGTTTCATTGTATATTTGTGTGTCCTGTGTTTGTATAGAGGGGAACTAGAGGGTAGCAGCATCCCATGCCAGATCCAGGAGAAGACAATAACAAGGAGAGGGATAAACCCTGCTGGAGCAGTTTGCAAATCAAGCAAAATAAGTGTTTCATGGAGACTTTCATAGTGCAAGAGTTTTTTTTTTACTATTAAAAATTTTAAATGCACAGGATCTTTTATCCCTTAGCTTGTCCCACAGATAATGTGACAATAATTGAAAACCTAGCATTGTATAAAACAATTCCCAAGTACCTCCAGGGTCTGTTTCCTTAAAGATTGCCATAATACTGTGATGTACCTTCTGTTGGTCCAGCCCTTATTAGAGGGACTGTATCACCCACACACTGTTATTATATTTTTCCTGCATTTAGAAATAGTCAATGTTTACTTGCTGTTATGATGTTTTTTTTTCAATTTATAGGACAATATCCTAAAGTAGCATTTTTCCCTATCAGTTTTCCCCTACAGTTACCTTTTGACCCCAACCCTGTTTATAAATTAACTCCAAGTGATGGAATTCTTCAATATCAGACCTTAGTCCAGAATCATGACTGTTTTGAGCAAACCTAGAATCATACTCTATATAATATTACATAGAACCAAAAGGTGCTTCTATTTTTTAATTTTAGCAACATGATTATGTAAAATTGCACCATAGAATCTCCATGACATTTACAAATCAAGAACATTTTCTATTTTTCCTTTGTCATCAAATGGGAAGAGGTATAAGCTACTGTACTCTAAGGAGTTGAATCGGGAGTGTTGTATGAGTGTCTATGTCAAGAGTTCTAACAAAGTTTTGCAAAGTGTTACAATACTTTGTGAAATCATCCAGTGGGTTTATGTGAAAAAGTAAATATAATGTGTCTTTGAATAATTTGGGTATGGAGGGGGGCAATCTGTAGTAAAGCTTACCATTCCACCACCATGATAATATCTCCTTATCACCCATAACATTCTCCTGAGTAGTGAAAGTTTTCATGAACTTTGATTTGTGGTCTTCACAAATCAAAAAGAAATTTTGATGTAATTGTGCCACTGTTATTTGTCTACTTAGCTGCCCATATGGACCACACAAGTGGGCATTTAAACATCAGACAACAGGTCATGTCCTAGGAAAAAAAAACCAGAACATTCTAAATGTATATCCTTTCTAAGCAATTGTGATTTGAAACAACTGAAAAAACAAGAAATGTTTTGGATTTACCAATTAAAAATGCCCAAAATGCATGTGCTTTCAAAGTAATTTAGAATGCATGTTTTACATTTTGCATTGCTTAAAATATAAAACACTTACAGCTATCCAATGAGCATTTAATCCGTATGTGCTAACTAGCTTTATATAAATCCAATGAGAATTTAATCCGTATGTGCTAACTAGCTTTATATAAATCCAATGAGCATTTAATCCGTTTGTGCTAACTAGCTTTATATAAATCCAATGAGCATTTAATCCGTATGTGCCAACTAGCTTTATATAAATCCAATGAGCATTTAATCCGTTTGTGCTAACTAGCTTTATATAAATCCAATGAGAATTTAATCCGTATGTGCTAACTAGCTTTATATAAATCCAATGAGCATTTAATAAGTATGTGCTAACTAGCTTTATATAGATCCAATGAGCATTTAATAAGTATGTGCTAACTAGCTTTATATAAATCCAATGAGCATTTAATCCGTATGTGCTAACTAGCTTTATATAAATCCAATGAGCATTTAATCCGTATGTGCTAACTAGCTTTATATAGATCCAATGAGCATTTAATAACTATGTGCTAACTAGCTTTCTATAGATCCAATGAGCATTTAATAAGTATGTGCTAACTAGCTTTCTATAGATCCAATGAGCATTTAATCCGTATGTGCTAACTAGCTTTATATAGATCCAATGAGCATTTAATCTGTATGTGCCAACTAGCTTTCTATAGATCCAATGAGCATTTAATCCGTATGTGCTAACTAGCTTTAGTTAGATATGCTCTTTATACACTACACAGACACCTGTCTTGCACATTACCATAGCATCTTTTAATTATATATATATATATATGTGTGTGTGTGGAAGGTGGAATATCTGGAGAGAATGGCTCTTGTTTGTAGCCCCAGGTGGTAATTAATCTTGTCAGATACAGTTCATTCCACAGGGAACCAAATCAGGTCTGAAAATGCATTTGAATATTATCCTAATGATCTAAAAACTAATTTTAAATTCCAATTTCTACCAAGATATATTAAAAATCTGTATGTTTTAACATGAATTTAAAAACAAGGCTATATGAGGCTCTCTTTATTTCTTAAAACAAGTACAATTTATACTAGTTTGTTTTTTTAATTGAAGTATAGGCTCCTACATACCATCGCATGCAAATCCTTCTAAAGTCACTAAATTTGGACCAGTATTGCACACACCTTGCAATATAGCGGTGACTTTGCAGATTGCTTTTCTTCTTGATTTAACATGTAACAAACAGAATGTGTGTTCAGCTTCATCCCTCGAGTACAGTGATGCTTTCCATGCATGAGTTTCCAAGGTCATATGGGAGGATTCAAGGCTAAATATGGGGCTTATGTATTGTAGTAGCGTCTCCAGCAATCATATTTAGGAGGCAGTTTATTTATATTAATATATGGATATTAAATCATATGTATTTGTTTTAATATTATTACATTGTCTTTCATTTATTTATTTTTTTATAATATGTATCATTATATTGTAATATATTGTACTATGACATACGTATATATATATATACATTTTAATGATTGATTTATTAAATTATTTATATTTATATATATCCCCTAAACCCATAGATTTTTTTTTTTAACAATCGTTTGTATTGTAATTGTGTTTATATCTATGTTTTGCATACATTGCATTTGGTTAGATGTATAGTATGGAGACTATATAGGCAGGTTAGGGGTATGAGCCTATTTTCTTTGTATGTAATAAAGGATGTAACTATACAAAGTATGTACAACACAGGAAGACACCTATGTCTGATGTATGTATTATTTTATAGTACACGGACAACATTTTTTTTATTTATCTTTTCTACATCTTTGTGTACGTGATTTTAAAAACAATGTATACAAGTTTTTTCTGTATACAGCATTTTTTAAAGCAGTTTACATAATTTTCGATCTGTCGACTTTATTATTAAAGATTTTACTAAGACCAATGTTAACATTTACAATAATTATGTATAAGACATCAATCCTGGAGTCCTATCAGTCATCCAAAGTATTAGCTAGCGTGCAAGAGCTAAAATAGAATGAAACTATCTAGGATATATATTATCACCCCATCAGTCGCTGAAGAGGTTAGTAGGATTCCTCGTGAATATAAAAGGGCATCTGACATTTGTTTGCTTACATGTAAACAATTATCTGTTTTATTAAATGCGAATGTCATTTTTTTTTTTTTTTTTTAGACATTGCACTTTGTTGGTGGGGTATGTAAGGGGTACACTGCAGGGGGTCAATGACAAAACGTCAGCGATGAACTGCCTGCTCTACTGTTGCAGCGCTGGAACTGCAGCGTTTTGCTATTGCGGGTCATCAAACGCGAGAGTTCCTTCACGAGAGTTTAAGCGCCAAAGTTTAAATGTGGGCAGTGCAACGCTTTCTTAACATCATGTCTGAAGGTGGAAGGAAAGGTGCATACAATAAACTAAAGTTTATAAAAGCAATGTTATAAAGCACCCCTTGGAAGGGAACCTATAACTTAATCAGACTAAGTAAAATGGCCATTTTAGAAGGTACCATACATTTTTGAGTTTTCTTTTCAACAAAGTGTGTTCTATTTGTGAGAATAATTAATTTTTGGGGAAATTAATTCTTGTTTTATATAATTATGACCAGCACCTGGATGCCGTCTTAACTGGTACAGATTAAAAAACATATTGAAAAATAAATAAATGAACAGGACATAATTAATATTACATGTGCAGCTCAGAAAATAAACTGCTGACTGGTGTAGCATAATCATCGCAATCAGGCTGCCCGTGCGTTTTTTTCTGAAGGATTTTTTTTCCCCCACTGTTTGCCTTCCTAAGCATCCGCGAGTTGGGGGACAGGGGTTGTGATACTAGAGGCAGTCCTTGTTACATGCAAATTGGGCCCATTGTCCTAGTGTTAAATATAGATTAACTCACTTTGCATATAGTAATCACTGTAATAGACAACCTTTGTACAGTATAAAACCATTTTAAATAATTATAACAATAGCCCTACAAATTTATTTCCTTCTACATAGGCATATCAACAAATTTAACTGAAATGGCTGTAGAAATTCTAAGCAGGAGCGGAAGGGAAAAATTAGCTTCGGATGGATTCCTTTACGTATTAGACAGACACAGCGCACTAGATAGATGTGTAAAAATGTTGGCGTTGTGATCAGATGGGAGCAATGCAAGGTTCGAATTCACACCAAAAATGGAGATGTGATAAAAAAAGATAAATGAGCATTCACACTTTCCTTCAGGGGCACATGTAGAAGTTGCAAAATTTGTGTGTTTGGATTAAGCGGTGAGCTGAAGAAACAATTGAGGGAACTGCAGAAGTTATTAATTCATGAGTATCCAGTGTGAGCTCCACCGTGCACAATATCATTCCACAACCTGCTGTTTTAAGAAAAAGAATTAGACGTAGAAGAAATGAGTTACAGGACGCACCTCCAGACCCCATCTGTGTTGAAGATCTTGTACTAGCTGACACTTATTAAAAACCACTTGCCAACACCAGGCGTGGAAGAATCATTCTTACTTGGGGATAATGGAGAAAGTTCCAGGAGGATTCTTCTATTTGGGAGACAAAGCTGACATCTGGTACGTGAATGGTACATTTTCTATAGCCCCAAAAACTAATTTGCCCAGGTATATGTGGTACAGGCAAAGAAGTATGGTGGCGTGCATCCAGTGCTATCCGCCCTTCTGCCGGATAAACAGTTTGCCACATACAAACGGTTGTTTGATTATATTAAAACTTTGACCTTGGATGTACAATCGGCATCAATCACCTGTGATTCTGAAATTGGTATGTTTAAGGCCATAAAGGAATGCTTCCCAGAATCTGTTTAAAAGGCTGCTTCTTCCACTTGGTCCAGAATATAAGGAAGCACTTGGCATTGATAGGTGCCATTCATGAAACAGATACTAATCTGGAGTATGCCCCTATGGCCAAAATGGAAGTTGCCTTGGCATTTTTGCCTGTCCAAGATCTAGGTGATTATACTGATGCTGTGGCAGAACATCTTCCTCTGCTAAATTGGTTTGAGGACAATTACATTGGTCGCCCACATGGGAAAGGAAAAAGGAGACGATCACCTTTGTTTCCTCCATGTATGTGGAATCTGTTCGACAAAACAGTAAGTGGTGAAGATCGTACGAACAATCATTCTGAAGCTGCACATAGTCGTCTCAGAGCTGAATTGGGAATGTCTCACCCAACCATTTGGAAATTCATTGATGGCCTCAGAAAGGTGCAGAAGGGCAGAAACCTCTATTATGACCAGCTCATTTCAGGCCACAATCCACCACTGAAGTTGCTGAAATATCGCAAAGCAGATGACCGGATCTCTAAGATTGTATCAGAGTATGGCAATAGAACACCAATTGTATATTTGCGAGGTATAGCTCCAAATTATCAAATTGGTTAGATAAATGTTTTGAATGCATAATATTGCATTACATTAACAATATTATTGCAATATAAGCCTGTATAATACTTATAAACATTTATAACAGTTAAATATTTTCACATTTTTATTAATTTGTTTATAATTTACATTTAGTATTTCACAATAGATTTCTGATTGTTAATGTACAATGTTTTACTTGTGTTGCTACTTTTTAAACTGTTGTTTTTTCGAATTTTGTATGTAAATGTGTTCCATAGATTAATGTTCATTTTGTTCCCAAAACTATCACACATGGGGATTGGGTGTATTGCCAACTAGTATTCGTTTTAAGGTTAGGGGGTTCAGGGTCACATTTAAGGGGGTTAATTTATTAGGGGTGGTGTATGTTTGTAAGTGCTGACAGTACAGTGCTGAATGGTCAGCGCTTACAATGCCGCAGCAGCTTTGATCTTCACCACTGACCGTTCAGAGTTGTCAGCATGGTGATGAGAGCGTTCACTTAACCATGCCTGTGTTGTCAACATGGTGATGAACCAGAACCTGCCCCAGCAGCCCAACGGCACTCCCAGAACCTGCCCCAGCAGCCCGACGGCACTCCCAGAACCTGCCCCAGCAGCCCGACGGCACTCCCAGAACCTGCCCCAGCAGCCCGACGGCACTCCCAGAACCTGCCCCAGCAGCCCAACGGCACTCCCAGAACCTGCCCCAGCAGCCCGACGGCACTCCCAGAACCTGCCCCAGCAGCCCGACGGCACTCCCAGAACCTGCCCCAGCACATGGGAAGACCATATGATTTTGTTGGCAATGGCTTCCCTCTGGTATAAAACCCAGTTGATCTATATTAATGAGTAAAGGGATAACTTATTTGAATCTATCAGCAAAGACCCCTGCATATATTTCATGTCCACATTTAATAGGGAAATCTGTCTAAAGTTAGTTACGATCATATTTTCAGTTTCAAACTTAGGGATTAGTAAGGTTTTCTTTAAGCAACTCTGGGGGCACCCAAGATGGGGTCTATCATATCCTAGAAAGCATTTCTTAGATCCCCACTTATAACGTCTTTTATAAAACATGTTGTGAAAGCTATCGGGTCCAGGAGTCTTATTTTACTTCATTTTTCCTATAGCTCTTATGATCTCTTCCTGTCTAAACACTTTATTGAGAAATTCCCTCTGTCCGACCATTATTTTGGGCAGATATTTCGTTATCTCTGATATTTCTGGGGAATTCTTATGGTTATAGAAGTCATCATGATAATAGACATTTATTTCTGGTGCCCTGACCACTTTGTCCCTGTCCAATAATTTCATCACCATTCAGCTCAATATGGTATTTTAATTATTCTTTCAATAAAGCATTTCTATAAACAGGTAATACTGTTATAGGTTCTCTATGAGCCTTGACATAATTAGGCTTGGTATCATGTGAGGGATATCAAATTGGGGAACAAATTGATCCCTTCCATAGTTACAGGATATACAGCAACTAATATGACAGAGCACTTTGAACATGTAAATACATTTGTCAATAGCATCAACAAACCAATGAAGAAAATGAAGAAAACGTGGTTATCATCAGGGAAGATGACTGTCAAAAATGTACCGACATCCCTTGAAAAATCATTTCCTTATTAAATGTGTGGATACTTCCAATCCATGCAGAGCACAAGAGCAATGTATAGAGTGGGCAGGATGGATATCTGGGGAATACTTTGTGCATATAAGTGAGAAGAGGGGATTTGATCCTTCTGCCATAAAGACTCCGGGCAAAGACTAGTGTAATCAAAATAAGTCTTTTCTTGAATCCAGGCATAAAAGAAACCAAACTGGGCAGAAACAAAATGTGTTCCCATGTCCCTGACTTGAAACAAGCCTTGCACAGGCAGAAGAGGACAAGAGTTTACCTGTGATGATGCCTGTGTAGACATACATGCAGCATTCATAAATCCCAGTTATAGTTTGTTGACTATTTCATCATGGACATGTTTGATGTATGGCATTCATATGATGATTTGCCAAACCTGATGCAATAGTTGGATCATAATTTTAAATACTGGAAACATTTGATAAGAAAGAGCTCAGGACCCTTAGACCACCAGAATAACTGAGCTCCCACCCAGTGATCCCTCAGCTTGTTACCCAAGGTGTATACCAGTATTTTCTCTTGATATAATTTTTCCGGGTTTTTATACCGTGTATCCTCACAAGTCATATAGACTTTTATATGTAGGAGATCAAATGTATGACTAGAAATCGCACATTCCTCTAGACAAGATACTGGAGGAGTTGCAACACAATCTTGTTACAGGGAGGGAGGATGGGCAGTCACATATTGGGTATAATTGTCTATTTTCCTCTTCTAAGTGAATGCAACTGATAAGTCATTCCACAACATAAGCAGCATTGGTGACAGGAGAGCAGATACTCACGTTTATTCACAGCTGGCAATAGATGAATTGACGAGAACTGTTAAGATAAGTTGTGGTTCCATATTTTGCACACCTTCTCTTTTGTTTTCTACACCAGTTACTTTCTTTTGGTGGTGTATAAAGGGGGTGCACCGCTCGATTGGTAGCTGCACACTTTATATTAGAGCGCTGTATTCTACAATTCACTTTAGTTGTATCACTGTTTGTACCCTTTTTGTAGCAGCTGCCCACGGTTTACATAATCATTCAAAACTGATCACATTGACCCCAACTAAGGAAACCAAATATGCACAAATGGAATGTCAATTTTCACACAGCCTGAGACCATGGATAACATACAACATGAAGTAAAGGGCAGACAGATTGTTTCGGGCATTAATTCAGTAACATCAAGACTTTCAGAATATCTAGATACAATTCTACAACCTTTTGTTCAAAGCAATAAGTCACATGTCAGGAGCAAGCTGCCCATTATACAGCTATTAGGACATAGTTTGGAAAGAGGATTTTTTTTGGTGACAAGCGACATAAGTTCACTTTACACAAACATATCCTATGAGAGGGGCCTAGAGGCTGTTATCTTAAACTATCTTAGACTTAAACGTGGAGGAAAAACTCCCAAAAGAACAAATAGATTATGTCCTGGAAGTACTACATTTCATCCTAGAAAATAACTTATTTCAATGAAAACATTTACCTACAAACCCTGGGGACAGCCATGGGCACAAAAATGGCCCCTAGTTACACTAACATATGTGGCCCAGTGGGAACAGCATATTTATGATAAACATAACTGGAATTCCAATATACACCTATGTAAGCTCCATATAGACTTGTTCTTCATATGGCAGGGAG
Source organism: Pelodytes ibericus (assembly GCA_036172795.1). Classification (NCBI taxonomy): domain Eukaryota; kingdom Metazoa; phylum Chordata; class Amphibia; order Anura; family Pelodytidae; genus Pelodytes; species Pelodytes ibericus. The sequence goes on along the minus strand of CM069861.1, from coordinate 199,920,176 downwards.
ATTCTACAACACTAGACCTTTAATTACAACATCTGAACAATACATGGGGGATAACTTTAACAACTTATGACAAAGCCTCTATCAATAGTGTTGAGCGAACCCGAACCGCTCTGTTCGGGTTCGTACCGAACATTACGGTTTTTGGACCCTGGACCCAAACACTGACATTTCACTGTATGTTCGGGTTGGAGTTCGGCGATTACATCGTATGAATGGGGACTCTATTTCGATTTATAGAATAGCAATAGCATTACATGTATTCCATAAACAGAAAGTCTATAAACCGAAAGACATTCATTCAGTTTATAGACTTTCGGTTTATGTAATACAATTGACCTATTCTTATGAATGGGGACTCAATTTCGGTTTATAGAATAGCAAATGTTACTAACATCTGTCTAGTTTACCCTTGCTAAAAGCATAGAATTTTTTTCCCACCTGGTGGTTTCACTCCCTATAGAGTCTAGCCAAAATGATTGACTTTTATTGCATTCATACTAGGAGACAGTTTCATTTTTTTTTAATTTTTTTACAGGGACTGACCTCATTTCCTTGTTTTTGATTTGTGCCCTTGATAAAGCCTTAGGAGCCGAAACTTTTTCAGCTCACTTGTTGCTGCTCTTTACACCTGTTGGATTTGGAATTATTTTGTGTATATTTGGGGGCAGGGGGGTTATACCACTGTTGATCTAAAATTGCTATTTTTTGGATACTATTGTGTGCTCCTCCTGCTATTTATTTCAGTCACAATCCTTGGTCCTAGCTAAGGGAGAGAGTGATATTGATCCCAACATGGTACCATAAAAACACACTGTTCCCTGATTACATGTGAATCGCAGGATGGGGGGAGGTCTTGTAACATAAGATCAAACTTTTAGATACATTGGTTTAATGTATCTAAATACATTATATAGATATTATACATTTATACAATATAAATATGAAATCAAGTTCTATATAAAATCACCTTGTTTAATATTGATAATTTTAAGTTAAGTGTTCTCTTTGGTATGAAACCTATGTGTTATGCGATGTTTGATTAATCTTAGCTAAACGTATCTGATCCTAACCTTTTTTGTATCTATATAAAATTTTATCTTAGGAGAATTTCCCCAACATTGTTAACACACTGAAGACCACTAACAATGTTTTCCATTGGTTGTGTACAGGGCATTCTATTTATTAATTTATGCTCATGTTTGGAGATGTCTGGGACACATTGTTCTTTGAAAATATTACAGGTTTAAACAAATTTAAATAAAAACACACACCCTAATCTCTGATTGGATAAATGCATTATTGTTATTATCCATTTATTAAGAATTGGTTCATAGGCACATGACTAAGCAGAGAGATCTGGTATATTGAGAATTAATTCTTTGATATTGTAATTGACATATTCCATGGCCATATTTGGCCAGATTGTTATAGGTTTTGTACTAGGTCCCATAAAATGCATACTACCATCTTGTGGTTTAAATTGTAACTACATATATGCATGTATTACAGTTGACAATGCCATAATTGCATTTAATATTCTAGAATCTGTTATTAGATCATACAATTGAGTTATGATTTATTCCAATGTTGTGTTTTTATCCTATTTTTCTTATTTCTATTTTTATTTAATAAACTGCACATCCATATTTTATACTAACATTTTGTCACGGATATTGACATTACAACATCAATCTCCGTAAATCAAAGTCTTTATGGATTAAAATAATTTTTATTTATTGTCAGAAACTTACATCCTGTGATAAATTTGATAGATATTCATAAATATAAATTTACCATCATAATTAAATATTTATAAAAACATGGTACCACCAAAAGATTATTCAAAAATAAATGAGACTTCAGTTTTGCATGTGAACGAAAATCAGTGTCTCATGGCTTTTAAGATTAAAAAAAGTACAAGGCACTTAATGTTGTACCAAATCCAAACATTAAAAATTCCTTCTGAAAAGCAGACTCCCCTCTTTCGTTCTTTTTTTTTTTTTTTTTAATATCACAGAAAGGTCAAGCTCCTCTGTATACCACTGATCGGTTTCTCTGGCAATATAATTTACTAGGTGTGTTATGGACAAATGTCTCTTACCATTATACACTTGTGTTTATGTCTTATTTGTCACACATTCCATAAAAGAATACCCTTGGTCATAATTTTGCTCAGTAACTATTTCCTCTGTAAATTCCTCCCATCTGGCTACCCCTCCCCCTTCCCATCCAGCAAGCCTCATGTAACAAATTCCTGAACAGCTTCCGTTACTAACTCTTCCCCCACTTCCTTTGTGTAAGTTAACAGTTATGTGCCACGTGCAATAAAATGGAGAATCACTGTTAAAGTAACAGTAACTGTTTCCCCTGCAGCCCCTCTTTGTTCAGTAACTACTCACTCCCCCTCCCATCGTGTTACCAAGATGGAGCTGGAATGTGGGTGGGAGAACTCTGTAATGATGACGTCACATCCTGTAGGGTGGGTTTAGACAAGACCCCTTAAACTATTAGCCAATTGTTGAATGTATACTGTATGTTTAACTGTGACTCTGTACATGACGTATTTCTGCTTTAAAAGGAATCTCCCACTCTGAGAAATAAAGGGTTGTCACGGGTTTTTCACTGATCAGAAACTTTTGGGTTGTGTTTCTATGGAAGCTGCATTGAGGACCGGAGAGGAGACCCCCAGAGACTGGAAAAAAGAGCCTGATCACCTCTGCATGTGGTAAATTACCTATATTTTCCTGTCTTTGGTCTTGGCCTGCACTCTGTCTGCGCCCGGCTTCTCGTGGATAACGCCATTGAACAGGTATATAGTTTGCCCAAATGTCCCCTTTATTTGAATAGAACCTGTCAATTGTCTATCTACTTCCTTAGTCATTCCTGAGTGTGTGTTTTATGTGTGGAAGAGTCTGCTTGCTTGAGAATCTGTTGTACTTCTGTTTTACTACTTGCTTACCATTATATTGCTATTTTTAAATTTCTGTTGAGAGTTTAAAGGTGTTATTTAGCTTGCTTTGGTAAAAAAGCATGTTTTTTGTTTTGGGCCTAGTTTGGTATAGAACCTGGTGTTATTTTGTTGTTTTAACTAAGCTAGCTTGGTGAACAGAAATACAAACAGGCGTCTGTTTTGTTATGCAGATATTGTATGTGAAATTGAGTTTTTGTGTGACCTGAGTTTATTATTAGCCGGCATTTATTTTAAGCTATTTGTAATTTAATTACATCTGTGTATTGTGCTTTTGCCTGTATATGTATTTTTGGGTACCATATATGTTAATTGTGAACTATAAGTCTATGTCTTGTAGCTCTCCTATTCAATCTTTTGTCCTCAGGAGAGCTGTGCTTTGGCAATCACATAGTTTACACTTTGTGCTTGCAGAAACTGCTTCTTCTTCCCCCCCCCCCTCCCCCTTTTCCACCCCTCCCTTCTCTTGGTGTGTGTGTCTATGTAGCTGGAATTTTTGCGTGCATGTTTTGGTTTCTTTGTTTATAATTCCTGTAATCTGTTTCCTTTCATTCTCTCTCTCCCTCAGTCTCTTATTTTCATTTTCTTTTTGTTCAGGGGTAGTTTGCCATTTCTTTTTCAGCTTCTCTCTCTACAGTAACACTGCAGTGTATACATGGGTCAATCTAATGTTAGCTCCTTCAGAGGTCGTTTGGCCTGTGACCTTGTAAAGGAAAGAGCTGGGGAATTAGCTGTAGGCAAATTGAAGAAGATTGTTAAAATATGTGGTATTACCATGTCTCCCAGTGGCAGATCGCAGGCGGAGGACTGGAGAAAACTTTTAAACGATAAAAATGGGATATTGCTAGATAATGGATTAATGAAAGCCGCTGATGCTTGGTATAGGGTGGCTAAAGGGATTAATAAGGAGGGGTGGATTGAGGAGCAGATATACCTAAAGGGGCAGAAAGTCTGTGTATCATGAGAAAGATAGTTTTTTTGAATCTGTTACAGACATTACCCACCCTCCTCCTTATGATGGAGCCTGGCACAAAGGGAAGGTGGCTAGCCCAGCCTCTGGAGCCCCCACCTGTTGGCACTCCCTCTCCAGTTCCTACCCCCTTGTACCCTATTATTTTCCAGCCCCCATTCCTCTTCCACTCCAAATCCCAGTCACGCCTTCCTTTCCTTCTTCTCTCTTGTCTATCCCTGTCAATACACCCTCTCTTCCAGCTCCGGTTGCTTCTGTCCCCGCCTAATTCCTTCCACTTCTCCCTGTCACTTCCGCCCTTACCTCTCCTTTAGATTCTTCCACTTCTGCCCTTTCATTGTCACCATTTTCTGTATCTGCCACACCCATCCCTTCCATGGTGGTCACTTCCCCTCCCAACATCCCTTTGGTCACTCCCTCCGTCACCCCTATATCCTCTTCCATTCCTGCCCCTATCATGGCTGCCCCCAGTTTATCTTTCCCTATTATGACTGTTGGCTCCACTGTTCCTGCTGCAGCAGCCCATCTTCCTGATACATCCCCTGCTGCATCAGGCCATTATCCCACTACCTCACAACTTGATCCCATCCAGGTTCCTAATGCAGTTACTTCCTCTGCATCCAGTGCTACAGAAGTTTCAGCTTCCATTCTCTGTGATATAGCTAGTTTAAACAGCCAACCAATTCCCATTCCCCCTGATGATTGTAGTATCCAGGGACGACAGCCACCACAGATCTCAAATAATCTCCCTTGCATTCCCCTAGAAGGCCCTTGCAGCACCCAGCATGGTCTGGCGGGAGCCCCTGTGAAGTATGTTACCTTTAACCCATCTCAAGCTGCAACCCTGGTGAATTCACTTCCAGACCCAGAAAAACAGCCCATGCCCTTTTACCGACTGATCGTTCAGATCCGTAAAACATACTCTGCTGCATGGCACGATTTGTTTAGTCTGTGTGAAATTAAAGCGGGGGATGCCTACTGGCCCATAATGGAAAAGAGTTTGATGATGCCCGTCTCACTACTGACACAGATTCAGTCTGGTATCACATTTTGTGAACAACTCCGTGCATGGGCTCAAGATAAATTAGCTGATCAGGCTACTTCTATTAATGATATTGTTCAAGAAAAATCAGAAACGGTTGAAAGATTTAATTCTAGGTTAACTCAAACCTTCTCTGATCTGGGTTTCAATACATGTAATAAGGCCCACACCCTTGCTTTCATTGCAGGCCTTTCAGAACCCATAAGGAAAGGCCTGGTCCTATCCCGGCCCGAGTTCAGGATTATTCCCCTGGATACTCTCCTCCTGGTCGCTAAAGGCCTAGAGTCGATCCAATTGCCCCAGCACAAGAAATCCAATCCTTTAATGTTTTCTTTATATAACCCTGCAATTCAGCCTGCCCCTGGTGGGTTCCCTATTCCCGCGCCACCGGGCCCTTTCATGGCTCAGGCCTCAAGACCGAAAATTGGAACTTGTTTTCACTGTAAGCAACCAGGTCATTTTAAAAATGATTGTCCAAATCTCCTGAAGCCCTTACCAGCTTCTTTGCATTATGACGTGCTGTTTCTGCTCCTGCACTGGGCCTTCCCAATTACCAGAAGCCCTTCAAGCTGTTTGTCTACGAAAAAATGGATCATGGGTCTCGTCAACATCCAAGAGGGTATTGTCAGCTGGATCCGGTGGCCAGGGGAGGACCCTCCTGTCTTCGGGCTGTGTTTACAGCAAGTGCTCTACTGGACAAGACGAATGACCTAATTCTTGGTCACAGGCTTACCATCCTCGCTCCCCATGATATTTCTGCAATACTCAATCAAATTCAGCCTAAACATCTCTCTACACAGAGACATCTTCGTCTTCAAACGACTTTATTGTTACCCGATAATGTCTCTTTACAACGATGTTACACTTTGAATCCTGCCACTCTTCTGCCTCTTCCCAAGGGGGGAGTACCACACTATTGGTACAGTCTGGACATAGATCCTGATGCCTTCCTTGATCTGGATGTCCATATGCCCACAGTACCACACGACGAACAGCCATCTTCTCTATGGCATTGCACTTTGTGGTTCAGAGATGTTCCGGGGCCTGACCCCCGGTATGAAGAACTGTTTCAGTTGATTGAAGTACGTCTCACTTTGACAGACATGTTCTGGGATACAAAAGGCAACACTGTGGTTTTAGTCCAATTACCCACAGAAGTGACTCTAATGTACCACCATTGGGAGATGGCAGTCCCTCATGTCTCTATTACTAAATCTCCAGATATCTCATGGAAGGAACTTGGTCCATTAGCCAAAGCATGGAGTACAAAAGATCAAGACCAACTCTCCACAGAAGGTGTTACCAAGCGAACAGTGAATTGTAAGACTACTGGTTACCCGCAACATTACACAGAAATATGTGAAGATGCCCCTCCCATAGATCCTGACCCAGATGTCCCCCATGACTGTTTTGAACAAATGAAGATGGAAACAACCCATCTTCCCACAGTACATGAAACGGCTTTGCCAGATCCTGACTGAACACCGTTTGTGGATGGCTCCAGATTTGCAGATGAACAAGGAAGATACCACACTGGATTTGCCGTGACCACAGTAGATCAGGTACGTCAAGCATCCCTACTTCCCCTTTCTATGTCTGCTCAAGAAGCTGAGCTAAAAGCCCTCACTGTAGCATGCCAAATGTTTGAAGGGAAGCGTGTTAATATTTACACTGATTCAAGATATGCTCTGGGTGTAGCACACGACTTTGGACTGATATGGAAGACAAGAGGTTTTCTGACAGCAACCGGTACACCAGTTAAACATGGTACAGCTATCAAGGAACTGATGGATGCTTTACTCCTTCCTGAAGAAGTGGCCATATTGAAAGTTCATGGAAGACAGAATTCGGAAAAAACGTGTGGCAATCATAAAGCTGACCAAGCCGCCAAAGATGCTACATGTGACACGACAGCACCGTCACACTGCCAATCACTCCCTCCTTACCTGCTCAGAACTCCCCGGAGCTCTGTCTCACTGCCCTCTGGGTCTTCTGCAGGGAAGACACACAAGCTCCATTAGCAGGCCTCATGACTATCCCTAGGTTACTGCTCTGCACATGTGCAGTTCTACATTTGGGTTCCTGCCCTTACTGCCCCTTAAAGGGACAGTAATAAAACATCTGTTCTCCTCCCCAAAGCCTCCATTGGCCAGCCAATCTCTCCTACACTATTTAAACCCTCATTTTTGAACTAGTCCTTGCCTGTAACTAGCGTTTGTGTATTTTTCATGAATTGCGGATTCCTGTTGCCGACTCCTGCTTGCCCGACCTTCCTGTCCTGCCGCCTGTCCCGACCTGTTTGCCTGAATTGACTTCGTTTGTTTGCCACCTGTCCTGATTTTTACGCCTGTCTGACTATTCTTCCGTCTGCACCCTTGATACCTTTGCCTCGGTCCTACTCTGTATCCAGCTGCCATCCTATTAGGTTTAGCTTTGGTATTCTGTTGATAGTTCAGAGTGCAAAAGTCCTGGGGGAGCAAAACCTGCGGCTCAACCATAGGGTGGAATTCCTTCATGCAGAATAATTCTGTTCTATTGCCGGGGTCCATTGCCAAAACCTATACCTACTCTGAAAAGAGGTTCCAGCCTCGTACCAGATCGTGACAGCATGTCAATCAAGTGAAGTAGACAGAAGAGTGTCCAGTGAGGAAATTCCTCTCTTTACCATGCAAACCTTACCTACGGACCTCAAGTTTTTGAAAGAACAGCAAGCAGCTGTAAGTCCTGAAGAAAAGAAAAATTGGAAACAGAAAGGAGCAACCTTAAAGGATGGAGTGTATACTAGCAATCTCAAATTTTGTCTACCTAAAAGTATGTATCCGCCTGTGGTTCAGTGGGCTTATGGAGCAGCGCACTTGTCTAAGACTCTCATGAACTCTTTAATTGCTAAATATTTCGAAGCACCAGGTATTACCACTCTGACTAAAACCTACTGTAAGTCTTGTGCTATCTGTGCCAAGTGGAATCCGTGAAAATTGGAGAAAGTTTTCCCCAAACATCTGGCGAAGCCACACTACCCATTCCAGAGAGTCCAAATCGACCACATTCAGATGCCAAAGAGTGGCCGGTATGAATATGCCCTAGTTCTGGTGGACATGTTCTCAGGATGGCCAGAAGCTTTCCCGGTTACTAATATGACCGCCAAGACCACTACCAAGCGGTTGCTCACTGAAATTGTCTGTAGATATGGAGTTCCTGAAGTGATTGAAAGTGACCAGGGCCCGGCTTTAACAGCACTAGTGACTAAGGAAGTCTGGGCAGCACTGGGGGTGACCCTTGCATTCCACACACCCTATCACCCACAGAGTAGTGGTAAGGTAGAACGCATGAATGGCACCTTAAAAGCCAGAATGCTTAAGATGGCCCAAGAAACTAACCTGCCCTGGCCAGAGAGTCTCCCCATAGCTCTGTTTAGTGTCAGGTACACACCAAGAGGGAAGTTTAACATGTCCCCCTATGAGATTTTGTTTGGTTCAGCCCCTAGATTAGGTTGTTACTTTCCTCAACAACTCCAACTGCAATCAGATACTATGGTTAATTATGTGACAACTCTTTCTCAAGCTTTAAACAAAATACATGCCCAAGTTTTCTCTTCCATTCCAGATCCAGAGTCTGATACAGGCACACACAAGTTGCTTCCTGGTGATTGGGTTCTGGTTAAGAAGTTCCTGAGAAAACATACCCTTGAACCCAGATATGAAGGTCCGTTCCAAGTTCTTCTAACCACAGCTACCTCAGTTAAATTGGCTGGAAAGAGCACTTGGATACACGCTTCACATTGCAAGAAAGTTCCAGCTCAAGAGGAAGCAGATCCTGTTATAACATGAATTTTGTGTATTTGTTCTTGCTGCTAGGTCTGATAAAGGCCCAACAAGTCGCTATAACCAAAGACAATCATGTTTACACATTTTGGTACAATTCCTCTAGTACACGGGTAGCCACATTTGTATTTGAATAATTGTGATGTCATAAATTGTACATTTCCATCGTCATTGTCATCAACAGTGTACAAAGATATACCTAACATCAAGGGCCCATACATGTGTGTGACTGATGACTACTGGGGATATGAGTGTAGTTCGTGGAAGGCACCAGGTAGGTATACAGGGCCAGCCTGGGGCTATAGACCACAAAGTGTCTTAGACAGATTAGATAAAAATGGGGAGTCCTTACTGAAAAGAATGACGTTCAGGAAACCAGGGGGGGGGGGGGGGGGCGACACTTATAAAACTAGCTTTAAACATAGAACATCCCAGTCCTGGAGATGCTGGGCAATATGTAATGGGAATGTACTGGAAGGGAGGAGGTTCATACAGTAAACAGGGGACCTTTTACTTACGGGACATGTATGACTCACCTGACTGGGTAGGTGCCACGCACATGACTATTAATCCTATTAAGCCACACCTCAAAACTCTAAAAGACATGATAACTATAGCTAACCCCACGTATGAGGACACTATGGCTGTAGAGACGGGTTTCTCTGACACTAACTTATGGCTTGAGATGAAATATAACGCTAACAAACACAACAGATCTAACTGCTGTGTCTGTGGAGGAGCGAGGCCTCACTTAGGTACTGTCCCTTTGAACATGCCTCCAGAGATAGAGATGTGTTTCCTAAGTCTCTATACTATAATTAAAACTGACCGGACGGAATGTGAATCATGGACAAAGGAATACCCAATTATCCTTAAAGATGTTAAGCCAGATAAAGGTATCACCATATATCCAGGAAACTACACTTGTTATGGTATATATGATGGGGTAGGATAATTCTTTGGTAATTTCACTGGTAAGTACTGTGCCACATATAGCCCAATTCCAGCCGCCTTAATCTAGCAACACGCAAGATCCCTTGGAGACATATATTGGATTTGTGGGGATATGCAGATTAGAACTATATTGGAAGGTGTATGGTGGGGAGAATGTGCTCTAGCTAAGGTAATTATGCCTATACACAATCTCTGACGGACACCAAGATACCCCAGGTAAGTTACACCAATACTCTAGAATAAAGAGAGGTACTCCTATTAAAAGCAGTTTTGATCCCCATATTTATATAGATGCCATGGGAGTGCCAAGGGGGGATAAAGTGAATTTAAAGCAAGAGATGAAGTGTCTGCAGGGTTTGAATCTATTTTCCCAATCATCACGGCCAATAAAAATGTAAATTGGATTAATTACATCTATTATAACCAACAACGTTTTGTAAATTATACAAGAGATGCCCTCCAGGGTTTGGCGGAACAATTACAAGCAACTTCCCAGATGACCTTCCAGAATAGAATGGCTTTAGATATGATTCTGGCAGAGAAAGGGGGAGTATGTAAAATACTCCCAGACACCATGACATGTTGTACCTATATCCCAGATAATACAGGCCCTAATGGTAAGGTAACGTTGGCAATAGAAAAGTTAAAGAGTTTGTCCAATGAACTGAAACGGAATTCTGGGGCCACGGATCCATGGGAAAGATGGTTTGGATGGATGTCTGGATGGCAGGGTGCTCTGGCCCTAATAGGTGTTGCCATTTTAATAACGATAATCATCCTTGCTCTTCTTGTTTGTTGTGTGTTACCTTGTCTTAAGAAATGCCTACAAAAGACAGTTGATCAGACAATCGACCAGACCACCCCGACCTTCCTTCACCAAGAGATTGACGACATAGACCGTGATACACCACATACACCCTTACAGTCCCACCGCACTAAGTAAACAGCTACTTTCTCTTAAGGAAATTCAGGGATAGCGTCTGTCTCTACGGGCAGAAGTCTGTCGCGGGAGAAGTAGTGGACAAGCTGCTATGGGCCACCCGCGCAGTGAAGCATTCGAGGCCTGTTCAGACAGATGTGCAAGATAGCCTTTTTGTTATTTTTCTATAGGGACAGTATTAGAGTTAGAGATAGTAGCGGTTAGTAAAATAGTCATTTTAAGGGGGGACTGCTATGGACAAATGTCTCTTTTACCATTATACACTTGTGTTTATGTCTTATTTGTCACACATTCCCTAAAAGAATATCCTTGGTCATAATTTTGCTCAGTAACTATTTCCTCTGTAAATTCCTCCCATCTGGCTACCCCTCCCCCTTCCCATCCAGCAAGCCTCATGTAACAAATTCCTGAACAGCTTCCGTTACTAACTCTTCCCCCACTTCCTTTGTGTAAGTTAACAGTTATGTGCCACATGCAACAAAATGGCGAATCACTGTTAAAGTAACAGTAACTGTTTCCCCTGCTGCCCCTCTTTGTTCAGTAACTACTCACTCCCCCTCCCATCGTGTAACCAAGATGGAGCTGCAATGTGGGTGGGTTTAGACAAGACCCCTTAAACTATTAGCCAATTGTTGAATGTATACTGTACTGTGACTCTGTACATGATGTATTTCTGCTTTAAAAGGAATCTCCCACTCTGGGAAATAAAGGTTTGCCTCTGGTTTTTCACTGATCAGAAACTTTGTCTCCGGTGTGAATTACTTCTAGGGAGAGTGCATTAATTAATCAATTTGGAAGGAGTAGATAGACAATAAAGCAAAGTTTGCTTTGATCCAAATCAGGTGTTGTATAAAGAAAAAAAAAAACAACACAATTTTGAACTGAATTATTAGCACCTAAAATAGTATTTATTTTGTTGGATATTATAGCTTAAGATATTAAGCAAAAGGTTTGAATGGGGACAAAATACATTTTAATAGGCATGGAAAGACCATGTTATATGTATAATTAAATTAGTCTTTTAATTGGGTTAATACAAATTGGACTTTTATCCCTGTTTTCTTTCTTTTCATGACTTAATTACATTTATTCTTCATCCCCTTCCAACCTTCAGCTTAATAACCAATTCTTCGATAAGAGGGGATAATAACCTTGCCCGGAACTGGAATTTTTTTTGTCATGGGATGGCACCTGTTTACATCTTTCAACTTTAGGATATACATATCTTTTAAATTTGGGATCTATATATAGAAGGACAAACTTGTTCATATTTGAAATACCAAAGAGGGGAAATAACGCCAATGAATTAACCAATTTTGAATGGAGTCTGGTGTGGAGGATTTGTTAAAACAACCTTCATTGGAAATTATTAAAAAAAACGTATTTTAAATAAGGTGTAAACACAGGTTAAGAATAACAAAGTTAAAAAAAAAAAAAGTGTAAACATGATCAAACAGTGAAGATTTAAAAAAACAAAAACAAAAACAAAAAACGCTATACTACATAATCAGCAAGGTTTGATCTTGCAATGTATAGTTACTATAGTGTAACAGAATGGGGGTAAATATTAATTTGCAGAAAGGCAATTTATGCTCAGCAATTTTTTAAGCTGCTATATCTATGAAGTGAGGCAGGAAAGAAAAAACGGTGTCTCAAAATATATGCCTGGGGATCCTGTTAAATATGTAAAACCACTTCTAAACTAAGTTACCGATGTGCACAGAGAGTTTAGGGTCTGAACTAATTGGCTGAGCTAATGAATGGTGCTAAATATTTGGCGTCTATCCCCAAGTAAGCGTGACTGCATCAGTAATAACATAGGATCTTCCACTGTGTGTTGATTCATTTGCTCTGGTAGTGTAGGTCACTCATGGAGCATGTCTAAAACCGATTAGTTGAGGTATGAACACCTTGAAGCAAATAAGCTGCCTGTCTGGCTTGTACTTAATAACATGTGGTGCAAAATGTCTGGTTAAAGGGCTCGGCTATAAAAGTAACTGCACAGTGAATGTATACTATAACCACTCAATTAATTCCCCCAGAAAAGGTTGTTCAAATAGAGGCTGAGTATTCATCAAGAAATATATTACCCTGTAGATCATAGCTATGCTGCTGTAACAATAGTGTGCTAATGACCATTTAAATAATGGTACCCATGGAAGGAAATGGGCAACATTAGATTAGGCAAAATTATTAACTTATCCACCGGAGGTTTGCTGCCTAGAGACATTATTTTAGATCCACATTTAAACAAATTAGCTGGATTTCTATTCTATTTACAACTAGGTCATTTCTTAGCTGCAGTAAAAATTAAAGGGCCCTTTTTATGGAATTATATAAAATGTGAGGCTTTGTGCTCACAGGGATAAAAAAATAAAAAATCCTCTATCTAAAATGTATAGTCTCCTTATGTGCATGGAAGACCCGATATAATACCATATTACTATAACATGTGAGAATCTGACCTCGGAATATCCCTGAAGGGGGGAGGAAAGAAACAAAAAGGACGCAAGGATGATCTGAAAAACACATTGAAAGCGGAAAATAAACACTTACATATATGTGTTTCGGAGTCTGTGTCAAAAATGAAAAATAAAATGGTACTCCCACAATTTGCCAGAAGAGCTCTACCCATACAAATCACTATACCTTATTACTAAGGTATAGTGATTTGTATGGGTAGAGCTCTTCTGGCAAATTGTGGGAGTACCATTTTATTTTTCATTTTTGACACAGACTCCGAAACACATATATGTAAGTGTTTATTTTCCGCTTTCAATGTGTTTTTCAGATCATCCTTGCGTCCTTTTTGTTTCTTTCCTCCCCCCTTCAGGGATATTCCGAGGTCAGATTCTCACATGTTATAGTAATATGGTTAGAATAGGTTAGAAATCAAAAAATCCGTGGTGAGCAGAAAACCGAAAGGAGGGCACTCGCTGTGGCTTGGTTGCCTTGTTAACGCAGATCAAAACAGGCATGCCTTAATACTCAAATGACCGGAGGAAACAGCCAGGTAAAAGTCACAAACAAAGAATTCTCAACTAGAAGAGTCAGACAGTAATAGAATCTCACTCTGAATGAAAAAAAAATCATGCTTCCCGACGCACATTTCTCCAGAAGACCGTGTCTTCTTCCGGTGATATGCATAAAAAAGTATGCACTAGTCGGCTTGTGCCTATTTTTAAAAACTGAAAGACAAATAATGCACACCACACGATGAAAAGGTGGTTTAATTGGTGCAAATCCGAACAGGGGTACAGAGTGTGCTGGGAAAGACCACGTTAAGCATAGCAATAATCGAAACGCCTAATCATAGGCCTAGAATTTCCAAATGTTTTGTACTTTTTGGAACTATAGTTCTGGGTCTAGCAGAGAGATACCCTGCACACTGCAGACTGATCAGACGAGCAGGCAAATCACCACTCTGATTGGCTGTGGACACTCTGGCACTATTGGCACATGCCTGCCTGCAGACCTGCTGTGAGCTTCCTTCAAGGTAGCAAGGGTTTAAAAAAAATTTAAAATTAAAATTTTATTTTTTTTTAAATACATTTTTAATGTATCTCATCTCATGTTTTCTCTTGGGTCTGGCATGGGAGGCTGTGGGTAGTGGTCTCTCCCCATATAAAACACATTACCCATTTAAATGTCTAATTAACTGAATCTCTCCTTATCAAACAAGATCCCAATTAGAGTAAATGAACACCTGGGGTTACAAACTAGAGCCATTCTCTCCAGATATTCCACCTTACTCACACACATATATAATTACACTTCAGATCCTATGTGTATGTGACAAGACAGGTGTCTATGGCTAATGTATAAATACCATATCTAACTGGAGTCTGCCAGTGGGGATTTAAGCAAAACATTTGTTTTCCAAAGGATTTTCCTTCGTTCTGTGGACCAATATCCAATTCATAAAGTTTAAAACTTCATATTAAAAAAAGGACCATAAAGATACAATCAATAGTTAAAAATATATATTAAAAAGCATTAATCAGATTAAACTGTATAAAAGAGGAAGGAATGTTTTTTCTGCAGTTTAGACAATGTAAAAAATATACATATAGTTGCCATGAAGGCCATGTATTGAGTTTGATGGATTATTAATCTAGAATGTTCATTTGTAAATTGGAAACATTGTATAAATCAAACCTTTTTTTCTTTCCCGTTATTTTCCTATTCCAAATGTTTAAGGCCACATACAGTATATCAAGGCAAAGCATTATCTGATCTAAGATTAGTTACCAAAAAGTGGAGATTTCAAATTTGTATTTGTTAGTATGGGCTTATAAGCTAAAAGGCTTCTCCTATATTCTTTGTTGATATTACTCTCCAATGTATTGATCAGATAAGATTTATAGAGATTTCAGTATGGTTTCTTAAATCTCTGAAATTGGGCCATAATCCAAGGGATGAAATATAGGCATTAACATCCAGTGGTTTAAAATGAGTTTGTATTTGGCAAATATTTAAATTACCACATGTAACAATACAACTTCCTATTTTAGTTACCAGACTAAATTATGAGACCATCTACATGGTTTCATCGCATACTTTTCTTTCCAATAGAGAATGGCAAAAGGGACATTTTGGAAATGTAAGAAGTATTTTTTAGTCTCAAAACTATTTGTCATAGAGAGTAAATTAAGCTATACCTTTTATAATCACTGTGTATTATGTCATAATACATAGATTCATCTTCTAAAGAGTGTTCTGCTTTCATACACAACTGATGTTTGATGTTGGTTTATTGTCAATTTACATGGCTCGTGAATAATTCTAATGCTATAAATAAATATTCTCCGATAGGTTGCTAGTGATTCACCCCAGGTATTATAGGCCTTCCAGGAGGTTTGGAAGCATTTGTCAAATTTACCGAAATCATGGTCTCATTACTTACTTGATGGCAAGCAAGTAAACTGATATTTCAGTCTCTTCTGAGTCTGTTCAGCCATTTCTCTGAGATAACATTCTATCACGTGACACTTTGGACCAATAGCAAACTTTTAATTTGACAGCTCCTCCCACCTCTTTCAAGTGTCAGATTTTAAAAAATTGTCTAAAAAAATGCACCATATGGTGCAAACAGGCTCCACTTACTGGCAAATGATTTCCTCCCATAAACAATGGGTTAGTGGGTGTTCCAAAGTGCAGAGATAAATCAGAAAAACAAATAATGTGCAATCTACTGTCAATCCCATAATGTCTGTGCACAGCTAGTAGTTTTAATACAGTACTAAAAATCTTGTTAATGCAGTGGCTTGTTGATGATGCCAATTCAAACTCATTACCTCCAGAGTCAGCTGCTAGGATTTGCCCATCTTTTAAAGTGCAGCCTGGGGCAATTGTCTCACCAGACACAATGTAGGGCTAGCTCTGAATAGACCTATACAAGCCCATGTCCCATATTTCACACACATTTAAGGACATGCAGTCTTAAATGTCAATAAATGGTTAGTAAACATTCCATATGACAGTGATGCCAATAGGATTAAAAAAAAATTTACCAATTTTTCATGAAAGATACTCAGAAATATTGGTTTGCATTTTGATTCTAAAACTTGTGCCTCTGAAAAAGGGTTACTAAATATTCTATAGATTGAAAGTCGGGACCACAGAGCCTCATATATCAGTTCTGGCTTTAAAGATGGCTACAAATGTGGGCATTTTAAATACAAATGAATAATTAAAAACATACAAATAAAATAGCTTATTGTATTTCAATTAGTGTATTTAATGCTATAGAAATCACTGGCACATATAGAAATATGTGTACACATTTTCCAGTGAGCTGTTTTACCTCGACTCCATAAGAAACCATATTCATCCATCTATCTAGAATCCTGGTTGAATTTTTATATGTATGTATTCTAATCTGATTTAGATTATTTTCTGAAAACAGAAATTAGTTACAGTTTAGTTTCAACATAAACAGTGACTGCACAAATGGGGTAGAACTAACTCAAGAACAAAAAAGACTTCACTACTAGGTCTACTAGATTATCCACTTTGTCCCATTACGTGTAAAGGGGTGTGTCTCCCTCAGGGAATTACCAGGCTGTGTGTTGGCCAGCCCTCTCATTCGTGGGTATATAAGCCAGTCCTTGTGCAGAGTTTCAGTAGAAAACTTTTAGAATCCTTATACTCCCTTACAATGGCGCTGTCCATGATACTAGTGCTGATTGCTGCTGGATGGAGCATTTCCCATGCTCTGCCTGTACAGGTAAGTGAGTGTCTGAAGGGAGGAAAGACTGGCTTGTGTGACACTAGAAACATCTACAGGTCATTTTACCTTTATATGTTTCTTTTCCTACAGATCAATGATGGTGTAGCGTATGGTAAGTAATACATTATTAAACATTCACAATTTTTTTCTAAATAATTCTTATTGCTATTCACATCTTTTAGCCTAGCCCTTTATTAAGAATTAATCATAACCATTGCCCATCATACTGTGGACTTTAATTTTCTATATGGTTTTAACTCTTCTCCCCAATTTGCTTCCTCTTCCATAGAATTAAGCAAGGACCAAAATATTGAAGACGAAAAAGTTTTTTGAATTAATAGAAACCAAGAACAAAGGTGAGAATTGAGGAAAGGTTTTCTGATTGCTTGGTCTATACAGGACTATTTCTCATTTTAAATGGATGGTTTTCTTTCCACCAGTCATTGCTAGTAGTTTAATCATCCTGATAATGCTTGTAACCTACAATACCAACCCTAACTGAAATGTTCTCTTAATTGAGATAGCCATTTCCTATAGTTTTACTTTAATAACTCATATTCAGGTATTAAAAGCTAGGCAGCATCATTTCTTACTCTGCTATTAATGCCTGATTTTTGCTATGCCATTGTTAGTTCACAACTCCACTGTCCAGATCCCCCAAAAAAGTATTGGCTGGAAAGAGCTTGGGATTTGATAGGTTATGCAGTACTTTCCTGTTATAATGTATCATATAATTACTCTATTTTATTCTCAGAGGTCATCAGACCCTTAACTGAAGGAGACATCGCTATTAAGCTTTCCAGGAGTGTCATTAATTGTCAGAACTGCTTCTGGCCGGCCTCCCCAGATGGATCCGTCTATGTCCCATACATTATTTCTTCTGCATACAGTAAGTTATTCCCATTATTTACTAGTTTATGACATTAGGAATGTTCATGTTATTACAAAATGTTCACTTGTCCCTTTTCCATCTCAGCCACCGTCCAGAGAGATCTTATTACGGATGCCTTGAATGAGATTCAGCTGATGTCTTGTGTGAGATTTGTTGGGAGAACAACAGAAGTGAACTATCTCAGTATAGAGTCTGGATCTGGGTGAGTCCGTGAATATCATGGGGTGAATACTCATTATTTACAAAGAAACACTATCTGGAATGTCTAGAACACAAACAGGCACTGGCCGTTGTGGAGTTTAACCTCAGTGATGCTCCCCGAGATTCACAGCAGTTGAATCCCACAATGGATAGAATACTAAATGTTTACTATCACTGGCAAGGAATAGTACTTTCTCCAAACAGAATGTTAGAATAACAGGTGTCCATGTATTCAATATTAATCAAAATAGAGGACTTGTTATAAATATTAAACTGATTATAGCATTTTCTGCTTTTTAGATGCTGGTCATACATAGCAATGACTGGTGGGAAACAGACGGTGAGCTTGGCCCAGTCTGGCTGCATGGCCCATGGGATTATCCAACATGAAGTCATGCATGCACTTGGCTTTCTCCATGAGCACACTAGAAGTGACAGAGATTCCTATGTTGATATCATATGGCAGTACATCTCTCTAAGTGAGTAACACTGATACACAGATACATACCATAAACCAGGGGCAGTCAAAGAGCAGGACACCAGTAAGAAGGTGTTGGTGACCCTACATGCCCATTTAGTTCATGTCCTACAAACAGTGAAGGACCCACTCTGATAAACATCAGTGCATTCCCTGTAATATAAAGCCAATTTCTCATTTATATCTCCTGACAGATGATCGTTCCCATTTTAAGATTGATGTTTCAAACAATCTGGACCTTCCGTATGATTACAGCTCAGTGATGCATTATGAAAAGTAAGTATATTTCTATTTATGAACAAACACAGACAGCAATGTCTGCTGTTCTAATGTATTATCATTCTTCCTGAACAAACACTGAAGTTGTACCCTTCCTACAGTACTGCTTTCACCAACACAGGCGGTCAATCTACAATCATCCCAAAACCTGACCCCACAGTGCCTATTGGACAGAGAGTTGGGATGAGTTATCTGGATGTGAAGAAAAGGAACAAACTCTATAATTGCAGTGAGTATTTTTAGGATACTTTCCCCATTGTTATCCATATCGCTGTTCCTCAGCTCAGTGTGTCATAACGGAGATACAGTAGTGACTGGATATATACAAATCAATATTCTTATTGTAGAGATGAATTTTGCACAGTGGAGCTTTTACATGAGGATTTCTAACAAAAACACAATGTTTCTATTTGTGTAGCTGTTTGTCGCACAAAACTACAGGAGGGAACTTTTCCGCTGACGGCCTCTCCTTCGGACAGGATGGAAGCTGCCTCTGGTTGATTCAAGTTGCACCAAACAGCAAGGTTAGTATAAAACGCATATAATCAAAGTCACACCTTAGAAGTAGAGATTTTGGATTCAATCCCTCATTGTCAATTGTGAAATAATTGTAACATAGCAACTGATTAATGTATCATTTTGTACAGTGCATTTTTCAGTGCAGGAGATTTTACAAAAATTACCCCATATGGGTTCACCACAGTTAGAATGCTGGTCTTCGAGATGGAAAACTAGCACTCAGAAGAGCAAAAATTACAATAAGGATAAATAATTAAACATATCCATTGTGGAGACCACTTTCAATCACCAGGTTTATCTGCAGCTCAGTGATTTCAGCATCCCTCCTTCTGCTGGATGCAGTGCCTCGTATATCAGAGTGTATGATGGGAACAGCAGATCAGCAAACGTTCTCCTGGATAAGACCTGTGGAAATGCAGCCATCCCACCTCTCATTTCTTCTTATAACAATATGCTTATAGAATTTGGAAGCAACCAGGCACCAGCTTTTAGCACATTCAGTGTGGCCTATGAAGCAGGTAAGCTCTCCCCTTCCTGTTACTGCTATCACAATTTTTCAGCAGTATATTTTAGAAAAGAAAAATGGTTGCACATATATTTGACATGATCATTTAATATTGTGAGGAATATTTAACCATATACGTGTTTAACCAGTCACTTTATGTATTTTATATCTACAGTTTCCTACGGCCAAACATTTACCAAGAGTAAAGGGATTCTGGTTTCTCCAGAATTTTCACGGCCTTATCCCAACAATGTGGATGCTCTATGGTTCATCATTGCCCCACCACAATATAAGGTGAGATCACACAATATACCACTAAGTGCTTGCAGAGTTCTACAGAACACCAAAATCTTTGTAGTAATGTCCTCTCCTAACACAGTCTGTTCCTTTCTCTTCTAGATTTCCCTGCGATTCATGTACCTTTTAGTGCAAGATTCCCCAACTTGTCAGTATGACTACATCACTGTCATCGATGGACCAACAAAAACATCTCCAGACCTGGGCAAGTTCTGTGGTAATAAGTTACCTTCTCCTGTGATGTCTACTGGGAATGTGATGCTAGTTCAGTTCCGTAGTGACGATCAGATCAACTTTAAAGGTTTCTACTTGTGCTATCAATTTGGTAAGTTCAGAACTTCGGATTTGTGCTTTGGAGTTACTTGTGCTTACAGTATAATTGATTCTTTGTGATAATTGTCACATGACTGCATTTTCATTAAAATCAGGCAGGTGATGACATTAGTATTATAGAATCCCCTTACACAACTTTCCTGGTACCATTAAAATTATATTCTTGTCTTGCAGTGCCCCCCAGCTGAATATAGAAGATGGATTTTTCTCTTCATTACGGAAATAAATTCTGTTTATAAATTTCCATCTGTTTTTACAGTGTTTATTCGGTATGTGTCTATTTTGGGTCTTGCAAATCAAAAAAACTAAATGCTAATTTTGCAATTACGTTAATTAAAAAAAAGTAATGAAAAAAAAAACATAAGATAGCCGCCTGTGTATGGCCACTTGGGAAGGGTGCCTCCGTGCTACTGTTTGCTGGTAAACGGATGGCTCCTTCTTGGGGTTTATAAATGATCTGAAATGTGGTGTAAGGTCCTATTGGATGGCTGAAGCCGGTTTTATTCACAGTCCCAGCGGGAACAGCCCAGACGTGGCCAAGTGTTTTTTCTGTCTAAAGGAGCTTGAAGGCTGGGAGCCAGAAGACGATCCTATGTGAGTGCTAATTTACCACTATGGCATGTTGCTGGTGATATGCAAGAACAGGCATGTGGAGACAAGTTATTTATGACCATAGAGAAAACCCTATTAATCCTCTTTATTTCCATGGTTTCTCAGCTACCATCAAAAAGGGTGTCCCTTACAGAACAATGGTCTGGACCCCCATTCATTTTCTCCTGCACTATTTATTGCCCCCAATTCTCTCACCATAGCGCCACCTTGCACATGCTGGAATTGCCCAAGCCAGACAAAGTCCAGTAAGCTCAATATATTTGTAGTGAAATAACTTGGACACAATTAATAGAAAACACTCATATTTGTATAAAAAAAAAAAAAATATCAACCAGACGTGCGGTGTAGGAGCTCCACAAGTTATAGGCAACTATCACTGATCATATATGACTTCTCCCACCAAACTCACCAGAATTAACAAACTTGAAGCCTTTGCCAACATGGGCAAAAAGGGGAAAAAAGCAGACAAACCACAACAACCAAGAAAGATTGATATCAGTTCAATGCTAACCAGGCCTGTTAGGCCTCAATTGGGCACGCCCATGGCAACCTCTACTGCACAATCTGAGGACTCAGAGTCCTCCTCGGAGGATTCATATCAGCTCCAACTGAATACACGCACATCTAAACTCGCAGCTACTAACCCTGAAGATGGCCTGGCCACAAAGGGCGACTTAAAACGGATGCTGGCAGATCTGCAAGATAGCTGGAAGAAAGACATGAGACATTCGTGTGGAGGTTACAAGCCTGCAACAAAAGGTGCTAACGTTAGAAAAAAGCATTGGTGACAACCAAACTTCACAGAGAAGTTCTGCAGATATCACTGAACGTTTAGTTCATCAAGTACATAGCCTGCAAAGACAGGTGTCCATGTGCGACACTAAACTAAGGCAAAATAATGTCAAAATTCGTGGAGTGCCGGAGACAGTTGGGCCCTCTGCACTCCGGCAATATCTGAACAAATTTCTCACCTCACTTATACCTGATGCAGGCTTCACAGATCGGACCCTAGCTGATGCATTCCGAGTCAAGAAGGCACTGAGAGCCCCACAAGAAGCATCCCGAGATGTTGTTATCCGATTTGGCACATTTGCAGACAAGATGACAGTTCTCTCATCATGCAGACAAAAAAAAACAAGTGGCATTTGAAGAAGTGAACCTAGCTGTATATGACGATCTACCACTATCTACGATCTTGTGGAGGAGAGAAATGGCCCCTTTGACTGCACATTTACGATCCCTAAATATAAAATATCGATGGGGAGCACCTAACTCTCTGAGAGTCACCTGGAACAATAAAACACTGGTAACAGAAGACATCGGGGAAGCAGGCACCTTCCTGGAGGAGTTGGGCATCGCGCAAATCCCCACACAGAAACATAGAAACATAGAAACATAGAATGTGTCGGCAGATAAGAACCATTCGGTCCATCTAGTCTGCCCAATTTTTTTTTTTTTTTTTTGAGTACTTTTATTAGTCCCCCTTTCCCGGTCTTATAGCTAGGATAGCCTTGTGTCTATCGCACGCATGCTTAAAATCCTTGACTGTGTTTACCTCTACCACTTCTGCTGGCAGGCTATTCCATACATCCACTACCCTCTCAGTAAAGTAATACTTCCTGATATTACTTTTAAATCGTTGCCCCTCTAATTTAAGACTATGTCCTCTAGTTGTGGTAGTTTTTCTTCTTTTAAATATACTCTCTTCCTTTACTGTGTTGATTCCCTTTATGTATTTAAATGTTTCTATCATATCCCCCCTGTTACGTCTTTCCTCCAAGCTATACATGTTAAGATGCTTTAACCTTTCCTGGTAAGTTTTATCCTTCAACCCATGAACCAGTTTAGTAGCCCTTCTCTGAACTCTCTCCAAAGTATCAATATCCTTCTGGAGATACGGTCTCCAGTACTGCGTACAATACTCCAAGTGAGGTCTCACCAGTGCTCTGTACAATGGCATGAGCACTTCCCTCTTCCTACTGCTAATACCTCTCCCTATGCAACCAAGCATTCTGCTAGCATTTCCTGCTGCTCTATTGCATTGCCTACCTACCTTCAAGTCCTCTGAAATTATTACTCCTAAATCCCTTTCCTCAGATGTTGAGGTTAGGACTGTACCAAATAGTCTATATTCTGCTTTTGGGTTTTTACGCCCAAGGTGCATAATCTTGCACTTGTCCACATTAAATGCCAGTTGCCACTGCTCTGACCATTTTTCTAGTTTAGCTAAATCATTTGTCATTTGGCTTATCCCTCCATGAATATCAACCCTGCTGCAAATCTTTGTATCATCGGCAAAATGGCATACTTTGCCAACAAGACCTTCTGCAATATCGCTAATAAAAATATTAAAGAGAATGGGTCCAAGAACAGATCCCTGAGGTACCCCACTAGTAACAAGACCTTGCATCGAATATACCCCATTGACTACAACCCTCTGTTGCCTGTCACTCAGCCATTGTCTAATCCATTCAACAATATTGAAATCCAAACTCAAAGATTTCAGTTTATTGATAAGCCTTCTATGTGCGACAGTGTCAAAAGCCTTACTGAAATCTAGGTAAGCAATGTCTACTGCACCACCCTGATCTATTATTTTAGTTACCCAATCAAAAAAATCAATAAGATTAGTTTGGCATGATCTCCCTGAAGTAAACCCATGCTGTCTCTGATCTTGAAATCCAAGCGACTTTAGATGTTCAACAATCCTATTCTTTAACAAGGTTTCCATTATTTTCCCCACTACTGAAGTAAGGCTTACTGGTCTATAGTTGCCCGCCTCCTCCTTACTACCTTTCTTGTGAATGGGCACAACATTAGCTAATTTCCAATCTTCTGGAACTAATCCCGTTAACAATGATTGGTTAAATAAATCCGTTAACGGTTTTGCTAGTACACCACTAAGTTCTTTTAATAACTTTGGATGTATCCCATCAGGTCCCATCGACTTATTTGTCTTTACTTTAGACAGAATGATCCTGCTCACTCTTAAGACATAAGGACTTACATCTTTAACCAACCAGCTGTACAGAGACAATCATCTCTGCAGGAATATTTTTCTTTGTTACACCTGCTGGATCAAGGAACTCTCCCCTACATATGACTGCAAAATCAAGGGACTTGTCAGCTGCCCATCAAGATTCTCTGAACACCAGTTGGATAATTAAGCAGAAGATCACACAGACGGTGCTTCTTTCCCCAAACGGAGCTATATGGAGCCCTACTACAGTCTACACATGGAACAGATCTTTGATATATTTGAAACTACAAATTTCCCACTCAGGACATTCCCCATGCCCGTTTTTTGCTGTGGTTGTTTTATTTTTGTGTTGCACGATCTAATAGTTACCCTTTCTTGAGATACCCTTGCCCACCTCTCTAACTCTTTCTCCTTCCCCTTAATCTTACCTCATTCTTGTTCTCTTTATTGTTTTACTGCAATATTCGCCTCAGGTATTATTTAAAATGTGTTTGTTAATACATTGGAACGTTATTATTAATCTAATTATTTGACTAATACCCCCCCCCCCCCTCCTTTCTTATCTTATTTTCTCACCTCTCTGCCCATCTCTGTCTTGTCTTCCACTGGGTTTTTTTCTGTTCTCCAGCTCTTTCTACTTATTTCCCTCATTACGAGTTTCTTCTCCGTCAGATACTTTTTTCAATGGCAGTTAATGTTACGTTTGGCCAGTAGATGGCACTGTTGTAATATGAATGGTTACATTCGTGTAACCTGAAGGTTTAATTGTTTCTCTCAAAGTTACTTAATTACCTTGACTGACATTTTATCTAAAACATTTATGTAATGTGTAATTTGCTGATATGGTGTATATAAAAATTTACAAAATCAATAAAACAAAATTTAAATTAAAAAAAAAATATATATATATATATATATATATTATATGTAATAGAAGTACCAAATACTGTGATCTTTACTTTACAGCCCTCTGTCCTTATATAGAGACCTTGAAAATTATCGAAAGAATCGTGTAGAGCACAGATCATCAATCACTACAGCTTGCAGTTGACTAACATACTGGTGATTGACTGGAACTATAAAATACACAGAAAGCAGCCCAGAGACTACTCTACCCCTGTGATGTTCTGGTGAGATGGAAAGTGTAGGGGCTCAAATAAGAGAAAAGGCTGATTCAGATCAGACATACACCTTCTAAATCCTTGGTTATCTACAAAATAAGGTCATAGGCCTATAAAACAAATAATTCATGCAAGTACATTCAAAAGATGGATGTTATCAGTAGACTATGGTAACCTCAGGGAAATATTAATACCCCAAGGTTTCAATGACATAAAAAGTTTGCAACCCTAATACACAGGCAAGTAGCCTACATGTTTGCCAGTTTGTGTAAGGATGCTGGGGATATCAGCCCAGAAGAGGCATTTCTGGGGCAGGCTGACTCTTCTAGCAGCCAGGCAAGTAGCCTCTAAAGCACAGTGGGGAACCAGGATACTACGAAGGCTAGACAGGTACTGGTGGTAGTGGACTATTATTAGGAAGGTATAAAGGGTAATCTGTTGCCAGGAGCCCAAAGGCCGAACTATATTTTGTTTCCCGGGATACTCTGTTTCTGTGTGTTGGACCAGGTAGACCAATGTTGGTAGGGGCTGGGGATGATCCAGTGGTCTTACTACACATTGGTACTAATGACAAAGTTAATGGAAGGTCCTTTTTGTAACTACTGCACCATAACTTGATTTTAGAAGGGTCAACTTTGGGCTAAAAGGCATAGATTGAACACGTAGACTGGGAAGGATTGTTTTCTGGGTTTAACACAGGAGACAAATGGAATTCCTTTAAGCACACATTACAAAAAATACACATCCCAATATATACCTTTGGGAAACAAATACAAAAAAAGAAAGCAAAGCAATACCCGCCATAAGCGCATACGTAACTTAAATTTTATTACTAGTCATGAAAAGACCATGTTATATGTACAGTATAATTGTATTATCCAATACTTAGTTTACTTTCTTCTTCTCCTTCCAACCTTTTGTTTAATATCCAATTGTTTCAACTTTAGATCACAAATTTAAGAGCTATATATCCTATATATAAAACAGATGGACTTATTCATACAGGGGAAATAACTCCAATGAATTAACAAATTGTGAAAGGAGGTGGGATTTTTAAACCAACCTTTGTTGAAAATTATTAAAAAAAGTATTTTAAAAAAAGGTGTATGCACAGGTTAAGAATAACAAAAAGTTTTTTAAAAAGTAGGGTAAACTTGTGATCAAACAGTGAAATAAGATTAAAATAAAAAAAACTACTACATCAGCAAGGTTTGATCTTACAATATTTAGTAACTGTAGTGTTATAGAATGAGGGTAAAGAAGCAATATTCAAAAAGGCAATTTATGCTCAGCAATTTTGTAAGTTGTTAAAACTAAGAAGTAAGGCAGGAGAAAAAAAAAAAAAAAAAAAGTGTCTCAAAATATATGCCTGATGACCTTTTTAAATATGTAAAACCCCTTCTAAACTAAGTTACCAATTTAGCTATATCAGTGACTGTACAAAGAGGATCGTGTCTGAACTGGTTGGCTGAGCTAATGAATGGTGCTAAATAGCTGGAGTATATCCCAATGAAATAAAGTAAGCGCGACTGCATCGGTAATATCATATGATCATACATTAAATAAGTGTTTAAGACATGCCCCATTATTGACTTACACTACCAGAGCAAATTCATCAACACACAGTGGAAGAACACCTTGCAGCAAAAAGCTGCCTGTCTGGTTAAGGGGCTCTGCTATAAGTAAACAGCCTGACAACTCTGGTTTTAAATCATATTGGTGAATACACATTTTACACAACCTAATATGAGAATGTGAATGTGTACTATAACCATTCAATTAATTCCCCAGAAAAAAGGTTGTTCAAATAGAGGCAGCATATTCATCAAAAAAATCTATTACCCTGTACATAATAGCCATGCTGTTGTGGCAATAGGATAGTGTGCTAATGACCATATAAAATAATGGTACTCCCACAATTTGCCAGAAGAGCTCTGCCCATAAAAATCACTATACCTTAGTAATTATAATAGGTTAGAAATCAAAAAATCCGTGGTGAGCAGAAAACCCAAAGGAGGGCACTTGCTGTAGCCATGTTGCCTTGTTAACCCAGATCAAACAGGGGTTCCTTAAAAATCAATATGACCAGAGGAATAAACCAGGTACAATTCACAAAGAAAAAATGCTCCAAAAAAGGCTAAACTCTGTTGCATGAAAGAGGTGGGAGAAGCGGTCATCAGTTTGAAGGTTTGCTATTGGTCCAAAGCCTGTTTTTAGCTCTATGCAAGCCTCATCGACCAGTTGCTACTACCTCTTTGGCCAGATGAGTCAAATAGGTTCTCCATGCTGCTGGAGTTGATACTTCAATCATTCTTCGAGGGGTACTATGGCCTCCAAGGCTTTTGTTTTGGGATGCCGTTTGGAAGATCTATTGAAGGCTGCTGATTGGTCCCGTGAATCTACGTTTCGGGAATTTTATTTCAGAGCCCCATCTCATTTTTCTTCTTCTGTGATCATTCAGCTTTGAACTAGCATAATACTCGCCTCCGTGTCTTTATAAATTCCTAGAGGAATGGGGGTTAGGGAACTGCCAGCCTCAAGGTAGGCTATATTATAGGTACAGTTGCAACAAATGTACTGCTTATACGCTCTCTCCTAAAGTGCATATATATGGAACAACAAAATATACAGACATGCACACTGAAAATATACAGTAAATATATATTTATTGAGAATATAATAATATACTAACGATCAAAGTGAATATATTTAGGAGATGGCAATGGCCATTTGAAGGAGACTCCCTCTCCGAACGCGTCGCTCGTGCCACACACCCCAGACCTCTGCTGTTAACCCCTTATGGACTTTTTCTGCATCCTAAAGATTTGGACCTACCACCTACAGATTCTCATGGAATTCTATTCACCATGTACTCGCATTACTATGGAGGATTTCTCTATTTAATTGGGTGAGGCAGTTGCCTAGGTCCTCTTATTATATTTTTTATTTTCTAGCCATATCTTTTGATGCTTATTGCCTATTTTTCCTAGTTGTTTTGTATTCTACGTTATTGTTTTTGCCACTCTTTTTTTCCATTACTCTTCATTTATTTTTTCCCATCTCCTAAATATATTCACTTTGATCGTCAGTATATCATTATATTCTCAATAAATATATATTTACCATATCTTTTCAGTGTGCATGTCTGCTTTTTTGTTGTATTTTATAAATTCCTCGATTTTACTAATAAATTATAACATAAAATCATGATTTATAAAGACACAGAGGCGAGTATTATTCCCTCCTGAATTTAAGTTAGGATTTCTTCTTACATTTTTTTCCTTCCTTTCACAGGGACTGCATTATGATTGTTATGATATTTACATTATTTTGAGTTGATGTGTGCGTTTGATATTTAATTATGTGTCATTTTTACATCTGCATCTTAGAATTAACCCCTTCCCAACATTGGACATACCAGGTAGGTCATCCAAACATGTCACTTAGTGACAATGGACTTATCTGGTACATACTACACTAAAACAAGCATAGGCAGCAATCAGCAGTCACTATCTATGGTTTACCAGTGCTGCTATGATACCTTGGTGTCTAGGCATCATGCAGAACTGAAATCCTCTTCCCCATGGACACCGTGCTCACCACGCAGTGATTGAGGGCACCCTAATGGAGAGGAGCATGCTCCTCCAATATAGTATTGGATCCAGAAATCACCTCACTCAATCCGTTACTGTTGCTTGACTGCCCCTAAAGGAAAAAAAAGGGAAAAAAAAACAAACCGCTAGATCTATTAGGGTTATAGTTCCACTTAGGGTTTGGGACAAAAGGTCGCAGAAGGAAAATACTTTTGGTTATTGCCCTATAACTTGCAAAATAAGAGTAAAACATGAAACCACTGGTATTTCTAAACTCTGGACAAATATTGCAAAATATATAAGCTGGGTCTTTACCATTTTTTATTGCATATGATTTTTTTTAGGTCAAAGTTAGAAAAAAATAGTGTGTTTTTTTAAAACAATATCATTTTTTTTCAAATAATTTTTACAGTGAATTATATTATATGATTAAAATAATGGTATATAAAGAAAGCATTTTATAAGGTGATAAAAACCGTAATATACGTGTGACATTGTACTCCTTTCTCATTTAATGACAGCTAAACACCAACACCAAAGAAATGCTAAAATAGCCTCGGTCGCGAAAAAGGTACAACAATTTTACAACAGTTCTGTTACTAAGGGGTTAAGCACTTACATGTCACACATTTTACTATAAAGTTAAATTCCAGATTTATTGTAGATTATAAATGAAGAAAGTGAACAGTTCTATTGAGGTTTGATTTATAAAGCAACTATTCATTTTCATATTTAGGCTTTCTAAGCAGGGATACTTTCTAATCCATAGGCATGGAAACATTCTAAAGTGGAATAGCCATGAATAAGCCAGCACATCAGATAATATCAGTGGAAACAAAAGGTCAGTGCAATTAGTCAAAAGAGTGAGCATACAACAGTGTCATAATGAGTAAAGCATAGTATAAAATACATAAAATGCACTATACATGACCAAACACTCAATTATGGGTAACAAGTATACATAAATAAGTGTCAAATTGCAATAAGTGGAAGACTGCTAGCAAATAAAGACAATATAGTGATCCGTGACAAAAAAGAGAAATAATACTCAATAAAAATGTAAGAGCATTCCAATACAAAATATTAAAAAAACACACACTGATATGCATAGCTGTGTATGTGTGTGTGTGTGATATTATATGATTAATTTTAACATTTTATAAAAGTCCCCATAATGTGTACATATATAATTGCTATAATGAAAATGATATACTGTAACTATTATTTTACTCCAAAATCTAAAAAATGTATATGTGAATCTCAGCCAGGAGAAAAATATATACAGATTAGGATCTCAGCAGTGTCAAGATGGAACAAGAGAAAGAAAAATGGGAGGGGGGGGGATAAAGTATATAAAATGAGATGGCCACAAATTGTAGGGGTTTATGAGCAGAAGTTCAGTAATACGAAAGCATCCCAAGATCTGTTTCACTCAACTTTATTGACATAAAACTGGACACATACAGGGCTAATGATACTATGGGTAGTTTGGTCCGTTGCACCACACCCTGTCTGAGTGACCACACCTTGGGTGAACCTGTTTTAGGAACTTTTTAATGTAAAGTGTACAATTTATGATTTGGATGTCAGTCTGCAGAAAGGAGGAAAAAATACATTTGAAAACAAAAATCTTTTGCCAACATCCCCTCTGGCAGATGCTAGTTAGACCGGATCTTAATACATTACAGACACCTGTCTTGTCACGTACACTTGGTATCTGCAGTTTCATTGTATATTTGTGTGTCCTGTGTTTGTATAGAGGGGAACTAGAGGGTAGCAGCATCCCATGCCAGATCCAGGAGAAGACAATAACAAGGAGAGGGATAAACCCTGCTGGAGCAGTTTGCAAATCAAGCAAAATAAGTGTTTCATGGAGACTTTCATAGTGCAAGAGTTTTTTTTTTTACCATTAAAAATTTAAAATGCACAGGATCTTTTATCCCTTAGCTTGTCCCACAGATAATGTGACAATAATTGAAAACCTAGCATTGTATAAAACAATTCCCAAGTACCTCCAGGGTCTGTTTCCTTAAAGATTGCCATAATACTGTGATGTACCTTCTGTTGGTCCAGCCCTTATTAGAGGGACTGTATCACCCACACATTGTTATTATATTTTTCCTGCATTTAGAAATAGTCAATGTTTACTTGCTGTTAGGGAAAAACGCTACTTTAGGATATTGTCCTAATAAATTGAAAAAAACATATCCGTTTTCCCCTACAGTTACCTTTTGACCCCCAACCCCATTTATAAATTAACTCCAAGTGAGGGAATTCTTCAATATCAGACCTTTGTCCAGAATCATGACTGTTTTGAGCAAACCTAGAAGCATACTCTATATAATATTACATAGAACCAAAAGGTGCTTCTATTTTTTAATTTTAGTAACATGATTATGTAAAATTGCACCATAGAATCTTCATGACATTTACAAATCAAGAAAATTTTCCATATTTCCTTTGTCATCAAATGGGAAGAGGTATAAGCTACTGTACTCTAAGGAGTTGAATCGGGAGTGTTGTATGAGTGTCTATGTCAAGAGTTCTAACAAAGTTTTGCAAAGTGTTTTGCAAAGTGTTACAATACTTTGTGAAATCATCCAGTGGGTTTATGTGAAAAAGTAAATATAATGTGTGTCTTTGAATAATTTGGGTATGGAGGGGGGCAATCTGTAGTAAAGCTTACCATTCTACCACCATGAGAATATCTCCTTATCACCCATAACATTCTCCTGAGTAGTGAAAGTTTTCATTAATTTTGATTTGTGGTCTTCACAAATCAAAAAGAAATTTTGATGTAATTGTGCCACTGTTATTTGTCTACTTAGCTGCCCATATGGACCACACAAGTGGGCATTTAAACATCAGACAACAGGTCATGTCCTAGGGGAAAAAAAACCAGAACATTCTAAATGTATATCCTTTCTAAGCAATTGTGATTTGAAACAACTGAAAAAACAAGAAATGTTTTGGATTTACCAATTAAAAATGCCCAAATGCATGTGCTTTCAAAGTAATTTAGAATGCATGTTTTACATTTTGCATTGCTTAAAATATAAAACACTTACAGCTATCCAATGAGAATTTAATCCGTTTGTGCTAACTAGCTTTATATAAATCCAATGAGCATTTAATCCGTATGTGCTAACTAGCTTTATATAAATCCAATGAGCATTTAATCCGTATGTGCTAACTAGCTTTATATAAATCCAATGAGCATTTAATCCGTATGTGCCAACTAGCTTTATATAAATCCAATGAGCATTTAATCCGTTTGTGCTAACTAGCTTTATATAAATCCAATGAGAATTTAATCCGTATGTGCCAACTAGCTTTATATAAATCCAATGAGAATTTAATCCGTATGTGCCAACTAGCTTTAAATAAATCCAATGAGCATTTAATCCGTTTGTGCTAACTAGCTTTATATAAATCCAATGAGCATTTAATCCGTATGTGCCAACTAGCTTTATATAAATCCAATGAGCATTTAATCCGTTTGTGCTAACTAGCTTTATATAAATCCAAAGAGAATTTAATCCGTATGTGCTAACTAGCTCTATATAAATCCAATGAGCATTTAATAAGTATGTGCTAACTAGCTTTATATAGATCCAATGAGCATTTAATAAGTATGTGCTAACTAGCTTTATATAAATCCAATGAGCATTTAATCCGTATGTGCTAACTAGCTTTATATAAATCCAATGAGCATTTAATAAGTATGTGCTAACTAGCTTTATATAGATCCAATGAGCATTTAATAAGTATGTGCTAACTAGCTTTATATAGATCCAATGAGCATTTAATAAGTATGTGATAACTAGCTTTATATAGATCGAATGAGCATTTAATCCGTGTGTGCTAACTAGCTTTCTATAGATCCAATGAGCATTTAATCCGTATGTGCTAACTAGCTTTATATAGATCCAATAAGCATTTAATCCGTATGTGCTAACTAGCTTTATATAGATCCAATGAGCATTTAATCTGTATGTGCTAACTAGCTTTCTATAGATCCAATGAGCATTTAATCCGTATGTGCTAACTAGCTTTATATAGATCCAATGAGCATTTAATCCGTATGTGCTAACTAGCTTTAGTTAGATATGCTCTTTATACACTACACAGACACCTGATCTAGTACATTACCATAGCATCTTTTAATTATATATATATATGTGTGTGGAAGGTGGAATATCTGGAGAGAATGGCTCTTGTTTGTAGCCCCAGGTGGTAATTAATCTTGTCAGATACAGTTCATTCCACAGGGAACCAAATCAGGTCTGAAAATGCATTTGAATATTATCCTAATGATCTAAAAACTAATTTTAAATTCCAATTTCTACCAAGATATAATATTAAAAATCTGTATGTTTTAACATGAATTTAAAAAACAAGGCTATATGAGCCTCTCTTTATTTCTTAAAACAAGTACAATTTATACTAGTTTGTTTTTTTAATTGAAGTATAGGCTCCTACATACCATCGCATGCAAAGCCTTCTAAAGTCACTAAATTTGGACCAGTATTGTACACACCTTGCAATATAGCGGTGACTTTGTTGCATGTTAAATCAAGAAGAAAAGCAATCTGCAAACAGAATGTGTGTTCAGCTTCATCCCTCGAGTACAGTGATGCTTTCCATGCATCAGTTTCCAAGGTCATATGGGAGGATTCAAGGCTAAATATGGGGCTTATGTATTGTAGTAGCGTCTCCAGCAATCATATTTAGGAGGCAGTTTATTTATATTAATATATGGATATTAAATCATATGTATTTGTTTTAATATTATTACATTGTCTTTCATTTATTTATTTTTTTATAATATGTATCATTATATTGTAATATATTGTACTATGACATACGTATATTTATACATTTTAATGATTGATTTATTAAATTATTTATATTTATATATATATCCCCTAAACCCATAGATTTTTTTTTTTTAACAATCGTTTGTATTGTAATTGTGTTTATATCTATATGTTTTGCATACATTGCATTTGGTTAGATGTATAGTATGGAGACAATATAGGCAGGTTAGGGGTATGAGCCTATTTTCTTTGTATGTAATAAAGGATGTAACTATACAAAGTATGTACAACACAGGAAGACACCTATGGCTGATGTATGTATTATTTTATAGTACACGGACAACATTTTTTTTATTTATCTTTTCTACATCTTTGTGTACTTGATTTTAAAAACAATGTATACAAGTTTTTTCTGTATACAGCATTTTTTAAAGCAGTTTACATAATTTTCGATCTGTCGACTTTATTATTAAAGATTTTACTAAGACCAATGTTAACATTTACAATAATTATGTATAAGACATCAATCCTGGAGTCCTATCAGTCATCCAAAGTATTAGCTAGCGTGCAAGAGCTAAAATAGAATGAAACTATCTAGGATATATATTATCACCCCATCAGTCGCTGAAGAGGTTAGTAGGATTCCTCGTGAATATAAAAGGGCATCTGACATTTGTTTGCTTACATGTAAACAATTATCTGTTTTATTAAATGCGAATGTAATTTTTTTTTTTTTTTTAGACATTGCACTTTGTTGGTTGGGTATGTAAGGGGTACACTGCAGGGGGTCAATGACAAAACGTCAGCGATGAACTGCCTGCTCTACTGTTGCAGTGCTGGAACTGCAGCGTTTTGCTATTGCGGGTCATCAAACGCGAGAGTTCCTTCACGAGAGTTTAAGCGCCAAAGTTTAAATGTGGGCAGTGCAACGCTTTCTTAACATCATGTCTGAAGGTGGAAGGAAAGGTGCATACAATAAACTAAAGTTTATAAAAGCAATGTTATAAAGCACCCCTTGGAAGGGAACCTATATCTTAATCAGACTAAGTAAAATGGCCATTTTAGAAGGTACCATACATTTTTGGGTTTTCTTTTCAACAAAGTGTGTTCTATTTGTGAGAATAATTAATTATCTTGTTTTATCTAATTATGACCAGCACCTGGATGCTGTCTTTACTGGTACAGATTAAAAACGTATTGAAAAATAAATAAATGAACAGGACATAATTAATATTACATGTGCAGCTCAGAAAATAAACTGCTGACTGGTGTAGCATAATCATCGCAATCAGGCTGCCCG
Organism: Pelodytes ibericus; assembly: GCA_036172795.1. Taxonomy (NCBI): domain Eukaryota; kingdom Metazoa; phylum Chordata; class Amphibia; order Anura; family Pelodytidae; genus Pelodytes; species Pelodytes ibericus. The sequence continues at coordinate 199,885,319 of CM069861.1, read as the reverse complement.
TGCGTTTTTTTCTGAAGGATTTTTTTTTCCCCACTGTTTGCCTTCCTAGGCATCCGCGAGTTGGGGGACAGGGGTTGTGATACTAGAGGCAGTCCTTGTTACATGCAAATTGGGCCCATTGTCCTAGTGTTAAATATAGATTAACTCACTTTGCATATAGTAATCACTGTAATAGACAACCTCAGTATAAAACCATTTTAAATAATTATAACAATAGCCCTACAAATTTATTTCCTTCTACATAGGCATATCAACAAATTTAACCGAAATGGCTGTAGAAATTCTAAGCAGGAGCGGAAGGGAAAAATTAGCTTCGGATGGATTCCTTTACGTATTAGACAGACAGCGCAGTAGATAGTTGTGTAAAAATGTTGGCATTGTGATCAGATGGGACCATGCAAGGCTCGAATTCACACCAAAAATGGAGATGTGATAAAAAAAGATAAATGAGCGTTCACACTTTCCTTCAGGGGCACATGTAGAAGTTGCAAAATTTGTGTGTTTGGATTAAGCTGTGAGCTGAAGAAACAATTGAGGGAACTGCAGAAGTTATTAATTCATGAGTATCCAGTGTGAGCTCCACCGTGCACAATATCATTCCACAACCTGCTGCTTTAAGAAAAAGAATTAGACGTAGAAGAAATGAGTTACAGGATGCACCTCCAGACCCCGTCTGTGTTGAAGATCTTGTACTAGCTGACACTTATTAAAAACCACTCGCCAACACCAGGCGTGGAAGAATCATTCTTACTTGGGGATAATGGAGAAAGTTCCAGGAGGATTCTTCTATTTGGGAGACAAAGCTGACATCTGGTACGTGAATGGTACATTTGCTATAGCCCCAAAAACTAAATTTGCCCAGGTATATGTGGTACAGGCAAAGAAGTATGGTGGCGTGTATCCAGTGCTAACAGGAGACGATCACCTTTGTTTCCTCCATGTATGTGGAATCTGTTCGACAGAACAGTAAGTGGTGAAGATCGTACGAACAATCATTCTGAAGCTGCACATCGTCGACTCAGAGCTGAATTGGGAATGTGTCACCCAACCATTTGGAAATTCATTGATGGCCACAAAAAGGTGCAGAAGGGCAGAAACCTCTATTATGACCAGCTCATTTCAGGCCACAATCCACCACTGAAGTTGCTGAAATATCGCAAAGCAGATGAGCGTATCTCTAAGATTGTATCAGACTATGGCAATAGAACACCAATTGTATATTTGCGAGGTATAGCTCTAAATTATCAGATTGGTTAGATAAATGTTTTGATTTTGAATGCATAATATTGCATTACATTAACAATATTATTGCAATAGAAGCCTGTATAATACTTGTATACATTTATAACATTTTATAATAGATTTCTGATTGTTAATGTACATGTTTTACTTGTATTGCTACTTTCTAAACTGTTGTTTTTTCGAATTTCGTATATAAAATGTGTTCCATAGATTAATGTTTACTGTGTTCCCAAAACTATCACACATGGGAATTGGGTGTATTGCCAAGTAGTATTCGTGTTTGGGTTGGGGGGTTCATGGTAACATTTAAAGGGGGTTAATTTATTATGGGTGGTGTATGTTTGTAAGTGCTGACAGTACAGTGCTGAACTGTCAGCGCTTACAATGCCGCGGCAGCTTTGATCTTCACCGCTGACAGTTCAGCGTTGTCAGCATAGTGATGAGAGCGTTCACTTAACCATGCCTGTGTTGTCAACATGGTGATGAACCTGAACCTGCCCCAGCAGCCAGACGGCACTCCCAGAACCTGCCCCAGGAGCCAGACGGCACTCCCAGAACCTGCCCCAGCAGACAGACGGCACTCCCAGAACCTGCCCCAGAAGCCAGACGGCACTCCCAGAACCTGCCCCAGCACATGGGAAAACCATATGATTTTGGGGGGCAATGGCTTCCCTCTGTTATAAAACCCACTTGACCTATATTAATGAGCGAAGGGATAACTTATTTGAATCTATCAGCTAAGACCCCTGCATATATTTTCATGTCCACATTTAATAGGGAAATCGGTCTAAAGTTAGTTATGATCATATTTTCAGTTTCAAACTTAGGGATTGGTACTGTTTGCTTTAAGCAACTCTGGGGCACCCAAGAGGGGTCTATCATATCCTTGAAAGCATTTCTTAGATCCCCACTTATAACGTCTTTCAATAGTTTATAAAACATGTTGTTAAAGCCATCTGGTCCAGGAGTCTTATTTTACTTCATTTTTCCTATAGCTCTTATGATCTCTTCCTGTCTAAACACTTTATTGAGAAATTCCCTCTGTCCGACGATTATTTTGGGCAGATATTTCTTTATCTCTGATATTTCTGGGGAATTCTTACGGTTATATACAGTAAGTCATGATAATATACATAAAAAGGCCTGCCCAGTTTTTTCTGGTGCCCTGACCACTTTGTCCCTGTCCAATAATTTCATCACCATTCAGCTTTGGATACTTTGCTTATTTTATTTGTTAGTAATTTATTGGCTTTATTTCCTTTATAATAGTATTTCACACTCGGGGACTATAGGTTTCTGCACACACCTTCTTCATGACATGCTTACTTATCAATTGTCTTATCTCTCTTATCTCCTTTGAACTTATTACAGTTGGGTCTTGTTTGTTCTTTTTAGATAGCTCATCCAATTTAATATATTAGTCCGAAATGGCAGGGGGAATCCTATTTTTAGCTATTGAGTCTAGTTTTATAAGTTGGCCTCTTATCACACTCTTAAAAGCGCACCATACTATTGCAGGCCTGGTTTCCCCATTGTTATTTTAGCTAAAAAAAAAAACTTGAACAATCTCCTTCCTGTTTTCCTGCTACATAAGGAGAGCATCATTTAATCTGCACTCTGTTCTTGGCATTTTATATTCATCCTTTAAATCTAGGATCAGTGCATTGTGGTGCATATCACCCAAAAACAAATCAATCCTAGAGTAAATAACGTGTCTGATATCTGGAGGGTCCTGCATCCAGAAGAGTGGGATTATACCTACTTCTCAAACAGGAAGGCCCTGTTTACTAAATCTCTTAACCTTTCGGACAGATTTGCCACGTTCCTGCTATACCTTCCTTGACTAACTAATGACCTATCTATGCCCGGGGGTTCATCACACAGTTAAAATCCCCGAAAACTAGAAGGCTGCATTGTTTTATCCTATCTACCTTCTTAAATACTTTGGAGAAAAGTTAAATACTTTTGAAGGCCTGTTGGGGAACCATTTGGTGCGTAGATGTTCAGTAAAAGTATACAGTTTGTTTTTCACCTCACAGATTAGGACCAGAAATCTTCCTTCATCAGCCTCTGCATATTTTATATTAACTTCCACAAATATAGAGAACAGCATGGCAACACCTTTCTTCTTCCTCTAGATCTATAACCAAGCTGCACCAGCATGTGTGATTCCCTGCATTCACACGTAGAACAAAGACCCTCAGAGAAGGTCTTTTGACCCTCAGAGCTACTGCTGAGCTGTTCATCTGGAGCAATCCATGTAAGAGACTACTTGTTTTTATTAATACATTTTGTATTTTGTATACTTACCCTACCTCCTGCTATTTTCTCCTTATAGGACTACTGGAAATTATTTGAGGAAGAGGAAAAGAATGCCTGCAGCTGATGGACCTAGCCTGCAGCTGATGGACCTAGCCTGCAGCTGATGGACCTAGCCTGCAGCTGATGGACCTAGCCTGCAGCTGATGAGCTCTATTTATCATGAAAGCTTTGCAAATATTAGCATTCCTTATTGCTATTGTTTTGGTGGGGGTTACTGAGCGCACCTACCACCTTTTCTGTGTGTTTTTTTCTTCTTCCTATCTTTATGAGAGTCTCTCTATCACTGGAGAAATCAGTGTGTCTCCTGGATACCACAGATCTGTAGTTCTCTCCTAAAAAAAAAAAAACTGAACAGCAGACTTCTCTTTTTGGGTGAAGTCATCCCGTGGACATTGATTGAAGGATGGAAAAAGTCCTTGACATAACCCATTTTGAATGAGAGCCGCAGGTAATGGGGCATATATATGTGTAAGGCCATAGGCCTGTATTTGTGGGAGGAGTTAGCGTTAACTATTTAACACTACTCCCCCCTCCTTACCTCTGCCGTCAACTACGCTGTTCACGGTCTTCATACGCGACGCACATCCGCTTCCGGTTCCGTCAATCTGCATACCCGCCCGGCAGCAACACAAATCAATCTCGGAGAAGGTAATCGGCGGGTATAGCCACGTTAAGGCTGTCCCCGCCATTCAGCATTTCCCCTCGGGTATTTCACCCCCTTTTTTTCTACTGCGTTGGGCCACGTGTCCCACGGAGAAGAATTCGGCATGACACCACTTACACGTGGCAAACCGCCGCTCTGCATTACACACGAAGCGAATGCATAATCATTCAGGCTTCGTGTCGGTTTGTTCTCGCCCTTATGGTCCGTTTATTCAAACAACTAATAAAGTGGTTAGGATGCGTTTGTCACCGTGCTTTGCCGTCACCTGTTGCCTTACAGAGGTATAAATAAATGTACTTTGCTATTGTTTAGCCGATCCTGCCCTTCTAAAAAACTACTAATATCCCGGTTGGATTCCCCCCTCAATGTCTTAGGTGAGTAGCATTTGCCTTTTTCAAAGCCCAGGTCATCTGCATTAAAGGCAACAGTGAATTATACAATCTAATCATTCATATAGATGTGTGCTCAGTTTCAAAGTTACTTATCCTCTTTCAGCAAGCAGCTTTATTTTATTTTTTAAATGTTTATATGTATTATGTCATATTATAAGAACTTGTTGTGCATTGTGTACACTAGGCTGTACAGGATGCAACTATATCAAAACTCCTACCTTTTAGTCATGTGGCATTAGCGCCATCTACTGGACGCAGAAGTAAATGCTGTATTAGATAGTGTATAATGCATATGACCCCTAGCGGTCCTGTCCGGCAATAGCCACTTGACTGTCCTTTTGCAGACAGTGGGTGGCAAGTTGCGGATCAATATCAGCGGCAGTTATGCGTAAGTACATGTTTGTTGTATAGTTGTCTGTGCGTCATTGGCTGTTGCTCTATGGCTCTCTCTGGTTTGTATTTCACAACGTACGACAGTTTCAGTAAACCATTTCATCGTGCAACTTGCTAGGTCATTATGTTAGACATATATTGCGTTACGTCTAAGCATCACTCATGTCCCCCCTCTTTTCCTGTCATGTACCACCTCAATTTCAGGTTTCACAAGAGTACTTCGCTACAACCCGCTTGTTAGCACCACTACTCCTCGTGTTTTTCAGGTGCTTATCTACATTTAGTCATGTCAATTATTTGTCTACCTTGCACGCCAGCAAGGGCCACTCACAGACGGGGGCTTAATTCTTGCCTTCCCTTGTCAGGCCACGGCTTCGCTCGATTACGCATTTTCCGTTATCATTCAACTCGTTATGTCACAAAAGTCGGGCTATACTCCTTCACCTTTTCTTTTACCACTTTCCCCTCTTTCTTACTATTCAAAGCTGTTTTTCTACTACCCCTTCTCATTCTTCTCCCTGTTCTTTCCCTAATTCTCATGTCATAGGTCTCTCACAGAAGTTTTCCTCACTGAAACCTCGCTTAGGTTTCACTAGGTACGTGGTGGACCCATTCCTCGAAACCCCTGTTCAGGGTCAGAAACTGGCTGTTTAGGGTTAGGCGCTGGCCTTAGTCCAACAGTAGCTGGTCCCGTGAGGCCAACTCCCCAATCTCAACATGGAGATTTTGCCTCTCGGCCCAAATCATAGTTAGAGCCTCACATTCACCCGCCTAGGGGGTTTTCAGTTAGGGCCTCACCTGTCACGGCCACACGTTTTATGCATCTTTTACCGTCACTGAGAGGTCAACACCCCGCAACCACGCTAGTGGCCCGTGCCCCACGCCCACATCATAGGTAGAGCCTCTCACCTGCCGCTTGGCAACTAGTAGGGCCTCACCTGTCACGGGGTAGAGAGTTTTTTCGCTTCGGCACTAGTTAGCCAGCCAGTTTTATTTATACTCAACGGTGTCTTATTAACTAGGTTGTCGTGGCTGTGTTTTGTTTTCTTGGTATTTTTTCTCCAGTATGTCTCAAGAAGCTAACACTCACGAAGAATCAATCCCTAAATCCCTAGCACTCCTGCAAGGCCCTACACCCCGCTTAGGGTTGCTACCCCCAGGGAACTCCAGGACCCATCCACACCAGGCTCTTTGAGATCCTGGACAATCCCCAGGATATCAGCCGAATTGCGCCGTAGGAATATCACTTTCCCAGCAATGGCCAGGAAAGCTGAACTTTTTAGGCTTCTCACGTCACACCCAGAGGATCCTGGGCTGGGTACCAGCTCACAGGGACATAGCTCTGACATACAAGAGACACTGAACACCATCTTATCATCCCTACAATCCATCAATGATAGACTGACCAAGCTGGAGAACACTACCCCAACTGTCACAGACCCACCTCCCGTAGCCCCGGTACAAGCACCAACTTTTGACTACATACCGGGTAGGCCCCCAACCTCACTATTCTCCTCTGTACCTGCCTCACAAGTCATAACCCCAGCGCACATGGTCCCACCGGCACTCCGTAAGGACATCTTGGACGGGAAGGACATTAACCTAGTCTCCTTGCTACTGGCTGCCCAAGATGTGGTAGAAAATAGAGTATATAATTACGGAGATTTGGCAGTAGTCATGAAAGCTAGAGATCCAAGGCTACATAAGAAACTCGCCATACCAGAGTTTGTCCTAGCCTTCGCATCTACAGAGATGTGGTATGCTGAGTTTACCCACAACGCAGAGAAGAGTTAGACCTGTATCTACATAAACTGGTAGACTTAGGACACAAGTACGAGGGTTTTACGTTCTATGACTTCCACAAATCCGTGTCAGCCAAGGCAGCCGCAACCTTGGCCCAATTTAATGTCCGCAATGACTGGAGTCTCCTAGATACGGAACTCTTTTGCAGACATTTTGCAGGCTTGGTACCTCCGTCTTGCGTAGTCTGTTCATCTACCTCCCATACCACCAACCTGTGCCCCATAGAAGTAGAACTCTCCTGTTCTGGTACCTCGGGGGGGGGGGCTGCCAAGTCAGATCAGCGCAGTCAAAAAGATAAACTCGGCCGCCCCATCGTCTACTTGGGTAAAGCCCAAGTATGTAACAATTTCAACGCAGGTGCATATAGCTTCAGCGCCTGCAGATTGCAGTTCCTTGTGCTTTAGGGCACACGCCAAAACTATGTGTCCATCCAAACTGTATCCAAAAAAATTACTAACCGAAATAAATACAGATAATCTGGCTTACTTCTTGAGGTTACACCCGTCTCATCACTTGGTGGCATTCTTGTTACAGTGATTTTCAGAGGGTTTTCACACCGGGTTAGTGTCACTGCCTCTTGGCACGTTGGAATGTCCCAACCTCCTTTCGGCCAAGAATGACCCACAGAGAGTAGAAGCACTCATCGATAAGGAAGTTCAAAAAGGCTTCATGATAGGCCCATTTTCCTCCCCTCCCTTCACATCCTGGCGCACAAATCCTATTGGGATAGCCACCGGCAAATATTCGAACAAAAAACGCCTAATCATCGACCTGTCTGCGCCTCATTCATCCACAAACCCGAGCCTAAACTCCCTCATTCCATCAACAGAATTCTCTCTTCACTACACCACCGTGGATAATGCCATACAAGCAATCTTGGCGGCAGGTAGAGCCGCGTGGCTCAGCAAGACGGATATCGCCAATGCCTTCAAATTGTTACCCATTCACCCTTCATTATGGCATGTTCACGGGTTAAGTGGAGAGGGGAATTTTATTTTGCTACTAGGCTCACTTTCGGGGCCAAAAGCAGCCCCAAGATATTCGACATATTTGCAGAAACACTCTGCTGGCTCCTCCTCAGTGTTGCCAGGTGCCCCACGGTGATACATTATTTGGACGATTTCTTGTTAGTGGAATGTAGCACCTGCACTCCTCTAAGTCTAAAGAGCACAGTGGCACTATTTAATGCATTAGGAATCCCGCTATCACCAGACACCACCAAACTCGACTTCCTGGGTATCACCCTGGATTCCGGCACCTTGCAAGCCAGTCTCCCTGAAGACAAGCTCAGGAGCATACGCAACGAGATAGTCAGGTTCCTTCGACAGCGTGCCTTCACTCGCAAAGACCTGCAATCGTTGTTAGGGTCATTGAACTTTGCTATGCGCATTATTCCCCAGGGTAGGTTGTTTATTTCCAGACTCTTATGTCTGTTGTCTGGTCTATCAGACTGTCAAGTTCGTCAGCTAGATCCCCCAGCTATAGCAGACCTTACCATGTGGAAAGAGTTCCTGGACCATTGGAACGGGTTCTCTATGTTCATCCCTCCAGTATCTGACCAGTCCCCAGTATTTTGGACAGACGCAGCCGCCAATACTGGGTTTGAGGCTATATACAAAAACTCCTGGTTAAGAGATTGCTGGCCGGACGAGACACTCCAATTACCCTCCTTTGGTACGACATCTGCATTATTCGAAATCTACCCCATAGTGGCGGCGGCCTTCACTTGGGGAATCTCCTGGTCAGGCATGGCAGTAAAATGTTATACGGATAACATGGCTGCCTGCGACATTATCAACAAGGGCCGTTCGTCTTCCTTGATTATTATGAAGCTTGTTCGCAGACTGACATGGTTGGCAGCCACCTTTCAGTTCTTTTTATATTGCGAACACATCCCCGGTTGCCACAATTCCGCTGCTGACGCCTTGTCCCGTTGCAAATTACAGGATTTCTTCAGCCTCCACCCGACTGCCGACAGATGCCCGACGCAAACCCTGAAATTTGACAAGTTAATCCTGGATTAGCCCATATTCTGGCACACAGCCACATACTGGCTCGAGTAGCCTTATCTGCAAATACCAGGAGGACGTACGACAGAGCCATGACCATCTTCCAAAGGTTCACAGTAGAATTCGGTCTACACGACTATTCAGTTCAGACCATGGTTGCATTTGCTGCCTTTTGCCACCTCCAACTCAGACTTTCACACAACACAATAAAACTCTACCTATCTGGCATACAACACCACGTATTGACCACTTTTCCAAACCATGCTCCTTTCCTTAATACTTACCCTGTAAAAAATATACTAAAAAGGCATAAGCAAACTTGGTTTTCACACAACCAACAAACGTCTACCCATAGACGGAAGCAGGTTCCGGGCATTGTCTGACATACTAGACACACTTCCGTTCGAACCCCACACTAACCTAGTCATTAAATCCTCCATGTATTTGGCATTTTATGGATTCCTGAGGCCCGGAGAATTCACAGTTTCAACTCAAACAGACAGTTGGACAGGTCTCACCAAAGAAGATTTAAGGAAGGTAGATGACCATTTTGTCCTGTCGCTCGGGCATACCAAAACCAGTCAAATAGGTCATCCAGTCGAGATCCCCTTTTACCCTACCGGGAATAAATGGTGCCCGGTCAAAGTCCTGGACAGTTACTTAACACATATCGTAGATTATCCCATCCGCTCGCCACTTTTTGTGCTACTAGATAGTCCCTTAACCACCGCCAAGTTCGTATTTTAAATCGTAAACTGTGTGTCAAGTTAGGTTGGGACCCCGCTTCCTATACAGGACATTCATTCAGGATAGGGGCCGCATCAGCCGAATCCAGTACTAATACACCAGTACACATCATTAAGAAGTTAGGCCGTTGGGAGTCTGTGATATACCACAGGTACATACCACAGCCAGAGAAAGAACTGAGACAAGCATTCAAGAACCTTGTGTCATGATCTGTTAAGAATAAAGTGTGATTTTTCTTTGCAACTTTTGCCCTCTTTATTTACAGGCCTACCCGCTACGTCGGTTCCAGCACACCTCACCGACTTGTCCTAGCTCATGGTATTTTTATAGTACTTATTTACCGACCACAAGTGTAAGGCCATAGGCCTGTATTTGTGGGAGGAGTTAGCGTTAACTATTTAACACTACTCCCCCCTCCTTACCTCTGCCGTCAACTACGCTGTTCACCCCACCCACCGCACCCTCTTATAATTACACTATACCTTTGGGAGGCCCTCTTTATTTACAGGCCTACCCCCTACGCCGGTTCCAGCACACCTCACCGACTTGTCCTATCTCATGGTATTTTTACAGTACTTATTTACCGACCACAAAAATATTATATATATATATGTGTTATTTGCATCTTTCAGTCCCAGCAATACTCAAATATCCCCCCTTATTATTTTAGCTTCATAAGCACACATCCCAACAACTTAAGTGAATATATTATATATACCTAGATCACCCCCCTTGTGCTATTTCCCTGTGATTGTCTCTCTATCACGCAGTATAGCACAATACCAAAATCTGGAGCTTAGCCAAAGTTTTTAATAAAAGGATACACTTATATAAAAGATATGTAAATATACAGTGAATGCTATGTGCATCTTTCAGTCCCAGCAGTAACTACTTTCCCATTATAATCTCATATAATTACTCTATTTTATTCTCAGATGTCCTCAAACCCTTAACTGAAGGAGACATAGCTTTGAAGCTTTCCAGGAGTGTCATTAATTGTCAGAACTGCTTCTGGCCGGCCTCCCCAGATGGATCCGTCTATGTCCCATATATTATTTCTTCTGCATACAGTACGTTATTCCCATTATTTACTTGTTTATGACATTAGGAATGTTCATGTGATTACAAAATGTTCACTTGTCCCTTTTCCATCTCAGCCACCGTCCAGAGAGATCTTATTACTGATGCCTTGAATGAGATTCAACTGATGTCCTGTGTGAAATTTGTTGGGAGAACAACAGAAGTCAGCTATCTCATACCAAACCACTCAACTGTCACAAGTTCAGCAGTACAGCCCCTGCTTCATGGGGGTATCACAGGGTATTTCTTTAAACTCCACCATACATGTGCCAGAGCGGCATGATCAAGGCAGTCATGATAGGGTGACCTCTTATATGGCAACTTAGTGGGCATGCCTACTTGTGGGTGACATTAGGTCACATGTCCCTTAAATGTATGGAATGAAAAGTAAAAAAAAATAAAAAATAAGGTGTGATGAACACATTCTTTCAATACATATATGAATCTTAGAGGATCAAAGGCAATGCATGTTAGTGGAATATCCAGATCTCCTTCTTATAACAACATCTGATGTATTAAAATATTTCACCTCCTTAGAGTAAATAAGTATTTGCTCAGACAGGACTGACTCTTCTCGGGTTTGATGACTGAATGTGATACAGGGGAACAGAATAAATAACAAAACAATGAACACAAACATCACATCCCATTACAATTAAGGCACAATCCATTAAAGGACAACGGTTGCAAAATTAACTTAACTGACAAATTGCATCAAAGTGTCAGTTTCAGATCTCTCTTTTCCTGACCCAAGATGTCTCTGATAGAGCTAGACAAACAAAGAGGGCTCAATATGATATTTGAATTATTCTTTCAATAAAAGCATTTCTATAAAGCACTGTTCCTTTATTGAAGCCTTGCACGTACTTTCTAATTGGTGTCCTCTGTTTTGGCCAGTCATTAAATTTGATGTCTCTGCTGCCATATTACCTTGATGCCATCTACCTCATTGAGGATTGTATACTTGGAGATCTACAATCAATTACACACACAGGTAATACTGTTATAGGTTCTATGAGCCTAGACATAATTAGGCTTGGTATCATGTGAGGGATATCAAATTGGGGAACAAATTGATCATTTCCATAGTTACAGGATATACAGCAACTAAAATGACAGAGCACTTTGAACATGTAAATACATTTGTCAATAGCATCAACAAACCAATGAAGAAAATGAAGAAAATGTGGTTATCATCAGGGAAGATGACTGTCAAAAATGTACCGACATCCCTTGAAAAATCATTTCCTTATTAAATGTGTGGATACTTCCAATCCATGCAGAGCACAAGAGCAATGTATAGAGTGGGCAGGATGGATATCTGGGGAATACTTTGTGCATATAAGTGAGAAGAGGGGATTTGATCCTTCTGCCATAAAGACTCCGGGCAAAGACTAGTGTAATCAAAATAAGTCTTTTCTTGAATCCAGGCATAAAATAAACCAAACTGGGCAGAAACAAATGTGTTCCCATGTCCCTGACTTGAAACAAGCCTTGCACAGGCAGTTGAGGAGAAGAGACAAGAGTTTACCTGTGATGATGCATGGGTAGACATACATGCAGCATTCATAAATCCCAGTTATAGTTTGTTGACTATTTCATCATGGATATGTTTGATGTATGGCATTCATATGATGATTTGCCAAACCTGATGCAATAGTTGGATCATAATTTTAAATACTGGAAAAATTTGATAAGAAAGAGCTCAAGACCCTTAGACCACCAGAATAACTGAGCTCCCACCCAGTGATCCCTCAGCTTGTTACCCAAGGTGTATAGTATACCAGTATTTTCTCTTGATATATTTTTTCCGGGTTTTTATACTGTGTATCCTCACAAGTCATATAGACTTTTCTATGTAGGAGATCAAATGTATTCTGTCTGTGACTAGAAATCGCACATTCCTCTAGACAAGATACTGGAGGAGTTCCAACACAATCTTGTTACAGGGAGGGACGATGGGCAGTCACATATTGGGTATAATTGTATATTTCCCTCTTCTAAATGAATGCAACTGATAAGTCATTCCACAACATAAGCAGCATTGGTGACAGGAGAGCAGATACTCACGTTTATTCACAGCTGGCAATAGATGAATTGACGAGAACTGTTAAGATAAGTTGTGGTTCCATATTTTGCACACCTTCTCTTTTGTTTTCTACCCTAGTTACTTTCTTTTGGTGGTGTATAAAGGATTATTTTTTTTGGTGACAAGCGACATAAGTTCACTTTACACAAACATATCCTATGAGAGGGGCCTAGAGGCTGTTATCTTAAACTATCTTAGACTTAAACGTGGAGGAAAAACTCCCAAAAGAACAAATAGATTATGTCCTGGAAGGACTACATTTCATCCTATAAAATAACGTATTTCAATGAAAACATTTACCTACAAACCTCGGGGGCAGTCATGGGCACAAAAATGGCCCCTAGTTACACTAACATATATGGCCCAGTGGGAACAGCATATTTATGATAAACATAACTGGAATTCCAATATACACCTATTTAAGCGCTATATAGACTTGTTCTTCATATGGCAGGGAGATTCTACAACACTAGACCTTTCTTTACAACATCTGAACAATACATGGGGGATAACTTTAACAACTTATGACAAAGCCTCTATCAATAGTGTTGAGCGAACCCGAACCGCACTGTTCGGGTTTGTACTGAACATTACGTTTTTTGGACCCCGGACCCGAACACTGACATTTCATTGTATGTTCGGGTTGGAGTTCGGCGATTACATTGTATGTAATGCTATGGGCTTTCTATAAACCGAAATAGAGTCCCCATTCATACGAATAGGTCAGTTGACCTATTCGTTTGAATGGGGACTCTATTTTGATTTATAGAATAGCAATAGCATTACATCTATTCCATAAACAGAAAGTCTATAAACCGAAAGACATTCGGTTTATGTAATACAATTGACCTATTCTTATGAATGGGGACTCTATTTCGGTTTATAGAATAGCAATATCATCCCTATAGAGTCTAGCCAAAATGATTGACTTTTATTGCATTCATACTGTTTCATTTTTTTTTTTGTTTATTACAGGGACTTACCTTATGTCCTTGTTTTTGATCTGTGCCCTTGATAAAGCCTTAGGAGCCTAAACGTTTTCAGCTCACCTGTTGCTGCTCTTTACACCTGTTGGATTTAGAATTATTTTGTGTATATTTGGGGGCAGGGGGGTTATGCCACTGTTGATCTAAAATTGCTATTTTTTGGATGCTATTGTGTGCTCCTCCTGCTATTTATTTCAGTCACAATCCTTGGTCCTAGCTAAGGGAGAGAGTGATATATTGACCCCAACATGGTACCATAAAAAAAGCACTGTTCCCTGATTACATGTGAATCGCAGGATGGGGGGAGGTCAAAGCTAAAGCTAGCACACACACAGGCAAAAACACTGAGACTTGTAACATAAGATCAAACTTTTAGATACATTGGTTTAAACACTATATAGATATTATACATTTATACAATATAAATATGAAATCAAGTTCTATATAAAATCACCTTGTTTAATATTGATAATTTTAAATCAAGTGTTCTCTTTGGTATGAAACCTATGTGTGATGAAACCTATGTGCGATGTTTGATTAATCTTAGCTAAACGTATCTGATCCCAACCTTTTTTGTATCTATATAAAATTTTATCTTAGGAGAATTTCCCCAACATTGTTAACACACTGAAGATCACTAACAATGTTTTCCATTGGTTATGTACAGGGCATTCTATTTATTAATTTATGCTCATATTTGGAGATGTATGGGACACATGGTTCTTTGAAAATTTTACAGGTTTACAATGTTACAGGTTTAAACAAATTTAAATAAAAAAAACACACCCTCATCTCTGATTGGATAGATGCATTATTGTTATCAATTTATTAAGAATTGTTTCATAGGCACATGACTAAGCAGAGAGATCTGGTTTATTGAGAATTAATTCTTTGATATTGTAATTGACATATTCCATGGCCATATATGGCCAGATTGTTATAGGTTTTGGTCCCATAAAATGCATACTACCATCTTGTGGTTTAAATTGTAACTACATATATGCATGTATTACAGTTGACGATGCCATATTTGCATTTAATATCCTTGAATCTGTTATTAGATCATACAATTGAGTTATGATTTATTCCAATGTTGTGTTTTTATCCTATGTTTCTTATTTCTATTTTTATTTAATAAACTGCACATCCATATTTTATACTAACATTTTGTCACGGATATTGACATTACAACATCAATCCCCATAAATCAAAGTCTTTATGGATTAAAATAATTTTTATTTATTGTCAGATACTTACATCCTGTGATAAATTTGATATTCATAAATATAAATTTCCCATCATAATTAAATAATTCCAAAAACACGGTACCACCAAAAGATTATTCAAAAATAAATGAGACTTCAGTTTTGCACGTGAACGAAAATCAGTGTCTCATGGCTTTAAAATATTACAAAAAGTACAAGGCACTTAATGTTGTACCAAATCCAAACATTAAAAATTCCTTCTGAAAAGCAGACTCCCCTCTTTCATTCTTTTTTTTTCTTTTTTTATATCACAGAAAGGTCAAGCTCCTCTGTATACCACTGATCGGTTTCTCTGGCAATATAATTTACTTATATACACAAGATGTTGACCGGCTCAAGCCTTGATGAAAATTCGTTATTTAAGTGAGTGATAAGAGATCCCAGGTGCTGAAGCACTAAATAGAGCCTACTCAGAGCTCCTATAACATAAATAAAAAACAAAAAGTGTGTGCCAGCGGAAGATCATCCGGGATTTCCAATAATGCTATCAAAGTAGATGTCCAGGAAAAAACGTAATTTTATTCAAAGTCCAAAAAATATAAAACCATAAACAGAAGGGTGAGAAAAAGCAACAAAAGATAAACTCACGCTTGACGCGTTTCGCACCTG
Organism: Pelodytes ibericus; assembly: GCA_036172795.1. NCBI lineage: Eukaryota > Metazoa > Chordata > Amphibia > Anura > Pelodytidae > Pelodytes > Pelodytes ibericus. Next base: position 199,869,718 of record CM069861.1, on the reverse strand, counting down.
CTGGTGCTTTGTCAAAAGCAGAATGAAACATGGTTGCATAATACAGTGTATAAAAAGACAAACAAATTAAGATAAAAACAAAATCACCTGTGGTATGGGAGGAGAGAGCAGCGGGAGCGCTGATGTGGTAACGGGGTAATGCCCCTCTAACAGCTGAAAATGACGCTGATCCAATAGCGTTTGAGGTGGAGGGCCAGGCCTGCTTATGTGGCCATGCCCTGGAGGGCGGAACCTATGTACCTATAACAGCTGAGACTAGCGTTGGTACAATAAGGATAGAGATAGACGGCCAAGCCTCCGTGAGTGGCTACGCCCTAAAGGGCGGAGCCCATGAGGCGCGCCCACTTGAAAGTTAGAATTAAAACGTATATATAGAGATGAATCAAATGAATCTAAAGGCTACGCCCTCGGGGCGTAAACCTAGTTAGAGAGCATCCCTACAGCAGCTGAGACCAAAATCAACATAAAGGCAGAGGTGTAAGGACAAACCTGTGTTAGGTATCTCCTAAGGAGGTGGAGCCCAAAAAGGTGGGCCCACCTTAGGTGGGCGCGGGGGGGGGGAGACAAGACGCATGGAGGCGTCAATCAGAAAAGTGTAAGAAAATCCAGTAAATAAAGCACTCCTTCTGCCCCCCTACCAACCACAGGACTAGGGGAGGAGATCCTAAATTAATAAACATATGGTATAAAATATAGAATGATCGCAGATGGAGTGTGAACACAGGGGCCAATGGATCTATACAGAAATTGAAAGGAAAAAGAAAACGGCATGAAATTAAAGCAGGCAAAATACATGAAAACCCCAATATTAAATATAGGATTGAGGGACCAAATAAGGTTATAGATGTTATAATAACAATTAATATCCAGTGTAGCAGGCCACATCATATCTAGCATTTAAACCTTGTGGGGAACGGGTTTTCAGCTGGAAAATCCAAAACACTTCTCGCTGATTTAAAATAGAATTGATATTGCCCCCTCTAAAAGGTAAGCGTGCTCTTTCGATGCCACAAAATGTGAAGTAGTTTGTAGACCCACCATTGCAGAGGAAAAAATGTTTTCCTATGGGAGATCGTTCGTCTTTAAGTTCTACACTGGATAGATGTTCTCTAATTCTTTTTTTCAGTTGGCGGGTGGTTTGACCTACATATTGTATCCCACATTTGGAGCACCCTACTAAATAGATAACATTTTCTGTTCAGCAGTTTATGTAATCTTTTATGTGGAAAACATTTCCACCAACTGTTGAGGTAAATGTATTAGTTCTGCTTACAAAGGCACAGCATTTGCAAACCCGGTGGCCACAGGGATACATACCCGTGGTTGAGAGCCAGGTTTTTTTGTTAGTGGTACTTGGGTTAGAGAAAGTGCTAGGTGCTAGCCGGTTGCCTAATGTACAGGCTTTTTTTGGGACAAAATTTATACCCCTATCGACAATATGAGACATTGCTTCATCTGTTTTTAATACAGGTAAATGTTTTATGAGGATGGATTTAATTTTGTTATATTCTAAACTGTATTGTGTTGTAAAATAAACTCTATCATTTTCTTTGTTATCAGTTTTTCTCAGGGGAGGGTTTTCTTTAAGGAGGTCAACACGATTCCTATTTTTAGCCATATTGTATGAATGCTGTACGTCCTTATCTTGGTAACCCCGTGCTTTAAATCTCTTCTTAAGGTTTTTTGCCTCTATTTCAAAACTGAGTGCTGTTGAACAGTTCCTTTTTAGTCTTAAGAATTGACCAGTGGGGATGCCTTTAAGGACATGAGAGGGATGACAACTCTTAGCATGTAGAACTGTGTTGCCTGACACCTTTTTTCTGAATACAGTGGTACTGATTGTACCGCTACTTGTGTCACCCTTTAGTTCTAGATCTAGAAACGTAATTACACATGGTTTATGCTCATGTGTAAAAGAAAGGTTAAGAGGGTTAGTATTAACGTATTCTAGAAAAGAACCCAAATTATCACAACTACCCTTCCAGATGATAAGGAGGTCATCGATGTAACGGCCAAAAAAGCTGATATTTGATTTGAAAGGGTTATCATTACAAAAGATATATTGCTCTTGCCAGTAAATCATGTATAGATTAGCGTAAGAAGGCGCAAAACGTGCGCCCATTGCTGTGCCTTGTACCTGTACAAAATACTTGGATTCGAAGGAAAAACAATTATGGGTGAGAAGGAATTCTACTGACGGGAGTAGAAATTTTATAGTATTCTGAGCGTAATTGCTGAATTTATTAAGACACCAATATATTTACTAGTTGTGTTATGGTCAAATGTCTCTTACTATTATACACTTGTGTTTATGTCTTATTTGTCACACATTCCCTAAAAGAATACCCTTGGTCATAATTTTGCTCAGTAACTATTTCCTCTGTAAATTCCTCCCATCTGGCTACCCCTCCCCCTTCCCATCCAGCAAGCCTCATGTAACAAATTCCTGAACAGCTTCCGTTACTAACTCTTCCCCCACTTCCTTTGTGTAAGTTAACAGTTATGTGCCACGTGCAACAAAATGGAGAATCACTGTTAAAGTAACAGTAACTGTTTCCCCTGCAGCCCCTCTTTGTTCAGTAACTACTCACTCCCCCTCCCATCGTGTAACCAAGATGGAGCTGGAATGTGGGTGGGAGAACTCTGTAATGATGACGTCACATCCTGTAGGGTGGGTTTAGACAAGACCCCTTAAACTATTAGCCAATTGTTGGATGTATACTGTATGTTTAACTGTGACTCTGTACACGACATATTTCTGCTTTAAAAGGAATCTCCCACTCTGGGAAATAAAGGTTTGCCTCAGGTTTTTCACTGATCAGAAACTTTGTCTCCGGTGTGAATTTCTTCTAGGGAATTAATCAATTTGGAAGGAGTAGATAGACAATAAAGCAAAGTTTGCTTTGATCCAAATCAGTTGGTGCCCAAACAGGGACATTTGGGCTGTGTTTCTATGGAAGTCGCATTGAGGACCGGAGAGGAGACCCCCAGAGACTGGAAAAAAGAGCCTGATCACCTCTGCATGTGGTAAATTACCTATATTTTCCTGTCTTTAGACTTGGCCTGCACTCTGTCTGCGCCCGGCTTCTCGTGGATAACGCCATTGAACAGGTATATAGTTTGCCCAAATGTCCCCTTTATTTGAATAGAACCTGTCAATTGTCTATCTACTTCCTTAGTCATTCCTGAGTGTGTGTTTTATGTGTGGAAGCGTCTGCTTGCTTGAGAATCTGTTGTACTTCTGTTTTACTACTTGCTTACCATTATATTGCTATTAAATTTCTGTTTAGAGTTTAAAGGTGTTATTTAGCTCGCTTTGGTAAAAAAGCGTGTTTTTTGCCCCGTTTGGTATAGAACCTGGTGTTATTTTGTTGTTTTAGCTAAGCTAGTTTGGTGACCAGAAATACAAACAGGCGTCTGTTGTTTTGGTATGCAGATATTGTATGTGAAATTGAGTTTTTGTGTGACCTGAGTTTATTATTAGCCGGCATTTATTTTAAGCTATTTGTAATTTAATTACATCTGTGTATTGTGCTTTTGCCTGTATATGTATTTTTGGGTACCATATATGTTAATTGTGAACTATAAGTCTATGTCTTGTAGCTCTCCTATTCAATCTTTTGTCCTCAGGAGAGCTGTGCTTTGGCAATCACAGTTTACACTTTGTGCTTGCAGAAACTGCTTATTCTCCCCCCCCGCCCTTTTCCACCCCTCCCTTCTCTTGGTGTGTGTGTCTATGTAGCTGGAATTTTTGCGTGCATGTTTTGGTTCCTTTGTTTATAATTCCTGAAATCTGTTTCCTTTCATTCTCTCTCTCTGTCTCTTATTTTCATTTTCTTTTTGTTCATGGGTAGTTTGCCATTTCTTTTTCAGCTTCTCTCTCTACAGTAACACTGCAGTGTATACATGGGTCAATCTAATGTTAGCTCCTTCAGAGGTCGTTTGGCCTGTGACCTTGTAAAGGAAAGAGCTGGGGAATTAGCTGTAGGCAAATTGAAGAAGATTGTTAAAATATGTGGTATTACCATGTCTCACCGGGTGGCAGATTGCAGGCGGAGGACTGGAGAAAACTTTTAAACGATAAAAATGGGATATTGCTAGATAATGGATTAATGAAATCCGCTGATGCTTGGTATAGGGTGGCTAATTAAGAAGGAGGGGTGGATTGAGGAGGAGATAGACCTAAAGGGGCAGAAAGTCTGTGTATCATGAGAAAGATAGTTTTTTTTGAATCTGTTACAGACATTACCCACCCTCCTCCTTATGATGGAGCCTGGCACAAAGGGAAGGTGGCTAGCCCAGCCTCTGGAGCCCCCACCTGTTGGCACTCCCTCTCCAGTTCCTACCCCCTTGTACCCTGTCCTTGGGGCAGACGGATCCTATTATTTTCCAGCCCCCATTCCTCTTCCACTCCAAATCCCAGTCACGCCTTCCTTTCCTTCTCTCTTGTCTATCCCTGTCAATACACCCTCTTCCAGCTCCGGTTGCTTCTGTCCCCACCTAATTCCTTCCACTTCTCCCCGTCACTTCCGCCCTTACCTCTCCTTCAGATTCTTCCACTTCTGCCCTTTCATTGTCACCATTTTCTGTATCTGCCACACCCATCCCTTCCATGGTGGTCACTTCCCCTCCCAACATCCCTTTGGTCACTCCCTCCGTCACCCCTATATCCTCTTCCATTCCTGCCCCTATCATGGCTGCCCCCAGTTTATCTTTCCCTATTATGACTGTTGGCTCCACTGTTCCTGCTGCAGCAGCCCATCTTCCTGATACATCCCCTGCTGCATCAGGCCATTATCCCACTACCACACAACTTGATCCCATCCAGGTTCCTAATGCAGTTACTTCCTCTGCATCCAGTGCTACAGAAGTTTCAGCTTCCATTCTCTGTGATATAGCTAGTTTAAACAGCCAACCAATTCCCATTCCCCCTGATGATTGTAGTATCCAGGGGGGACAGCCACCACAGATCTCAATCTCCCTTGCATTCCCCTAGAAGGCCCTTGCAGCACCCAGCATGGTCTGGCGGGAGCCCCTGTGAAGTATGTTACCTTTAACCCATCTCAAGCTGCAACCCTGGTGAATTCACTTCCAGACCCAGAAAAACAGCCCATGCCCTTTTACCGACGGATCGTTCAGATCCGTAAAACATACTCTGCTGCATGGCACGATTTGTTTAGTCTGTGTGAAATTAAAGCGGGGGATGCCTACTGGCCCATAATGGAAAAGAGTTTGATGATGCCCGTCTCACTACTGACACAGATTCAGTCTGGTATCACATTTTGTGAACAACTCCGTGCATGGGCTCAAGATAAATTAGCTGATCAGGCTACTTCTATTAATGATATTGTTCAAGAAAAATCAGAAACGGTTGAAAGATTTAATTCTAGGTTAACTCAAACCTTCTCTGATCTGGGTTTCAATACATGTAATAAGGCCCACACCCTTGCTTTCATTGCAGGCCTTTCAGAACCCATAAGGAAAGGCCTGGTCCTATCCCGGCCCGAGTTCAGGATTATTCCCCTGGATACTCTCCTCCTGGTCGCTAAAGGCCTAGAGTCGATCCAATTGCCCCAGCACAAGAAATCCAATCCTTTAATGTTTTCTTTATATAACCCTGCAATTCAGCCTGCCCCTGGTGGGTTCCCTATTCCCGCGCCACCGGGCCCTTTCATGGCTCAGGCCTCAAGACCGAAAATTGGAACTTGTTTTCACTGTAAGCAACCAGGTCATTTTAAAAATGATTGTCCAAATCTCCTGAAGCCCTTACCAGCTTCTTTGCATTATGACGTGCTGTTTCTGCTCCTGCACTGGGCCTTCCCAATTACCAGAAGCCCTTCAAGCTGTTTGTCTACGAAAAAATGGATCATGGGTCTCGTCAACATCCAAGAGGGTATTGTCAGCTGGATCCGGTGGCCAGGGGAGGACCCTCCTGTCTTCGGGCTGTGTTTACAGCAAGTGCTCTACTGGACAAGACGAATGACCTAATTCTTGGTCACAGGCTTACCATCCTCGCTCCCCATGATATTTCTGCAATACTCAATCAAATTCAGCCTAAACATCTCTCTACACAGAGACATCTTCGTCTTCAAACGACTTTATTGTTACCCGATAATGTCTCTTTACAACGATGTTACACTTTGAATCCTGCCACTCTTCTGCCTCTTCCCAAGGGGGGAGTACCACACTATTGGTACAGTCTGGACATAGATCCTGATGCCTTCCTTGATCTGGATGTCCATATGCCCACAGTACCACACGACGAACAGCCATCTTCTCTATGGCATTGCACTTTGTGGTTCAGAGATGTTCCGGGGCCTGACCCCCGGTATGAAGAACTGTTTCAGTTGATTGAAGTACGTCTCACTTTGACAGACATGTTCTGGGATACAAAAGGCAACACTGTGGTTTTAGTCCAATTACCCACAGAAGTGACTCTAATGTACCACCATTGGGAGATGGCAGTCCCTCATGTCTCTATTACTAAATCTCCAGATATCTCATGGAAGGAACTTGGTCCATTAGCCAAAGCATGGAGTACAAAAGATCAAGGCCAACTCTCCACAGAAGGTGTTACCAAGCGAACAGTGAATTGTAAGACTACTGGTTACCCGCAACATTACACAGAAATATGTGAAGATGCCCCTCCCATAGATCCTGACCCAGATGTCCCCCATGACTGTTTTGAACAAATGAAGATGGAAACAACCCATCTTCCCACAGTACATGAAACGGCTTTGCCAGATCCTGACTGAACACCGTTTGTGGATGGCTCCAGATTTGCAGATGAACAAGGAAGATACCACACTGGATTTGCCGTGACCACAGTAGATCAGGTACGTCAAGCATCCCTACTTCCCCTTTCTATGTCTGCTCAAGAAGCTGAGCTAAAAGCCCTCACTGTAGCATGCCAAATGTTTGAAGGGAAGCGTGTTAATATTTACACTGATTCAAGATATGCTCTGGGTGTAGCACACGACTTTGGACTGATATGGAAGACAAGAGGTTTTCTGACAGCAACCGGTACACCAGTTAAACATGGTACAGCTATCAAGGAACTGATGGATGCTTTACTCCTTCCTGAAGAAGTGGCCATATTGAAAGTAAAAGCTCATGGAAGACAGAATTCGGAAAAAACGTGTGGCAATCATAAAGCTGACCAAGCCGCCAAAGATGCTACATGTGACACGACAGCACCGTCACACTGCCAATCACTCCCTCCTTACCTGCTCAGAACTCCCCGGAGCTCTGTCTCACTGCCCTCTGGGTCTTCTGCAGGGAAGACACACAAGCTCCATTAGCAGGCCTCATGACTATCCCTAGGTTACTGCTCTGCACATGTGCAGTTCTACATTTGGGTTCCTGCCCTTACTGCCCCTTAAAGGGACAGTAATAAAACATCTGTTCTCCTCCCCAAAGCCTCCATTGGCCAGCCAATCTCTCCTACACTATTTAAACCCTCATTTTTGAACTAGTCCTTGCCTGTAACTAGCGTTTGTGTATTTTTCATGAATTGCGGATTCCTGTTGCCGACTCCTGCTTGCCCGACCTTCCTGTCCTGCCGCCTGTCCCGACCTGTTTGCCTGAATTGACTTCGTTTGTTTGCCACCTGTCCTGATTTTTACGCCTGTCTGACTATTCTTCCGTCTGCACCCTTGATACCTTTGCCTCGGTCCTACTCTGTATCCAGCTGCCATCCTATTAGGTTTAGCTTTGGTATTCTGTTGATAGTTCAGAGTGCAAAAGTCCTGGGGGAGCAAAACCTGCGGCTCAACCATAGGGTGGAATTCCTTCATGCAGAATAATTCTGTTCTATTGCCGGGGTCCATTGCCAAAACCTATACCTACTCTGAAAAGAGGTTCCAGCCTCGTACCAGATCGTGACAGCATGTCAATCAAGTGAAGTAGACAGAAGAGTGTCCAGTGAGGAAATTCCTCTCTTTACCATGCAAACCTTACCTACGGACCTCAAGTTTTTGAAAGAACAGCAAGCAGCTGTAAGTCCTGAAGAAAAGAAAAATTGGAAACAGAAAGGAGCAACCTTAAAGGATGGAGTGTATACTAGCAATCTCAAATTTTGTCTACCTAAAAGTATGTATCCGCCTGTGGTTCAGTGGGCTTATGGAGCAGCGCACTTGTCTAAGACTCTCATGAACTCTTTAATTGCTAAATATTTCGAAGCACCAGGTATTACCACTCTGACTAAAACCTACTGTAAGTCTTGTGCTATCTGTGCCAAGTGGAATCCGTGAAAATTGGAGAAAGTTTTCCCCAAACATCTGGCGAAGCCACACTACCCATTCCAGAGAGTCCAAATCGACCACATTCAGATGCCAAAGAGTGGCCGGTATGAATATGCCCTAGTTCTGGTGGACATGTTCTCAGGATGGCCAGAAGCTTTCCCGGTTACTAATATGACCGCCAAGACCACTACCAAGCGGTTGCTCACTGAAATTGTCTGTAGATATGGAGTTCCTGAAGTGATTGAAAGTGACCAGGGCCCGGCTTTAACAGCACTAGTGACTAAGGAAGTCTGGGCAGCACTGGGGGTGACCCTTGCATTCCACACACCCTATCACCCACAGAGTAGTGGTAAGGTAGAACGCATGAATGGCACCTTAAAAGCCAGAATGCTTAAGATGGCCCAAGAAACTAACCTGCCCTGGCCAGAGAGTCTCCCCATAGCTCTGTTTAGTGTCAGGTACACACCAAGAGGGAAGTTTAACATGTCCCCCTATGAGATTTTGTTTGGTTCAGCCCCTAGATTAGGTTGTTACTTTCCTCAACAACTCCAACTGCAATCAGATACTATGGTTAATTATGTGACAACTCTTTCTCAAGCTTTAAACAAAATACATGCCCAAGTTTTCTCTTCCATTCCAGATCCAGAGTCTGATACAGGCACACACAAGTTGCTTCCTGGTGATTGGGTTCTGGTTAAGAAGTTCCTGAGAAAACATACCCTTGAACCCAGATATGAAGGTCCGTTCCAAGTTCTTCTAACCACAGCTACCTCAGTTAAATTGGCTGGAAAGAGCACTTGGATACACGCTTCACATTGCAAGAAAGTTCCAGCTCAAGAGGAAGCAGATCCTGTTATAACATGAATTTTGTGTATTTGTTCTTGCTGCTAGGTCTGATAAAGGCCCAACAAGTCGCTATAACCAAAGACAATCATGTTTACACATTTTGGTACAATTCCTCTAGTACACGGGTAGCCACATTTGTATTTGAATAATTGTGATGTCATAAATTGTACATTTCCATCGTCATTGTCATCAACAGTGTACAAAGATATACCTAACATCAAGGGCCCATACATGTGTGTGACTGATGACTACTGGGGATATGAGTGTAGTTCGTGGAAGGCACCAGGTAGGTATACAGGGCCAGCCTGGGGCTATAGACCACAAAGTGTCTTAGACAGATTAGATAAAAATGGGGAGTCCTTACTGAAAAGAATGACGTTCAGGAAACCAGGGGGGGGGGGGGGGGCGACACTTATAAAACTAGCTTTAAACATAGAACATCCCAGTCCTGGAGATGCTGGGCAATATGTAATGGGAATGTACTGGAAGGGAGGAGGTTCATACAGTAAACAGGGGACCTTTTACTTACGGGACATGTATGACTCACCTGACTGGGTAGGTGCCACGCACATGACTATTAATCCTCTTAAGCCACACCTCAAAACTCTAAAAGACATGATAACTATAGCTAACCCCACGTATGAGGACACTATGGCTGTAGAGACGGGTTTCTCTGACACTAACTTATGGCTTGAGATGAAATATAACGCTAACAAACACAACAGATCTAACTGCTGTGTCTGTGGAGGAGCGAGGCCTCACTTAGGTACTGTCCCTTTGAACATGCCTCCAGAGATAGAGATGTGTTTCCTAAGTCTCTATACTATAATTAAAACTGACCGGACGGAATGTGAATCATGGACAAAGGAATACCCAATTATCCTTAAAGATGTTAAGCCAGATAAAGGTATCACCATATATCCAGGAAACTACACTTGTTATGGTATATATGATGGGGTAGGATAATTCTTTGGTAATTTCACTGGTAAGTACTGTGCCACATATAGCCCAATTCCAGCCGCCTTAATCTAGCAACACGCAAGATCCCTTGGAGACATATATTGGATTTGTGGGGATATGCAGATTAGAACTATATTGGAAGGTGTATGGTGGGGAGAATGTGCTCTAGCTAAGGTAATTATGCCTATACACAATCTCTGACGGACACCAAGATACCCCAGGTAAGTTACACCAATACTCTAGAATAAAGAGAGGTACTCCTATAAAAAGCAGTTTTGATCCCCATATTTATATAGATGCCATGGGAGTGCCAAGGGGGGATAAAGTGAATTTAAAGCAAGAGATGAAGTGTCTGCAGGGTTTGAATCTATTTTCCCAATCATCACGGCCAATAAAAATGTAAATTGGATTAATTACATCTATTATAACCAACAACGTTTTGTAAATTATACAAGAGATGCCCTCCAGGGTTTGGCGGAACAATTACAAGCAACTTCCCAGATGACCTTCCAGAATAGAATGGCTTTAGATATGATTCTGGCAGAGAAAGGGGGAGTATGTAAAATACTCCCAGACACCATGACATGTTGTACCTATATCCCAGATAATACAGGCCCTAATGGTAAGGTAACGTTGGCAATAGAAAAGTTAAAGAGTTTGTCCAATGAACTGAAACGGAATTCTGGGGCCACGGATCCATGGGAAAGATGGTTTGGATGGATGTCTGGATGGCAGGGTGCTCTGGCCCTAATAGGTGTTGCCATTTTAATAACGATAATCATCCTTGCTCTTCTTGTTTGTTGTGTGTTACCTTGTCTTAAGAAATGCCTACAAAAGACAGTTGATCAGACAATCGACCAGACCACCCCGACCTTCCTTCACCAAGAGATTGACGACATAGACCGTGATACACCACATACACCCTTACAGTCCCACCGCACTAAGTAAACAGCTACTTTCTCTTAAGGAAATTCAGGGATAGCGTCTGTCTCTACGGGCAGAAGTCTGTCGCGGGAGAAGTAGTGGACAAGCTGCTATGGGCCACCCGCGCAGTGAAGCATTCGAGGCCTGTTCAGACAGATGTGCAAGATAGCCTTTTTGTTATTTTTCTATAGGGACAGTATTAGAGTTAGAGATAGTAGCGGTTAGTAAAATAGTAATTTTAAGGGGGGACTGCTATGGACAAATGTCTCTTTTACCATTATACACTTGTGTTTATGTCTTATTTGTCACACATTCCCTAAAAGAATATCCTTGGTCATAATTTTGCTCAGTAACTATTTCCTCTGTAAATTCCTCCCATCTGGCTACCCCTCCCCCTTCCCATCCAGCAAGCCTCATGTAACAAATTCCTGAACAGCTTCCGTTACTAACTCTTCCCCCACTTCCTTTGTGTAAGTTAACAGTTATGTGCCACATGCAACAAAATGGCGAATCACTGTTAAAGTAACAGTAACTGTTTCCCCTGCTGCCCCTCTTTGTTCAGTAACTACTCACTCCCCCTCCCATCGTGTAACCAAGATGGAGCTGCAATGTGGGTGGGTTTAGACAAGACCCCTTAAACTATTAGCCAATTGTTGAATGTATACTGTACTGTGACTCTGTACATGATGTATTTCTGCTTTAAAAGGAATCTCCCACTCTGGGAAATAAAAGGTTTGCCTCTGGTTTTTCACTGATCAGAAACTTTGTCTCCGGTGTGAATTACTTCTAGGGAGAGTGCATTAATTAATCAATTTGGAAGGAGTAGATAGACAATAAAGCAAAGTTTGCTTTGATCCAAATCAGGTGTTGTATAAAGAAAAAAAAAAAAACACAATTTTGAACTGAATTATTAGCACCTAAAATAGTATTTATTTTGTTGGATATTATAGCTTAAGATATTAAGCAAAAGGTTTGAATGGGGACAAAATACATTTTAATAGGCATGGAAAGACCATGTTATATGTATAATTAAATTAGTCTTTTAATTGGGTTAATACAAATTGGACTTTTATCCCTGTTTTCTCTCTTTTCATGACTTAATTACATTTATTCTTCATCCCCTTCCAACCTTCAGCTTAATAACCAATTCTTCGATAAGAGGGGATAATAACCTTGCCCGGAACTGGAATTTTTTTTGTCATGGGGTCACCTGTTTACATCTTTCAACTTTAGGATATACATATCTTTTAAATTTGGGATCCATATATAGAAGGACAAACTTGTTCATATTTTAAATACCAAAGAGGGGAAATAACGCCAATGAATTAACCAATTTTGAATGGAGTCTGGTGTGGAGGATTTGTTAAAACAACCTTCATTGGAAATTATTAAAAAAAACGTATTTTAAATAAGGTGTAAACACAGGTTAAGAATAACAAAGTTAAAAAAAAAAAGTGTAAACATGATCAAACAGTGAAGATTTAAAAAAACAAAAACAAAAAACGCTATACTACATAATCAGCAAGGTTTGATCTTGCAATGTATAGTTACTATAGTGTAACAGAATGGGGGTAAATATTAATTTGCAGAAAGGCAATTTATGCTCAGCAATTTTTTAAGCTGCTATATCTATGAAGTGAGGCAGGAAAGAGAAAAAAAGGTGTCTCAAAATATATGCCTGGGGATCCTGTTAAATATGTAAAACCACTTCTAAACTAAGTTACCGATGTGCACAGAGAGTTTAGGGTCTGAACTAATTGGCTGAGCTAATGAATGGTGCTAAATATTTGGCGTCTATCCCCATGCAATAAAGTAAGCGTGACTGCATCAGTAATAACATAGGATCTTCCACTGTGTGTTGATTCATTTGCTCTGGTAGTGTAGGTCACTCATGGAGCATGTCTAAAACCGATTAGTTGAGGTATGAACACCTTGAAGCAAATAAGCTGCCTGTCTGGCTTGTACTTAATAACATGTGGTGCAAAATGTCTGGTTAAAGGGCTCGGCTATAAAAGTAACTGCACAGTGAATGTATACTATAACCACTCAATTCCCCCAGAAAAGGTTGTTCAAATAGAGGCTGAGTATTCATCAAGAAATATATTACCCTGTAGATCATAGCTATGCTGCTGTAACAATAGTGTGCTAATGACCATTTAAATAATGGTACCCATGGAAGGAAATGGGCAACATTAGATTAGGCAAAATTATTAACTTATCCACCGGAGGTTTGCTGCCTAGAGAAATTATTTTAGATCCACATTTAAACAAATTAGCTGGATTTATATTCTATTTACAACTAGGTCATTTCTTAGCTGCAGTAAAAATTAAAGGGCCCTTTTTATGGAATTATACAAAATGTGAGGCGTCGTGCTCACAGGGATAAAAAATTAAAAATCCTCTAAAATGTATAGTCTCCTTATGTGCATGGAAGACCCGATATAATACCATATTACTATAACATGTGAGAATCTGACCTCGGAATATCCCTGAAGGGGGGAGGAAAGAAACAAAAAGGACGCAAGGATGATCTGAACACATCGAAAGCGGAAAATAAACAAACTTACATATATGTGTTTCGGAGTCTGTGTCAAATGAAAAATAAAATGGTACTCCCACAATTTGCCAGAAGAGCTCTGCCCATACAAATCACTATACCTTAGTAACCAGAATAGGTTAGAAATCAAAAAATCCGCGGTGAGCAGAAAACCCAAAGGAGGGCACTCGCTGTGGCTTGGTTGCCTTGTTAACGCAGATCAAAACAGGCATGCCTTAATACTCAATATGACCGGAGGAAACAGCCAGGTAAAAGTCACAAAGAAAGAATTCTCAACTAGAAGAGTCAGACAGTAATAGAATCTCACTCTGAATGAAAAAAATCATGCTTCCCGACGCACATTTCTCCAGAAGACCGTGTCTTCTTCCGGTGATATGCATAAAAAGTATGCACTAGTCGGCTTGTGCCTATTTTTAAAAACTGAAAGACAAATAATGCACACCACACGATGAAAAGGTGGTTTAATTGGTGCAAATCCGAACAGGGGTACAGAGTGTGCTGGGAAAGACCACGTTAAGCATAGCAATAATCGAAACGCCTAATCATAGGCCTAGAATTTCCAAATGTTTTGTACTTTTTGGAACTATAGTTCTGGGTCTAGCAGAGAGATACCCTGCACACTGCAGACTGATCAGACGAGCAGGCAAATCACCACTCTGATTGGCTGTGGACACTCTGGCACTATCGGCACATGTCTGCCTGCAGACCTGCTGTGAGCTTCCTTCAAGGTAGCAAGGGGTTAAAAAAAATTTAAATTAAAATTTTATTTTTTTTTAAATACATTTTTAATGTATCTCATCTCATGTTTTCTCTTGGGTCTGGCATGGGAGGCTGTGGGTAGTAGTCTCTCCCCATATAAAACACATTACCCATTTAAATGTCTAATTAACTGAATCTCTCCTTATCAAACAAGATCCCAATTAGAGTAAATGAACACCTGGGGTTACAAACTAGAGCCATTCTCTCCAGATATTCCACCTTACTCACACACATATATAATTACACTTCAGATCCTATGTGTATGTGACAAGACAGGTGTCTATGGCTAATGTATAAATACCATATCTAACTGGAGTCTGCCAGTGGGGATTTAAGCAAAACATTTGTTTTCCAAAGGATTTTCCTTCGTTCTGTGGACCAATATCCAATTCATAAAGTTTAAAACTTCATATTTAAAAAAGGACCATAAAGATACAATCAATAGTTAAAAATATATATTAAAAAGCATTAATCAGATTAAACTGTATAAAAGAGCAAGGAATGTTTTTTCTGCAGTTTAGACAATGTAAAAAATATACATATAGTTTCCCTGAAGGCCATGTATTGAGTTTGATGGATTATTAATCTAGAATGTTCATTTGTAAATTGGAAACATTGTATAAATCAAACCTTTTTTTCTTTCCCGTTATTTTCCTATTCCAAATGTTTAAGGCCACATACAGTATATCAAGGCAAAGCATTATCTGATCTAAGATTAGTTACCAAAAAGTGGAGATTTCAAATTTGTATTTGTTAGTATGGGCTTATAAGCCAAAAGGCTTCTCCTATATTCTTTGTTGATATTACTCTCCAATGTATTGATCAGATAAGATTTATAGAGATTTCAGTATGGTTTCTTAAATCTCTGAAATTGGGCCATAATCCAAGGGATGAAATATAGGCATTAACATCCAATGGTTTAAAATGAGTTTCTATTTGGCAAATATTTAAATTACCACATGTAACAATACAACTTCCTATTTTAGTTACCAGACTAAATTATGAGACCATCTACATGGTTTCATCGCATACTTTTCTTTCCAATAGAGAATGGCAAAAAGGGACATTTTTGAAATGTAAGAAGTATTTTTTAGTCTCAAAACTATTTGTCATAGAGAGTAAATTAAGCTATACCTTTTATAATCACTGTGTATTATGTCATAATACATAGATTCATCTTCTAAAGAGTGTTCTGCTTTCATACACAACTGATGTTTGATGTTGGTTTATTGTCAATTTACATGGCTCGTGAATAATTCTAATGCTATAAATAAATATTCTCCGATAGGTTGCTAGTGATTCACCCCAGGTATTATAGGCCTTCCAGGAGGTTTGGAAGCATTTGTCAAATTTACCGAAATCATGGTCTCATTACTTACTTGATGATGGCAAGCAAGTAAACTGATATTTCAGTCTCTTCTGAGTCTGTTCAGCCATTTCTCTGAGATAACATTCTATCACGTGACACTTTGGACCAATAGCAAACTTTTAATTTGACAGCTCCTCCCACCTCTTTCAATTGTCAGATTTTAAAAAATTGTCTAAAAAAATGCACCATATGGTGCAAACAGGCTCCACTTACTGGCAAATGATTTCCTCCCATAAACAATGGGTTAGTGGGTGTTCCAAAGTGCAGAGATAAATCAGAAAAACAAATAATGTGCAATCTACTGTCAATCCCATAATGTCTGTGCACAGCTAGTAGTTTTAATACAGTACTAAAAATCTTGTTAATGCAGTGGCTTGTTGATGATGCCAATTCAAACTCATTACCTCCAGAGTCAGCTGCTAGGATTTGCCCATCTTTTAAAGTGCAGCCTGGGGCAATTGTCTCACCAGACACAATGTAGGGCTAGCTCTGAATAGACCTATACAAGCCCATGTCCCATATTTCACACACATTTAAGGACATGCAGTCTTAAATGTCAATAAATGGTTAGTAAACATTCCATATGACAGTGATGCCAATAGGATTAAAAAAAAATATTTACCAATTTTTCATGAAAGATACTCAGAAATATTGGTTTGCATTTTGATTCTAAAACTTGTGCCTCTGAAAAAGGGTTACTAAATATTCTATAGATTGAAAGTTGGGACCACAGAGCCTCATATATCAGTTCTGGCTTTAAAGATGGCTACAAGTGTGGGCATTTTAAATACAAATGAATAATTAAAAACATACAAATAAAATAGCTTATTGTATTTCAATTAGTGTATTTAATGCTATAGAAATCACTGGCACATATAGAAATATGTGTACACATTTTCCAGTGAGCTGTTTTACCTCGACTCCATAAGAAACCATATTCATCCATCTATCTAGAATCCTGGTTGAATTTTTATATGTACGTATTCTAGTCTGATTTAGATTATTTTCTGAAAACAGAAATTAGTTACAGTTTAGTTTCAACATAAACAGTGACTGCACAAATGGGGTAGAACTAACTCAAGAACAAAAAAGACTTCACTACTAGGTCTACTAGATTATCCACTTTGTCCCATTACGTGTAAAGGGGTGTGTCTCCCTCAGGGAATTACCAGGCTGTGTGTTGGCCAGCCCTCTCATTCGTGGGTATATAAGCCAGTCCTTGTGCAGAGTTTCAGTAGAAAACTTTTAGAATCCTTATACTCCCTTACAATGGTGCTGTCCATGATACTAGTGCTGATTGCTGCTGGATGGAGCATTTCCCATGCTCTGCCTGTACAGGTAAGCGAGTGTCTGAAGGGAGGAAAGACTGGCTTGTGTGACACTAGAAACATCTACAGGTCATTTTACCTTTATATGTTTCTTTTCCTACAGATCAATGATGGTGTAGCTTATGGTAAGTAATACATTAAAACATTCACAATTTTTTTCTAAATAATTCTTATTGCTATTCACATCTTTTAGCCTAGCCCTTTATTAAGAATTAATCATAACCATTGCCCATCATACTGTGGACTTTAATTTTCTATATGGTTTTAACTCTTCTCCCCAATTTGCTTCCTCTTCCATAGAATTAAGCAAGGACCAAAATATTGAAGACAAAAAGTTTTTTGAATTAATAGAAACCAAGAACAAAGGTGAGAATTGAGGAAAGGTTTTCTGATTGCTTGGTCTATACAGGACTATTTCTCATTTTAAATGGATGGTTTTCTTTCCACCAGTCATTGCTTGTAGTTTAATCATCCTGATAATGCTTGTAACCTACAATACCAACCCTAACTGAAATGTTCTCTTAATTGAGATAGCCATTTCCTATAGTTTTACTTTAATAACTCATATTCAGGTATTAAAAGCTAGGCAGCATCATTTCTTACTCTGCTATTCATGCCTGATTTTTGCTATGCCATTGTTAGTTCACAACTCCACTGTCCAGATCCCCCAAAAAAGTATTGGCTGGAAAGAGCTTGGGATTTGATAGGTTATGCAGTACTTTCCTGTTATAATGTATCATATAATTACTCTATTATATTCTTAGAGGTCATCAGACCCTTAACTGAAGGAGACATCGCTATTAAGCTTTCCAGGAGTGTCATTAATTGTCAGAACTGCTTCTGGCCGGCCTCCCCAGATGGATCCGTCTATGTCCCATACATTATTTCTTCTGCATACAGTAAGTTATTCCCATTATTTACTCGTTTATGACATTAGGAATGTTCATGTTATTACAAAATGTTCACTTGTCCCTTTTCCATCTCAGCCACCGTCCAGAGAGATCTTATTACGGATGCCTTGAATGAGATTCAGCTGATGTCTTGTGTGAGATTTGTTGGGAGAACAACAGAAGTCAACTATCTCAGTATAGAGTCTGGATCTGGGTGAGTCCGAGCATATCATGGGGTGAATACTCATTATTTACAAAGAAACACTATCTGGAATGTCTAGAACACAAACAGGCACTGGCCGTTGTGGAGTTTAACCTCAGCGATGCTCCCCGAGATTCACAGCAGTTAAATCCCACAATGGATAGAATACTAAATGTTTACTATCCCTGGCAAGGAATAGTACTTTCTCCAAACAGAATGTTAGAATAACAGGTGTCCATGTATTCAATATTAATCAAAATAGAGGACTTGTTATAAATATTAAACTGATTATAGCATTTTCTGCTTTTTAGATGCTGGTCATACATAGCAATGACTGGTGGGAAACAGACGGTGAGCTTGGCCCAGTCTGGCTGCATGGCCCATGGGATTATCCAACATGAAGTCATGCATGCACTTGGCTTTCTCCATGAGCACACTAGAAGTGACAGAGATTCCTATGTTGATATCATATGGCAGTACATCTCTCTAAGTGAGTAACACTGATACACAGATACATACCATAAACCAGGGGCAGTCAAAGAGCAGGACACCAGTAAGAAGGTGTTGGTGACCCTACATGCCCATTTAGTTCATGTCCTACAAACAGTGAAGGACCCACTCTGATAAACATCAGTGCATTCCCTGTAATATAAAGCCAATTTCTCATTTATATCTCCTGACAGATGATCGTTCCCATTTTAAGATTGATGTTTCAAACAATCTGGACCTTCCGTATGATTACAGTTCAGTGATGCATTATGAAAAGTAAGTATATTTCTAGTTATGAACAAACACAGACAGCAATGTCTGCTGTTAAAATGTATTATCATTCTTCCTGAACCAACACTGAAGTTGTACCCTTCCTACAGTACTGCTTTCACCAACACAGGCGGTCAATCTACAATCATCCCCAAACCTGACCCCACAGTGCCTATTGGACAGAGAGTTGGGATGAGTTATCTGGATGTGAAGAAAATGAACAAACTCTATAATTGCAGTGAGTATTTTTAGGATACTTTCCCCATTGTTATCCATATCGCTGTTCCTCAGCTCAGTGTGTCATAACGGAGATACAGTAGTGACTGGATATATACAAATCAATATTCTTATTGTAGAGATGAATTTTGCACAGTAGAGCTTTTACATGAGGATTTCTAACAAAACACAATGTTTCTATTTGTGTAGCTGCTTGTCGCACAAAACTACAGGAGGGAACTTTTCCGCTGACGGCCTCTCCTTCGGACAGGATGGAAGCTGCCTCTGGTTGATTCAAGTTGCACCAAACAGCAAGGTTAGTATAAAACGCATATAATCAAAGTCACACCTTAGAAGTAGAGATTTTGGATTCAATCCCTCATTGTCAATTGTGAAATAATTGTAACATAGCAACTGATTAATGTATCATTTTGTACAGTGCATTTTTCAGTGCAGGAGATTTTACAAAAATTACCCCATATGGGTTCACCACAGTTAGAATGCTGGTCTTCGAGATGGAAAACTAGCACTCAGAAGAGCAAAAATTACAATAAGGATAAATAATTAAACATATCCATTGTGGAGACCACTTTCAATCACCAGGTTTATCTGCAGCTCAGTGATTTCAGCATCCCTCCTTCTGCTGGATGCAGTGCCTCGTATATCAGAGTGTATGATGGGAACAGCAGATCAGCAAACGTTCTCCTGGATAAGACCTGTGGAAATGCAGCCATCCCACCTCTCATTTCTTCTTATAACAATATGCTTATAGAATTTGTAAGCAACCAGGCACCAGCTTTTAGCACATTCAGTGTGGCCTATGAAGCAGGTAAGTTCTCCCCTTCCTGTTACTGCTATCACAATTTTTCAGCAGTATATTTTAGAAAAGAAAAATGGTTGCACATATATTTGACATGATCATTTAATATTGTGAGGAATATTTAACCATATACGTGTTTAACCAGTCACTTTATGTATTTTATATCTACAGTTTCCTACGGCCAAACATTTACCAAGAGTAAAGGGATTCTGGTTTCTCCAGAATTTTCACGGCCTTATCCCAACAATGTGGATGCTCTATGGTTCATCATTGCCCCACCACAATATAAGGTGAGATATCACACAATATACCACTAAGTGCTTGCAGAGTTCTACAGAACACCAAAATCTTTGTAGTAATGTCCTCTCCTAACACAGTCTGTTCCTTTCTCTTCTAGATTTCCCTGCGATTCATGTACCTTTTAGTGCAAGATTCCCCAACTTGTCAGTATGACTACATCACTGTCATCGATGGACCAACAAAAACATCTCCAGACCTGGGCAAGTTCTGTGGTAATAAGTTACCTTCTCCTGTGATGTCTACTGGGAATGTGATGCTAGTTCAGTTCCGTAGTGACGATCAGATCAACTTTAAAGGTTTCTACTTGTGCTATCAATTTGGTAAGTTCAGAAGTTCGGATTTGTGCTTTGGAGTTACTTGTGCTTACAGTATAATTGATTCTTTGTGATAATTGTCACATGACTGCATTTTCATTAAAATCAGGCAGGTGATGACATTAGTATTATAGAATCCCCTTACACAACTTTCCTGGTACCATTAACATTATATTCTTGTCTTGCAGTGCCCCCCAGCTGAATATAGAAGATGGATTTTTCTCTTCATTACGGAAATAAATTCTGTTTATAAATTTCCATCTGTTTTTACAGTGTTTATTCGGTATGTGTCTATTTTGGGTCTTGCAAATCAAAAAAACTAAATGCTAATTTTGCAATTACGTTAATTAAAAAAAAGTAATGAAAAAAAAAACATAAGATAGCCGCCTGTGTATGGCCACTTGGGAAGGGTGCCTCCGTGCTACTGTTTGCTGGTAAACGGATGGCTCCTTCTTGGGGTTTATAAATGATCTGAAATGTGGTGTAAGGTCCTATTGGATGGCTGAAGCCGGTTTTATTCACAGTCCCAGCGGGAACAGCCCAGACGTGGCCAAGTGTTTTTTCTGTCTAAAGGAGCTTGAAGGCTGGGAGCCAGAAGACGATCCTATGTGAGTGCTAATTTACCACTATGGCATGTTGCTGGTGATATGCAAGAACAGGCATGTGGAGACAAGTTATTTATGACCATAGAGAAAACCCTATTAATCCTCTTTATTTCCATGGTTTCTCAGCTACCATCAAAAAGGGTGTCCCTTACAGAACAATGGTCTGGACCCCCATTCATTTTCTCCTGCACTATTTATTGCCCCCAATTCTCTCACCATAGCGCCACCTTGCACATGCTGGAATTGCCCAAGCCAGACAAAGTCCAGTAAGCTCAATATATTTGTAGTGAAATAACTTGGACACAATTAATAGAAAACACTCATATTTGTATAAAAAAAAAAAAAATATCAACCAGACGTGCGGTGTAGGAGCTCCACAAGTTATAGGCAACTATCACTGATCATATATGACTTCTCCCACCAAACTCACCAGAATTAACAAACTTGAAGCCTTTGCCAACATGGGCAAAAAGGGGAAAAAAGCAGACAAACCACAACAACCAAGAAAGATTGATATCAGTTCAATGCTAACCAGGCCTGTTAGGCCTCAATTGGGCATGCCCATGGCAACCTCTACTGCACAATCTGAGGACTCAGAGTCCTCCTCGGAGGATTCATATCAGCTCCAACTGAATACACGCACATCTAAACTCGCAGCTACTAACCCTGAAGATGGCCTGGCCACAAAGGGCGACTTAAAACGGATGCTGGCAGATCTGCAAGATAGCTGGAAGAAAGACATGAGACATTCGTGTGGAAGTTACAAGCCTGCAACAAAAGGTGCTAACGTTAGAAAAAAGCATTGGTGACAACCAAACTTCACAGAGAAGTTCTGCAGATATCACTGAACGTTTAGTTCATCAAGTACATAGCCTGCAAAGACAGGTGTCCATGTGCGACACTAAACTAAGGCAAAATAATGTCAAAATTCGTGGAGTGCCGGAGACAGTTGGGCCCTCTGCACTCCGGCAATATCTGAACAAATTTCTCACCTCACTTATACCTGATGCAGGCTTCACAGATCGGACCCTAGCTGATGCATTCCGAGTCAAGAAGGCACTGAGAGCCCCACAAGAAGCATCCCGAGATGTTGTTATCCGATTTGGCACATTTGCAGACAAGGTGACAGTTCTCTCATCATGCAGACAAAAAAAAACAAGTGGCATTTGAAGAAGTGAACCTAGCTGTATATGACGATCTACCACTATCTACGATCTTGTGGAGGAGAGAAATGGCCCCTTTGACTGCACATTTACGATCCCTAAATATAAAATATCGATGGGGAGCACCTAACTCTCTGAGAGTCACCTGGAACAATAAAACACTGGTAACAGAAGACATCGGGGAAGCAGGCACCTTCCTGGAGGAGTTGGGCATCGCGCAAATCCCCACACAGAAACATAGAAACATAGAATGTGTCGGCAGATAAGAACCATTCGGTCCATCTAGTCTGCCCAATTTTTTTTTTTTTTTGAGTACTTTTATTAGTCCCCCTTTCCCGGTCTTATAGCTAGGATAGCCTTGTGTCTATCGCACGCATGCTTAAAATCCTTGACTGTGTTTACCTCTACCACTTCTGCTGGCAGGCTATTCCATACATCCACTACCCTCTCAGTAAAGTAATACTTCCTGATATTACTTTTAAATCGTTGCCCCTCTAATTTAAGACTATGTCCTCTAGTTGTGGTAGTTTTTCTTCTTTTAAATATACTCTCTTCCTTTACTGTGTTGATTCCCTTTATGTATTTAAATGTTTCTATCATATCCCCCCTGTTACGTCTTTCCTCCAAGCTATACATGTTAAGATGCTTTAACCTTTCCTGGTAAGTTTTATCCTTCAACCCATGAACCAGTTTAGTAGCCCTTCTCTGAACTCTCTCCAAAGTATCAATATCCTTCTGGAGATACGGTCTCCAGTACTGCGTACAATACTCCAAGTGAGGTCTCACCAGTGCTCTGTACAATGGCATGAGCACTTCCCTCTTCCTACTGCTAATACCTCTCCCTATGCAACCAAGCATTCTGCTAGCATTTCCTGCTGCTCTATTGCATTGCCTACCTACCTTCAAGTCCTCTGAAATTATTACTCCTAAATCCCTTTCCTCAGATGTTGAGGTTAGGACTGTACCAAATAGTCTATATTCTGCTTTTGGGTTTTTACGCCCAAGGTGCATAATCTTGCACTTGTCCACATTAAATGTCAGTTGCCACTGCTCTGACCATTTTTCTAGTTTAGCTAAATCATTTGCCATTTGGCTTATCCCTCCATGAATATCAACCCTGCTGCAAATCTTTGCATCATCGGCAAAATGACATACTTTGCCAACAAGACCTTCTGCAATATCGCTAATAAAAATATTAAAGAGAATGGGTCCAAGAACAGATCCCTGAGGTACCCCACTAGTAACAAGACCTTGCATCGAATATACCCCATTGACTACAACCCTCTGTTGCCTGTCACTCAGCCATTGTCTAATCCATTCAACAATATTGAAATCCAAACTCAAAGATTTCAGTTTATTGATAAGCCTTCTATGTGCGACAGTGTCAAAAGCCTTACTGAAATCTAGGTAAGCAATGTCTACTGCACCACCCTGATCTATTATTTTAGTTACCCAATCAAAAAAATCAATAAGATTAGTTTGGCATGATCTCCCTGAAGTAAACCCATGCTGTCTCTGATCTTGAAATCCAAGCGACTTTAGATGTTCAACAATCCTATTCTTTAACAAGGTTTCCATTATTTTCCCCACTACTGAAGTAAGGCTTACTGGTCTATAGTTGCCCGCCTCCTCCTTACTACCTTTCTTGTGAATGGGCACAACATTAGCTAATTTCCAATCTTCTGGAACTAATCCCGTTAACAATGATTGGTTAAATAAATCTGTTAACGGTTTTGCTAGTACACCACTAAGTTCTTTTAATAACTTTGGATGTATCCCATCGACTTATTTGTCTTTACTTTAGACAGAATGATCCTGCTCACTCTTAAGACATAAGGACTTACATCTTTAACCAACCAGCTGTACAGAGACAATCATCTCTGCAGGAATATTTTTCTTTGTTACACCTGCTGGATCAAGGAACTCTCCCCTACATATGACTGCAAAATCAAGGGACTTGTCAGCTGCCCATCAAGATTCTCTGAACACCAGTTGGATAATTAAGCAGAAGATCACACAGACGGTGCTTCTTTCCCCAAACGGAGCTATATGGAGCCCTACTACAGTCTACACATGGAACAGATCTTTGATATATTTGAAACTACAAATTTCCCACTCAGGACATTCCCCATGCCCGTTTTTTGCTGTGGTTGTTTTATTTTTGTGTTGCACGATCTAATAGTTACCCTTTCTTGAGATACCCTTGCCCACCTCTCTAACTCTTTCTCCTTCCCCTTAATCTTACCTCATTCTTGTTCTCTTTATTGTTTTACTGCAATATTCGCCTCAGGTATTATTTAAAATGTGTTTGTTAATACATTGGAACGTTATTATTAATCTAATTATTTGACTAATACCCCCCCCCCCTCCTTTCTTATCCTATTTTCTCACCTCTCTGCCCATCTCTGTCTTGTCTTCCACTGGGTTTTTTTCTGTTCTCCAGCTCTTTCTACTTATTTCCCTCATTACGAGTTTCTTCTCCGTCAGATACTTTTTTCAATGGCAGTTAATGTTACGTTTGGCCAGTAGATGGCACTGTTGTAATATGAATGGTTACATTCGTGTAACCTGAAGGTTTAATTGTTTCTCTCAAAGTTACTTAATTACCTTGACTGACATTTTATCTAAAACATTTATGTAATGTGTAATTTGCTGATATGGTGTATATAAAAATTTACAAAATCAATAAAACAAAATTTAAATTAAAAAAAAAAAAATATATATATATATATATTATATGTAATAGAAGTACCAAATACTGTGATCTTTACTTTACAGCCCTCTGTCCTTATATAGAGACCTTGAAAATTATCGAAAGAATCATGTAGAGCACAGATCATCAATCACTACAGCTTGCAGTTGACTAACATAGTGGTGATTGACTGGAACTATAAAATACACAGAAAGCAGCCCAGAGACTACTCTACCCCTGTGATGTTCTGGTGAGATGGAAAGTGTAGGGGCTCAAATAAGAGAAACGGCTGATTCAGATCAGACATACACCTTCTAAATCCTTGGTTATCTACAAAATAAAGTCATAGGCCTATAAAATAAATAATTCATGCAAGTACATTCAAAAGATGGATGTTATCAGTAGACTATGGTAACCTCAGGGAAATATTAATACCCCAAGGTTTCAATGACATAAAAAGTTTGCAACCCTAATACACAGGCAAGTAGCCTACATGTTTGCCAGTTTGTGTAAGGATGCTGGGGATATCAGCCCAGAAGAGGCATTTCTGGGGCAGGCTGACTCTTCTAGCAGCCAGGCAAGTAGCCTCTACAGCACAGTGGGGAACCAGGATACTAGGAAGGCTAGACAGGTACTGGTGGTAGTGGACTATTATTAGGAAGTTATAAAGGGTAATCTGTTGCCAGGAGCCCAAATGCCGAACTATATTTTGTTTCCCGGGATAACGATTCCTGTTGGACCAGGTAGACCAATGTTGGTAGGGGCTGGGGATGATCCAGTGGTCTTACTACACATTGGTACTAATGACAAAGTTAATGGAAGGTCCTTTTTGTAACTACTGCACCATAACTTGATTTTAGAAGGGTCAACTTTGGGCTAAAAGGCATAGATTGAACATGTAGACTGGGAAGGATTGTTTTCTGGGTTTAACACAGAAGACAAATGGAATTCCTTTAAGCACACATTACAAAAAATACACATCCCAATATATACCTTTGGGAAACAAATACAAAAAAAGAAAGCAAAGCAATACCCGACATAAGCGCATACGTAACTTAAATTTTATTACTAGTCATGAAAAGACCATGTTATATGTACAGTATAATTGTATTATCCAATACTTAGTTTACTTTCTTCCTCTCCTTCCAACCTTTTGTTTAATATCCAATTGTTTCAACTTTAGATCACAAATTTAAGAGCTATATATCCTATATATAAAACAGATGGACTTATTCATACAGGGGAAATAACTCCAATGAATTAACAAATTGTGAAAGGAGGTGGGATTTTTAAACCAACCTTTGTTGAAAATTATTAAAAAGGTATTTTAAAAAAAAAGGTGTATGCACAGGTTAAGAATAACAAAAAGTTTTTTAAAAAGTAGGGTAAACTTGTGATCAAACAGTGAAATAAGATTAAAATAAAAAAAACTACTACATCAGCAAGGTTTGATCTTACAATATTTAGTAACTGTAGTGTTATAGAATGAAGGTAAAGAAGCAATATTCAAAAAGGCAATTTATGCTCAGCAATTTTGTAAGTTGTTAAAACTAAGAAGTAAGGCAGGAGAAAAAAAAAAAAAAAAAAGTGTCTCAAAATATATGCCTGATGACCTTTTTAAATATGTAAAACCCCTTCTAAACTAAGTTACCAATTTAGCTATATCAGTGACTGTACAAAGAGGATCGTGTCTGAACTGGTTGGCTGAGCTAATGAATGGTGCTAAATAGCTGGAGTATATCCCAATGAAATAAAGTAAGCGCGACTGCATCGGTAATATCATATGATCATACATTAAATAAGTGTTTAAGACATGCCCCATTATTGACTTTCACTACCAGAGCAAATTCATCAACACACAGTGGAAGAACACCTTGCAGCAAAAAGCTGCCTGTCTGGTTAAAGGGCTCTGCTATAAGTAAACAGCCTGACAACTCTGGTTTTAAATCATATTGGTGAATACACATTTTACACAACCTAATATGAGAATGTGAATGTGTACTATAACCATTCAATTAATTCCCCAGAAAAAAGGTTGTTCAAATAGAGGCAGCATATTCATCAAAACAATCTATTACCCTGTACATAATAGCCATGCTGTTGTGGCAATAAGATAGTGTGCTAATGACCATATAAAATAATGGTACTCCCACAATTTGCCAGAAGAGCTCTGCCCATACAAATCACTATACCTTAGTCATTATAATAGGTTAGAAATCAAAAAATCCGTGGTGAGCAGAAAACCCAAAGGAGGGCACTTGCTGTAGCCATGTTGCCTTGTTAACCCAGATCAAACAGGGGTTCCTTAAAAATCAATATGACCAGAGGAATAAACCAGGTACAATTCACAAAGAAAAAATGCTCCAAAAAAGGCTAAACTCTGTTGCATGAAAGAGGTGGGAGAAGCGGTCATCAGTTTGAAGGTTTGCTATTGGTCCAAAGCCTCACATGTGATAGAATGTAATTTTGAAGTGAAACTAGGAGACCTGGAAGATCACTCAAGATAAGAAACATACCAGAAACAGTAGGTCAGGAGAAACTGAAAGAATTCCTGGAAGATCTATGGAAGCCTTGGGACATTAACCTGGCAGAACATAACGTAACGATGGAAAGATGGCACAGAACTTTTAAACCGAAAACCATCCCAGATAAATATCCTAGGGATATAAATAATCAACTTCCAGTTCTACTAAAGACAAGCCGAATAAAAAAAAAATCTCTTACTCCACCAGAATGCAAAGAAGTAAATATAAACCATATCACGACAATTTTGAGGAAAGAGAATGTTAAATTTGCTTGGGGATTCCCTACAGAAATTAGACTGGTGAAAGAGGGCCAATTAGAAATGTTGAACTCTGTTGAAAAAGCTGAAAAATGGCTCTAAGATAATATTAAAGCTTCTTCAGAAATCCCACTGAACGAAAGGATAGAAACACCATAAAGGGACCCAACCAAAAAGGATCTGCTAGACCCATAGCGGAACAGTAGAAGAACCTCAAGTGGGACATAGTATGGGGAATATTGTTCATGGGAATTGTACGAGATTGTGAGAGAGAAGAAAACAGAAAGAAAGGGGTACATGAATTACAAGGAATTAAGTATTCTATCACATGATTAAAGTATGGTTCACGATAAACTAATAGAAAAATAGAGGTGAAACCACCCAGCTCCGGTGGGTCTTCTGGACCAAGTCCTAGAAAAAGCAGAGAAAGTCACTATGGGTGTTCTGATAATTGCAGGGGATTTCAACTGTGCCCCAGACCGCCTCCTAGATAAAAGCAATAAACAAAAAAGGGAATACGGGGGATAAAAAGGTATATAAAACTTGCAAATCATAAAATACAGTGCTTAGAAAACACCAACTATAGGATATCTGGATGGTGCACAATCCTGACTCTAGGGATTACACATTCTTTTCATGGCCACATATTCTAGAATTGATCTGTTTGTAGGTAGTTATCTTTGATAGGGAAAGTTAAGAAGATAGAAATAAAACCCTGTGTATGGTCCAATCATGATATGGCAACGATGAAATTAAAAGAAAAAAAAACAAAAAAAACTGTCATAATAGGACATGGAAGATGACTCCCTCCTTCAAAATAAAGCTAAAATCAGGAATACCTTCAAGAAATGTCAACTTGTTTTTTTAAAGAAAATCTCTCAGATGACATAGATCCAAAAATAATCTGGTGTACTTATACAGCGGTCATGAGACGGTACTGTATAAAGATAAAAAAAAAAAAAATCAACTTAAGGAAAAAAAGTGGCCTCCTTTTGTCCAAGCTTTATATTAATTATTACAATCTAGTGAATTATTCAGATAGCGACAAACAGAAAGAAATTAACAGGATAAGAGAAAACTTGACAATATCAGAAAGAATAAATAATAGGGTATCTCTAAAGATGAAATACTATTTAAAGAAAAATAGAGCAGCCAAGATGTAAAATTGAAAAAAGCAGAACCAATAACAGGAAAAGACAAAATAATAAAAAGGAGATAGGACCTATAGATCACCAGCAGAAGTAGGATTGGCTTTTATCGAATTTTTCAAAGAGCTCCTTAACCTGCCTAAAAGCTTAAAAGAGGACAAGATAAATGAATATATTTATGAAAGTGTAATACCTAAGATAGCATCAGAACAAAGAGAAACTATCAATAAGAATATAATTCGGGAGGAACTAATGAAGACCATAGAGAAACTCGCTACGAATAAGACCCCAGGCCCAGATGGGTTCTCTAATGGATTCTACAAGGTCTTAGCTACCATTTTCTCTGATCATTTAATAGCTGCTTATAACTATGCAGCCAAAGAGGGTACCTTCCCAGCGGAGATGCTGGGGGCTAGCATTCTCCCAATACTAAAACTGGAAAAAACCTACGGACATGTAAAGCTATAGACCTATTTCCTTTATAAATGTAGATGTCAAGCTGTATGCCTCTATTCTGGCTGAAAGATTGAAACCAGTCTTTCCTAATATAATACATCAAGACCAAACAGGCTTTATTTCAGACCAGATGGCAAGCAATAATGTCCGCAGGTTGATCGATATTCTGGATGGAGAAGAACTAGAGGGGAGACCCCTGCTGACCCTGTCTTTGGATTAGACATGGTCAGCTGGAGTTTCAGGGATAACTCACTGGAGGTCTTTGGATTCTCAGGGTGGATTTATTCAGCAATAATGGTGCTATATGGGGCTCCCAGAGCAAGGACAGTAGGTCCTAACATCTGTGCAGACTGGTTTGCATTATCGAACGGCACTAGACAGGACATCCTCTGTCCCCCATGTTATGTGTTACCATTGAAATCTTAGCAATTAAAATCAGAGAAAAACAGGCTCAGAGGGTTATCATGTGGGAGATGAAGAGCTAAAAATATCACTGTATGCATATGATATACTTATCACCACACTAAACCCTGTTGAGTCTGTTAAATATGTTTTAAATGAGATCAAGAAATATAGCGAGGTCTCAAATTATATGCTGAATCTAAAACAATAGGCCAGTTCAGTAATGTAGGTAAATCTGAGAAGAGACCGATTCAAGATAAAATATAAAATTTAACAACCCGAAGGTATTCTAGTATTTGGGGATAAAAATCCCAAGGAGAATGGAAAAGATGGCTGAGGTCAATTTTATATCCCTGTTAAAACAATTAGTGATCTTAAAAACTGGAGAGGAATGCACATTTCATGGTGGGGCAGAGTAAATACCTTGTCATCCTATGTTCTTACAAAAAGGACTTACTTGTTCCTTATGCTTCCACTAAAAATCGCAAACAGCTGGATCCAGATGGTGCAATGTGCCTTCACAAATTTTGTATGGAGAGGGAAAAGACCCAGAATAAAATTACAAACCATGATGAGCAAGGTAAATAAAGGAGGTATGGGTCTACCACTGTTGAGCGACTATTATGAGGCAAGCATAGTGGCACATACAGTACAAATTCAATCAGGTAAAATAAATAAGGAGTGATGGTAAAAACTAGAGTCAAATGTGTGGGGTGAAGGATTTGGCGCAAGTAATATGGAATTCAAAGAAAGGAGGGTTTGATAAATGCTTGATCAGCCAGATTCTCCCAATATGGGAAGGAATTAAAAAAATATTAAAGCTGCAAAATAAAAAAAAGTAATGGATTTCCAACCTTTAGAGTGTATTGAAAATGAAATAGGAAACGTAATCATTAGATAAATGGAGATCGAATCAAATCCTTACTATGGGAAAGTTGTTTTATCCCTTTCCCTAAATTAGAAGCTGAATATAAAATTTACATTCAAAAGGAAATTTTTAACTAAGAGTAGGAAAAAAAAAAAAAAAAAAAAACTGAATCCAAGAACTAAAGTAGACAAAAGGGGAGTTACACCAGATAGAGGGGATCTTCTATAAAAGGAGCAACCAAAAAGATACTATCAAGAAGTCTAAAAATGATTAGATCAACAAGGGAGCAGACCACCCCCACAGCATTAAATTTGACAATTGAGATTTCTGATTGGAACTCCATCAGGAGCAGAGTCAGTAAAGATGTCCACAGTTTGTCCCTGATGGAAACACAGTTCACGCTTACCAATATGTGGTACTTAACTCCATCTAAACTTAACTAGCATTATCAAACACCAATAACATTCTGGGAAACTATACTAACAATAAATATGGCCAACAAGATTAAAATACCATACTACCCAGAGGCTACACTACTACATCTAAAATTGACCAGCAATTAATACAAATCAAACATTCACAATACACTGTTTAGTTGCTGCCAATACTTTACTGGCTAGATACTGATGGAATGAGTTGGCCCCCACCATATACTCGTTCAAAAATCAATTAATGTTCCAAATGCAGATGGAAAAGGGAGTCCAACGAGTTAAAGGATTTGATATAGATCTAAGTAGATGGGATGAATGGATAAAAATAGTGTTAATCCCTTGATCTAAATGGATCAGAAGGGGAAGTGGAAGAGAAAAGAGGAAAAAGAAAAGGTGGAAAAGAAAGGGGAAGTAAAGGGGGAAATGATTAATTGCTGTTGCAGATGTTACCTGGGAAATAAGGCTGAAACTTTCTGGAAGTCTGGGTCGTCACTGGTTGATAGATTAGTTTGTAGTATAGGTTTTATGTGTTACTCGAGGTCAAGACAGAAACCTCAGCAGATTTAATAAAGGATAAGGATTCAGTGGCGTCATATGACAAAAAAGTGTGAATTTAAAGTTAATATTTATGCATTATGTATTTGTATTTTCATAATAAAAAGAATAAAAAAAAACTGTTGTGGATGAAAGCAGAACACTTTATAGAAGCTTGATCAATGTATTATGATCAAATAATACATACACTGATTAAAAAAAGGTATAGATTAACTCAATAACCGTTTGCCACAAGGAAAAGTTTCAAAAAAATGTGCCTTGTGCCATTCTCTGAGCTATTGGAAAGAATAGTATATGATGAAACCATATAGATGGTCTCTGAATTCAGTCTGGTTTTACAGACAAAAAGCTACATTTTAAAATACATTCTCCTTAGTTTGCTAAAAAAAAAAAAAAAAAAAAAAAAAAAAAAAAATTGTATATAGGAGCATTAAAGAACATGTGTTAAAAGGATAAAAAAAAAAAAAAAAAAAAAAAAGCAGATCAAGAAAGAAAACATCCAAACACCAACATAATTATGAATTTTTGGTAACTAATCTTAGATCAGATAATGTTGTGTCTTAATATACTATATGTGGCCTTAAACATGTGGAATGGGAAAACAGGACAGAAAACAAATGCTTAGTAATTGTACATTGTTTCCAATTTCTAAATAAATACTTTAGATGATTAATATTCCATCAAACTCAATACATGGCAACTATGTATGTATATTTTTTAAAAACTGTTGCTATTTGATTAATGCTTCTAAAACAGTATATTCACGGAACAATTTTAGCTTTTCTTACTATTGATGTGTTTATTTCTTCTGGTCCATTTTAATATGACTTTTAAACTTTATTATTTGGATATCAGTCCACAGAAAGGAAAATCCCTTGGAAAACAATGTTTTGCCAAAATCCCCCTCTGGCAGACTCTAGTTAGATGTGCTCTTTATACATTAGCCATAGGCACCCGACTTGTCACGCACACATAGGATCTAGTGTAATTATATATGTGTGTGTAAGGTGGCATATCTGGAGAGAACGGCTCTAATTTGTAACCTCAGGTGGTAATTGACTCTGTTTGGGATGTAATTAGGAGAGATGCATGACGGTCATTTAAATGGGTAATGTGTTTATTTAGGGGGAAACCACTACCTGTAGCTTTCCATGCCAGATCCAGGAGAAAATATAAGAGATAAATTAAAAAGGACTTTGTGATATGATATTAAATGATTTTTTAACCCTTGCTACCCTGAAGGAAGCAAGAGTTTAAAAATCATGCCCTGCTTCTCTCATGTAAAACAGACATGTATCTCAATGGATACACGCGGGGGGGGGGGGGGGGGTCTCACAGCTCACAGAGACACAGCAGGTCTGGAGGCCGACGTGTGCCGACAGTGTCAGCATGTGTACAGCCAGAGTGGTGACTCACAGTTTGCAATGTGCGGGGGTCTCTGCCAGACTAGGAACTATATATTTCCAAAAGATAGAGAACACAGGGCATTGCATAAAAAAAGGTATTCTTACCCTTTCATACAGTCATATTACATCTTTGGTTATGATTTTTCTGTACTTGTCACACACACAGACAGGTGGAAAAACTGGAATTTGAGATTGTGTTACTGTTAACCACCTAATGTCTGTGCATAACTAATAGTTTTAATATAGTATTAAAAACCTTGATAATACAGTGGCTTGTTGACTATGCCAACTCAAACTCATTACCTCCAGGCACTATGTACATTGGATACAATAGATTTGTTCTAAGTCAAACGCAGGCTACGAATTTGATAGTCTCAAAATGAAAGTCTACCGCCAAAGTTGAATTTCAGTGAATAGACTCAGTATTTTATTTGCCCTGTGTCCGCTAAGCAACAAATAAACAAACATTCTATAAAACCTTAAGCTCATCGTAATACTCTCATCTCTCCTCATGTTTCTATTTGTTTCTTGTTTCGTTTTTCCCAGGGCTCTCCAGCAATCATATTTAGGGGGGCTGGAACATAAGTAGAGGAACAATTATAAAACACTTATATAATTAGCATTTTAGAATAAAAATATATACCACACATACTATCTATAAGGCTATAAATTAACTTTTCTTTCATCTGGGCAGTTGCTAGGATTTGCCCACACATTAAAGTTGCCTCACCTGGATACAATGTAGGGCTAGCTCTGAAGAGACATATACAAGCCTATGTCCCATATTTTCACATACGTTTAAGGACATGCAGTCTAATATGTCAATGAATGGTAAGTAAATCTTACATATGACATGACAAATGACATAGATGTTAAAAAAGGGATTGAAAAATGTACCAATATTTAATGAAAGATACTCAAATATTGGTTTGCATTTTAATTCTAAAACTTTTGCCTCTGAAAATGGGTAAAAAGAAAAAATGATGACTGCACTCCCAATTCCAGTAGTGAATAAAATAGGTGCTTTATTGTAGAACAAGTAAGGATCCGAAAAATGAAAAAAAGTGACAAATCCAAATACAGCAAGGAAAAAAAAATGCACAAAAAAGGGACAAGGGCAAGGACTGGCCTTACGCGTGTACTCGTTTTTTTTTAAATTGACAAATTGAATACCTCATTAAAAAGCAAGTCTTATTTTTATCCAACTAACAGTAGAACACTTGAAACTGAAATTTTCCAAAAAAACTGTAGAAAGGGACCTCCTTAACTTGTCCAAGAATGAAAATACTTCTATTCATTACAATCCAACGGGTCAAAAAAGAGCCGCATTGTCTAAATTAAAAAACAATGTAGTCATTAAAGAAGCTGACAAAGGCGGCTCTGTTATTCTAAATAAGAGAGATTACTTAAAAGAAGCCGAAGACAATTATCTGACAAGAACACATATCAAACTGTCACTGGACCCCGCCTCGGTCTACCTAAAAGATCTTAGGGACATTTTGGACACTGGTGAATTCCTGGGTATTCTAAAATGATGTACCTTTATAAAGAAAATCCCCATATTTTATTATCTACCAAAAATTCATGAGAATTCCACGAGTCCACCAGGACGTCCCATAGTTTCTAGCATGGGCGGCCTGGGTGAGGGACTGTCAGAATGGTTAGACTTCTACCTTCAACCACTGGTCAAACAGTAGAAAAGCTTTCTGAAGGACACTAAGGATGTTCTGTTACAACTAAGAGACTTTCGGTGGCAAAGTGATTATAGTTGGGTTACCATGGGTGTGTGTTCACTCTATTCTTGTATTCCACACCATTCAGGTTTGGATTCTTTACAAAAAAAAAAAAAATGATAAAATATAGTAATTATACAGAAGATATAACCCAATTTATATTACTGGCCACTTCTCACATAATTTTTTCATGTTTAATAAACAATTTTTTCTACAATGCCAAGGCACGGCCATGGGCTCAAAATCTGCCCCCTCATATGCGCACATTTATATGGCAGCCTTTGGAGGACCAGTTCATTTTTAGCCAGACTAACCCTTTTCGTCAGTGCATCGCCTGGTACGGGCGTTCCATTGACGACTTGTTGTTTGTCTGGCAGGGTTCCTTTTCCCAATTAAATGCTTTCTTTAGTTTTCTCAATGATAACTCACTTAATCTTCAATTCACTCTGGATAGCTCGAATTCAAGTATTAATTTCTTGGATCTCACTCTTAAGGGGGACCCTATTACTAATACTATAGAAACAATGCCTTTCAGAAAGCCTACATCTGGCAACTCGGTTTTACATGCTAAGAGTTGCCATATGAAACCAGTAATTGAGAATATTCCAGTAGGTTTGTTTATCACTCTCAGACGTAATTGCTCCGATTCTACTACTTTTGATATCAAATGTCTGGAACTCACTAGTAGATTACTAGATTGAGGATATAAGATGTGGATGATTAAAAAAGAGCCATATGAATAGCCACAACACGCAGTAGATTCCCTACTACAGGATACCAATGCATTTAAATGAAACAAATTTGTCTATAAAGAGGTTCAGAAACAAAAAGAATAAAAATAAAAATACAATCACAAACAGTAAGAATCTCCCCAATTCTCAAATCAACAGATAATATACCCATTTCTTTTGGAACAGCCCACAGCTTAGAATTCTCTCAAATTCGAAAGACCATAAAAAATAATCTTAGCGGCAGATAAGGTATATAACGATATATTATCATCATCAGGGGTCCGTTTTTCTGCACAAAGATCTAACACTTTAAAAGACAAATTGTCTGTTTTACAAAAGCACTGATTTTCCTACATCTCGATGCAGGTGGCTTGATGCTGTAGGTACATTTCCTTGTGGCAATAGAATATGTAGAACATGTAAGCATGTAACAAAAACAGGATATTATTTATTTTGCCCAGGGAAAAAAAAAAACTTTTCCAAACAAACATTATGCCAACTGCAACACAACCAATGTCATCTATGTCATAACATGCAGTAATTGCAATAAACAATATGTGGGACGTACAAGTCAGGCATTAAAATGCCGTATGAGAGAACATCTCAATGACATTGAAAATCTTACTAATACATCAGTGGCACGGCACTTTCACCTTTGTAATTTCAACAATGTCAAATTTTTCAGTGTATCAGTTATAGAGAAAATCAACAAAAGACAAAGAGGGGGTGATACACAGACACCTTTGCAGACAGGAGGCTTACTGGATTTTCACTCTAGGGACCAGATATCCACAGGGCATGAATGTAGAATTTGATATTTCTATTAGACACACTGTCTCTAGCTATTTCAGTCTGTACAGATTATATGGCTCCTTTTCTCTTTAATCAACTATATGTTATCTATGAAATAGTGGTTTCCATCTTTTTATTTATTCTACATGGTGATTTTTCATTATATATATATATATATATATATATATATATAT
This sequence comes from Pelodytes ibericus, assembly GCA_036172795.1. Lineage (NCBI taxonomy): Eukaryota > Metazoa > Chordata > Amphibia > Anura > Pelodytidae > Pelodytes > Pelodytes ibericus. The sequence continues at coordinate 199,833,273 of CM069861.1, read as the reverse complement.
ATATATATATATATATATATATATATATATATATGACACTGAATATATAAACAGCTTAGATACTGTTAGTGTTATTTTTCTGCATTCATTTTGAAACATACAAAACCAAATGTTTAAAAATATTGTTCACACATTATGTAACCTATGATTATATGATTGTTGTTATGTATGATGCATTCTCTCCTATATGATCTTATCTTCCAGGATTAGTTTTAGAAATACAGTACATATTGACTTCCATGCTGACTTAAAAACTGAGAACCAAAAATTGTATAATTTTTTTTATTTTTTATTTGCAAGGTCTAGGTCTTCCATACAATGTTTTAATATTAAATATATATTACTGACACTGATTTTAAGGGTTTTATACCTATTCTTGTTTGTATGTAAGCACTTTATTTACTTAACACTTTCACAAAATTACTAATTTTATATTGTTTTTTTCTTTTTAATTTTTGGTGTGTTCACATATCCAGGTATAATCATTGTGTACACACACCCACTATTTTAAGTTGCACACAGAACCTGTTTTTCAGGTGTTTCTAACATATATAATTGTTCTGACCTTTACAATGACACTATTTATCAGCACTGTTTTTTCCCTGTCTTGAGCCTATGATTAAGCGTGAGTACACGCGAAACGCGTAAGGCCAGTCCTTGCCCTTGTCCCTTTTTTGTGCATTTTTCCTTGCTGTATTTGGATATGTGTCACTTTATTCATTTTTCGGATCCTTACTTTTTCTACAATAAAAGCACCTATTTTATTCACTACTGGAATCAGGAGCGCAGTCATCATTTTTTCTTTTGATCGTTCCTATGCCTTACCAGCTGGATGAAGCACCCTTGCACCAGTGATGATCACAGGAGCTTTTTCAATTGCCAAGAGTGGAGCCGGTGTTAGGTTATTTCCTTCGGCTTGGTCTGAAAATGGGTTACCAAATATTATCTAGACTGAAAGCAGGGACCTCAGAGAGTCTAGTATATCAGTTCTGGCTGGGATATTAAAGGACAGTGGTCAGCAAACAATTATTTTAATTACAGGCTACAAGTGTGGACATTTTAAAAACATGCATAATGAAAATATTCAAATAAAATATCTTATTGTATTTGTTAGTGTATTTAGTGCTATAGAATTGACTGGCACTTTATAAATATTATGCAATATATGTACGTTTTCCTGATTTACCCTGATTCCATAATCATCCATCTATCTTGAATTCTGGTTGAATTTTTGTATGTATACTTGTCAGATTTATATTATTTTCTGAAAATAGAAATTGGATACATTTTAGGTTCTACAGAAACAGGGGTAGAACTAATTAGGGAAAAAGACTTCAGTACTAGGTCTACTAGATTATCCACTTTGTCCCATTATGTGTAAAGAAGGGGTGTGTCTCCCTCAGGGAATTCCCAGGCTGTGTGTTGGCCAGCCCTCTCATTCGTGGGTATATAAGCCAGTCACTGTGCAGAGTTTCAGTAGAAGCCATTTAGAATCCTTATACTCCCTTACAATGGCGCTGTCCATGATACTAGTGCTGATTGCTGCTGGATGGAGCATTTCCTATACTCTGCCTGCACAGGTAAGTCAGTGTCTGCAGGGAGGAAAGACTGGCTTGTGTGACACTAGAAACATCTACAGGTCATTTTACCTTTATATGTTTCTTTTCCTACAGATCAATGATGGTGTAGCGTATGGTAAGTAATACAATATTAAACATCACAATTGTTTTCTAAATAAAAATGTTATTGGGATTCACCTCTCTTCGGGCCTATCCCATTTCTCAGAATCAAATCATACCCATTACCCTTCATACTGTGGACTTTATATTGTGTGGTTTTAACTCTCCTCCCCAATCTGCTTCCTCTCTTCCATAGAAATAAGCAAGGGCCTAAATACTGAAGATAAAACGATTTTTGAATTAATAGAAACCAAGAACAAACGTTTCCCTTCTAGTCATCATATAACCCAAGATGGCTGCTTTCTATAGTTTAAATTTAATAACTCATTCAGGTATTAAAAGCTCAGCAAGTAAAATAATTTTTACAACTCTGCCTGATTTGTTATGTCATTATTAGTTTACCACTCCACTATTCCATGAATAGACCTAAAACAAAGTATTGGCTCGCAAGACCTTGGGATTGGTAGGTTATGCTGTACTTCATTATAATGTAATTACTCTATTTTATTCTCAGAGGTCATCAAACCCTTAACTGCATAGCTTTTAAGCTTTCCAGGAGTGTCATTGTCAGAACTGCTTCTGGCCGGCCTCCCCAGATGGATCAGTTTATGTCCCATATATTATTTCTTCTGCATACAGTAAGTTATTCCCATTATTTACTTGTTTGTGACATTAGGAATGTTCATGTTATTACAAAATGTTCACTTGTCCCTTTTCCATCTCAGCCACCGTCCAGAGTGATCTTATTACGGATGCCTTGAATGAGATTCAACTGATGTCCTGTGTGAAATTTGTTGGGAGAACAACAGATGTCAACTATCTCAGTATAGAGTCTGGATCTGGGTGAGTCCGAGCATATCATCGCGTGAATACTCATTATTTACAAAGAAACACTATCTGGAATGTCTAGAACACAAACAGGCACTGGCCGTTGTGGAGTTTAACCTCAGTGATGCTCCCCGAGATTCACAGCAGTTAAATCCCACAGTGGCTAGAATACCAGCTTGGCCCAGTCTGGCTGCATGGCCCATGGGATTATCCAACATGAAGTCATGCACGCACTTGGCTTTCTCCATGAGCACACTAGAAGTGACAGAGATTCCTATGTTGATATCATATGGCAGTACATCTCTCCAGGTGAGTAACACTGATACACAGATACATACCATAAACCAGGGGCAGTCAAAGACCAGGACATCAATGAGGGTGTGTTGGTGACCCTACATGCCCATTTAGTTCATGTCCTACAAACAGTGAAGGACCCATTCTGATTAACATCAGTGCATTCCCTGTAATGCCTATTATTCATTTATATCTCCTGACAGATGATATTTCCCATTTTAAGATTGATGTTTCAAAAAATCTGGACCTTCCATATGATTACAGTTCAGTGATGCATTATGAAAAGTAAGTATATTTCTATTTATGAACAAACACAGACAGCAATGTCTGCTGTTCTAATGTATTATCATTCTTCCTGAATCAACACTGAAGTTGTACCCTTCCTACAGTACTGCTTTCACCAACACAGGCAGTCAATCTATAATCATCCCAAAACCTGACCCCACACTGCCTTTTGGACAGAGTTGGGATGAGTTATCTGGATGTGAAGAAAATGAACAAACTGCAGTGAGTATTTTTAGCATACTTTCCCCACTGTTATCCATATCGCTGTTCCTCAGCTCAGTGTTTTATAACGGAGATACAGTAGTGACTGGATATATGCAAATCAATAGTCTTATTGTAGAGATGAATTTTGCACAGTGGAGCTTTTACATGAGGATTTATAATAAAAACACAATGTTTCTATTTGTGTAGCTGTTTGTCGCACAAAACTACAGGAGGAATCTGGGAACTTTTCCGCTGACGGCCTCTCCTTCGGACAGGATGGAAGCTGCCTCTGGTTCATTCAACTTGCACCAAACAGCAAGGTTAGTATAAAACACATAGCATATTATCAAAGTCACACCTTAGATGTAGGGATTTTGTATTCAACTCCTCAGCCGCTATAACACCCCTATACTGTAAATGTCCATAATGCACAAGCAGTGTGACATTCCTTTCCAGGGAGTACTGCGCATATTAGTTTAAATAACAGTAATTGTTAAATGTTATATAAGTGACTTATATAGTGGAATATTCAATTCTCCTGCTTCTTATAACTGCACCTGATGCATGGATTTCATCTCCTTAGAGTCAATAAGGATTTGCTCAGACAGGACTGACTCTTCTCGGGTTTGAAGCCTGAATAGGATACATAGGAACAATATAAAGAACAAAACAATGAACACAAACCTCACATCCCATTAAAATGAAGGCACAATCCATTAAAAAGGACAAAATCTGTTGCAAAAATGTATATGATTGACAGATTGCATCATGTGTCAGATATTCCTTTTTCTGATCCAAAACGTCCACCCTCTGATAGAGATCTACAAAGAAGCCGATTTAGAACTGGTGGGGACCAGGGGAATCTGACTGTTTGATTAAAACAAAGCATTGTGAAGGCCCAGGCGGGTGTTGACGCAATGTTATTTCGGCCCAGTGCTCTTCTCCTTCTGACTTTTTGGGTTTTAAGCAGGTGTCGTCAGAAAAGTTACCTCAGGGATAACTGGCTTGTGGCGGCCAAGCATTCATAGAGACGTCACTTTTTGATCCTTCGATGTCGGCTCTTACTATCATTGTTAAGCAGAATTCACCAAGCGTTGGATTGTTCACCCACTAATAGGGAACGTGAGCTGGGATTAGAAGCTACCATCTGTGGGATTATGACTGAACGTCTCTAAGTCAGAATCCCCCCTAAACGTCACGGTAATTGTTTGATAATAGCCCCAGGAGGGGAGTTATTGGTAAATTTAGGTCATGGATCGAAAGGAATTCAGCAAAATATCATGCACCAACTCTGAGCAGTTGGGCCAGAGATCTGAATATCCCAATAAATGAGGAAACATGGAATAACTGGGTGGGGATTTGTAAAATAACACACTTTGTAAATATATAGGAGCTTTTTTTCAAATTGTTAAATAAATGGTACAAAATAAAAAATTCATACAAAAGCACAATGAGGAATATTTATTAATGCAAAACAGGTTGGATTTTAATGGGGTTTTTAAGTTTTTTTTTCTTCTCCTTAAAGGTTAAGAATATTAAGAGACCACGGCTTTAGATTTAACACTATAGTACTATGGTGTAATACAATGAGAGGGGAATGAAAGGAGAAATACATTTATGTAAAATGAATTAAATCTGTACATTTTAGAGTGGTCTTTTATTGTGGCCAGGATAAGGCACACCTTTGCAATAATCATGCTGTCTAATCAGCATCTTGATATGCCACACCTGTGAGGTGGATGGATTATCTCAGCAAAGGAGAAGTGCTCACTAACACAGATTTAGACCGATTTGTGAATATTTGAGAGAAATAGGCCTTGTGTACATAGAAAGTCTTGGATCTTTGATTTCAGCTCATGAAAAATGGAGGGTAAAAACAAAAAAGTGTTGCATTTATAATTTTGTTCAGTGTAATAAAGCAAACAAAATGAAAAAATTATTCAAAAACTTGAGCCTACTGGGGGAAAAAAAAAAAAAAAACCACATCTTAGGCCCCCTAATACCTGATTATCTTTTAGGGGAGCACCCAACCTGTTACAAGATGGAGTCAGAATCATATTCTATCTTCTAGAAGCCATTTTGTATCCTCTAGTCTGCTGTTACTTTAGGTTTACTTATCTTATTCTTTCAGCTAGCTATTATTTTAATTTGCTTTAAACTACCTTAGACAGAAAAACCACAAACAAGTTCTGCAAAGCCGCAGCACATTTCCTATGTAATTTTCCGTAAGAGGTTAAAATAAGCACTTGTTAAAGTTTCGTTTTGAGCAAATGTCATATTTTAAGAAGTCATATGAATGACATATATCACCTATGTATGTTAACGCCCTGACACACCTATGTGTACACCCCAGTTATATCTTATGGTTTTGTATTATCCAATCCTATGTAATGTCATATGCAATTAAGCAAAGCATCTTCTTTCCTGTACTGCCTATTTTTCTGGTGTTTAAATACTGCTGCACAATAAAATTCAGCAAAGCTGTATGATTAAGGAAACCCGTGTCTATCCATTCTGTTCCGTAATCAGGCCTCCAGACTTCTGTTTTTTACCTATATGACAAAAGAGCCTCTTCCTGGTGTCAGAGCAGGAATACAGGAGTATGGAGGGTCACTGAGCCTAGGTCGTACAAGGACATACTCTGGCTATTCATTTGTGTAGTCACCAGGGTCCCACGAGCCGAGACTACTTGAGGACATACCCAGGTCGTAGTGATTGGAGACTTAGGTCATTAGGACCCCCTACCGAATATCAAGTCCTTTCTTTCACAACCTTAAGACCAAACTCACAAGTAATTATACATCCAATTTAAAACTAAAAAAAGAGCAGACACTTTAGTTCAAAAACAGTTTTTATCCATGCAAAATGTACCTGGGGTGTTCGGTGGCAGATCAAATACGAATAAAGATCTACTGCCACAGGACAAAAAAAAAAAAAAAAAGGAGATGTATATAAAAATTAAATAATTCTAAACATGCCATACAGAAAACCCATGTGGGCACAAAATATATTTGATGAACTATCAGACCTAAAAAAGGGGAGAGACGTGAAACATGTTAAAAACATTAAAACATTATAATACCAAAACACTTTTTAGACCACCACCAAAAAAAAAACCCGTTTAAAATTTTGGGCACTAACAAAAAAGTTAAATACTGGAGAGGAGGGGATTATAGGCCAAAAAGAAAATGGAGTGACTTTTTAAAAATGAATACTTAGCAGCCAACTGGGTTGAATCCAGATTTTTACCTTTTTAACTGTGTGTAAGCCTTGCATAGATTTGATTGGTAAAACATTGTATTCTAATAAATACATCTTTCTACAATGTTTTAAAAAACGTTAAATCTTATTTTTAACTTTTTTATTATGTATAATATTTTTTCTATAATGTTTTTTATACAACATATCTAAGAATCCAGAATTGAACTAAATGGTCACTTAAAGCTATTCTCGGCATTTTTTGCCTATAAATGAATATACATATGCTGTTTAAAAACCTTTACTTTCTTGTCTTACATAATTTGTATTGGTGAATACGAATGCCAAACTTAAGACTTTTTCAGACATTTTCGACATAACTCATAAGGTGTGTTCAGCCGAGTGATAAGGTGAAAAGGGCAGATTCCAATGTCTATTTTCGTTACCACCATAGAGTTTGATCACCAGCTAGTCAGCCAGATGTGATGAGATGCAACTTATTGCAACCACCGGAAGTCAAAACAACTATAGAGTAATCATCGGATAGCCGGCCGAATGTGATGCAACGCTACCTCACTTCATTACCAGAAGTGAAATGGAAATACAAGATTACGAACTTTCCATTGTTATGTGCCATGTTCTTTGTATACAAGTCTCAAACCCCACTGATGGAGTCATGTTCTAAGGAAGCCTCTGTTGAGAGTTGAAACGTGTAAATGGATGGCTTCTGTGGGAATGAGACTTGGCCAACCTGATTTTAGAGCTACAGTTTTCTGCTCAGTACCCAAGTGTAAGGTATTTTTATCCTTTCTACCAAACAATTGCTTACATTTTTATGATTCTAATTATTTCAGGAGGTGACAGAGGACATCTTACCACGTAAAAAGACCACATTTGCTGCTTAGCCGTTGGGGAAGTGAGTGCAAAATGGAGTCACTCCACATATATTTTAAACTTACTACACTATAAATTGCGTTTTTACTTTTGTATGTTTAAGAAAAAAAAAAAAGGATATTCCCTGGAGAATTACCAGGTTGTATACATTGCATTTTATTTCTAGGACAGAAGAGCACTGTTACTTTGTTTCCTTTGATTATTTACATAGTTTATCCCAATAAGAAATTATATAATCAAAATGGTTACTATAAAAAAAGTCACAAAATAATGAAAAATGGGGGGGGGGGGAGGGAGGGAGAATTACCTGAAATTTCATATTATAAAACAATCCATACAAGACAATCACACATTTTTTACAATTATATAGTAACAATGATATATCATATGGACAAGACTTACTGAACTAACATGCGTCAAAACATCGAATGGGGTCTAATCAGATATTTTTTGTTGTGCAATTTCCATTCACATGATGGAAGGGCTTGACATGAGTACTTGAGTATTTTAACTATGCTGTTGGGTAAGGTCACAAAATGGATTTGGAGATCAACTGTGATGGGGGTTCTTGGAGAGCCCTGGGGGCCAGAAGACTCCTTGTGGACTCTGGACCCTGTACTGATACATTTGTTTTGGGGGTACACACTTTGAGTGCACCAGCAGAACTCCGTTTTCAACTGGACTTCAAACACAGGCCCTCAGGATGTCAGCCAAGATGTGTACCCTTGGATCCAAACCTTTTTCCCATTCACAGTGTATCACCCAGGTAAAGATTGTATCTTATCCTGCAAACCCCTGACATTATTATTGTCATTATGTAAGTCCTTTAGTGTCCTGTTGTACAGTGATGTCCGTCAATTAACAAGTTACTTTAATTGAGTGTACTCTGTATGCATCTGAACTTGATTCACGGGAGGAGGATATCATCTTGCCTCTTTATAAATCAATTGTAAGACGTCACCTTTAATATGCTGTACAATTCTTGGCACCAGGCCTTAAAAAGGATATTATGGAACTAGAAAAAGTTCCAAAGGAGGGCTACAAAATTAATAAGGGGATTGGAGGATCTTGGTTATGAAGATTGACTTAAAAAATTGCATTTATACACACGTTCGTCAGAAAAAAGGAGTCAGATATGATTATATAAATATGTGCAGGGCCAATATAGGAGTCAAGGATTTTTCCCCCCTAGGAGGAAAAATTTGAAAAAGCTTCCTTAGGGTTTGTTTTTTTTTGCCTTCTTTTGGATCATAAGCAGGAATGATAGGTAGAAGGGATGAACTTGACGGACTTGTCTTTTTCCAACTGAAATTATGCGAATATCTTCACTGCAATCATAATGTGTAACTAAATAGTTTTAAAAAATGTTTAATGTCTAATATTTCTATTTCTGAGCTTATGTCCCAATATGGTTTTATTTCACAATTCCACCATATATAAATGATATGTTCCTTTATCTACTCCACATTGCCAGCAACTGCTGGAATAGTGCATGCACAACTTGTTTCATCTTTCAGGGACCAAGTACCATCTGTGTATTACATTTGTATTGTAATACTACCAAAATATAAGCAATGTGTATGTCTCTTTACATTTACTATTTTTATACCAATCTTTGTTTATTCTGATACACAATTCCCGTTCCCATTTTAAATGAGCTTTGCTTTTAGTCATGCTGTCCTTTGACTAATACTCCATAAACCAACTAAACCAACTAAACCAACTAAACCAACTAAACCAACTAAACCAACTAAACCAACTAAACCAACTAAACCAACTAAACCAACTAAACCAACTAAACCAACTAAACCAACTAAACCAACTAAACCAACTAAACCAACTAAACCAACTAAACCAACTATATATTTTTTTTTTTAAATTTGGTCTCTCCTTCAAAAGAGGTTCCTTAGTTTATCACTTGTATATTCCATATTTTTACAAGGTATCCCCTTATTTTCGTAAATATGTAAAAGGTTCGATGGGAGGCCATATTCTTTTAATTGAGCAACACGAGTAACTTCAGCTATTTGTCTGTATTTACATTACTGTTAGCCCAATTCCTTATTGGGAGATATATGTTTGACTCCAAAACTTCCAGAGACATTAGGTAGTGGTATAAAACCTATTTTGAATGCTTTTCTTTGTACTGGTAGTTTGAGGTTTCTTATAAAATTAAATTCTCTAATACTTTTCAGATTTGTGTTGGTCTAATCCATAAAATATGACTCACGTCACTTGTGCCAATTTTGTACTTTTATTATTCTCTGAGTTTTCTTCTGCCAGATATTACTAAAAGTTATTTTGATTGTTTTTATACGTTTGACTAGAAAGACCTTGGAATCTGGGATTTTATGGAGTAACCTGATTAAGAGTCCTTTTACATGCATTCCCCCTTTTTATTTTTTGCTGCCCCTTGCATGTATTTACAATTGTTTGCCAAGTCCCCAAATAAACCACCATTACACTGGAGAGAGAGTGTGCTGGCTTTCAGTTTTGTTTTAGGTTATTGAGTACTTTCCTATTATAAACAGGTCATGTAATTACTCTACATTAATATTTCTGTCAGATGTCAAACCCTTAACTGAAGGAGATCTTGCATTCAAGCTTTCCAGGAGCGTCATTGTCAGAACTGCTTCTGGCCGGCCTCCCTATATGGATCTGTTTATGTCCCATATATTATTTCTTCTGCATACAGTAAGTTATTCCCATTATTTACTTGTTTATGACTTTAGGAATGTGATTTCAAAATGTTCACTTGTCCCTTTTCTCAGCGAACGTCCATAGGAATCTTATTACTGATGTCCTGTGAAAAATTTGTCAGGAGAATAACAGAAGACCACTATCTCAGTATAGATTCTGGATTTTGGAGAGTCCAAGCATATCATGAGGCAACAATGGATTTGTAAATGATGCGATGTGGAATTCTAAACTCTTAGAATGCCTGCCACGGCAATCTTTGACTTAGTGATGCGCAGAGATTCCCAGCAGTTGAATCCCCCAGGGACTAGAATACTAAAATAAAAAATAAAAAAACCTGACTATTGCTGGGATGGAATATTACTCACACTTGTCCACACAGTGTTACATGGTATTTTCAGTAGAAAATATAGAATACGGGTTATAAATTTTAATGGAAGAATGTTTCTAAATTGCCATTTGGAAAGGTGTTAATTGTTCATCAGGATATTGAATATAATCTGGTAAATCTGGTGGGAAACAGACTGAGCTTGACCCAGTCTGGCTGCATGGCCCATGGGATTATCCAACATGAAGCCATGCACACACTTGGGTTTCTCCATGAGCACACTAGAAGTGACCGGGATTCCTATGTTGATATCATATGGCAGTACATCTCTCCAGGTGAGTAACACTGATACACAGATACATACCATAAACCAGGGGCAGTCAAAGAGCAGGACATCAATGAGAAGGTGACCCTACATGCCCATTTAATTTATGCCCTACAAACAGAAAATTATCCTCTGTTACACTTCAGTGCATTACCCGTGATATAAAGCCTTTTTTATTTGTAGCTCCTGGCAGCCAATTGTTCCCATTGAACAAGACTGAGATACAGTAGTGGCTGGACATATGGAAGTCAATATTACTAGAGAGATATTGGATTTTGCACAAAAAACACAATGTTTCTATTTGAGTAGATATTTGTCACACAAAATACTGGAGGAATCAGGGAACTTTTCCGCTGATGGTCTCTCCTTTGGACAGGATGGAAGCTGCCTCTGGTTGATTCAAGTTGCACAAAACAGCAAGGTTTGTATAAAACTCATAGTATAAATACAAAGTCGCACCTTGGAGGCAGGAATGTTGGCTCCATGAAACAAGCATTGACATTCCTTCCAAATCTTACAGGAATAGGTGTGTCAGACAGTATGTCTGCTGGTACGCAGTACGGAGCTCATTGAATTAGGCCAGTCCAAATGTGATTGCAACTTTCTCGTCCCGAACTTTGCAGTATATATAGTAGATTTTATAAAAATCACCCCCTATGTTTACATAGCAGTTAGAATATTGGTCTTTGCGATTATAACCCAGTTTATATATTATGGAACATTTGCCCTTTGAAGTGACCACAAGCAATGAATTGTGGTCCTATCTGGTGTAATGCAGGATTTAGTCCCAGGTGTAAAACGGACTAGAAAGTTAGATATTTTCTGTTGGGAAATGTACAAGTCCTCCAACCCAGTTTACAATGTATGTTAAGTTAGAAGAGCAAGGATTTGGTTTTATTGTTACTCTGCTGTGCCCTGTTTTTGGAGCCACAATAAGACAAAGACAGGTTTCCTTTTCCAGCACATGAATTGTGTCTGGAGCCTGAAAAGACTGCAAAACCCTGATCCCAGGACATCCACACATTTTTTGCTCTTCTATCACCAGGTTTATCTGCAGCTCAGTGATTTCAGCATCCCTCCTTCTGCTGGATGCAGTGCCTCGTATATCAGAGTGTATGATGGGAACAGCAGATCAGCAAACGTTCTCCTGGATAAGACCTGTGGAAATGCAGCCATCCCACCTCTCATTTCTTCTTATAACAATATGCTTATAGAATTTGGAAGCAACCAGGCACCAGCTTTTAGCACATTCAGTGCAGCCTATGAAGCAGGTAAGTTCTGCTCTTCCAGTTACTCGTAATCCACTAAAATGTATCCATAATATTTCAGCAATATTTTTAAAAAAAAATGAAATGGTTACAAAATATGGCATCTGAGGAGATCATTGAATATTGTGAGGACTATATAACCATATAGATGTTCAACCAGTCACTTGAACACTATTCATTTAGGACATATCATTCCATGGTTTTACACTCCGAGAGACGCACATGGCTGTAGACCGTGTATCCACTCAGACATTTAAGGATAAAATGGATTCTGGTTTCTCCAGAATCCCATGGCCTTATCCCAACAATGTAGATGCTCAATGGTCCATTACAAGCAAATTTAATATATATATATATATATATATATATATAAATAAATCACAACATTCTACAAAGTGCTTGCAGAGCTCTACAGAACACTTAGAGGACATTTTGAAAAGTCAGCACAGGATGTTCCTTTCTCTTCTAGATTTCCCTGCAATTCATATGGTTTTCTAGTGCAAGATTCCCCATCTTGTCAGTATGATTACAAATCACGGTCATCGATAGACCCCCCAGTCCTGGGAAAGTTCTGTGGTCTTCGATTAACTTTTCATTTAAATTTCTATTGGGAACAGGATGCAGTACCAATCCTGTAATGGCAATCCGATCAGCTATACTAATTTCTACTTATCCTACCAATTTGGAAAGTCTTCATAATCATGTTACACCAATCAAATCTCGTTACACCAGAATGGACATATAATATTAGCAGTGATCATTACAGGATCGATCACTTTCATTAAATCAGATCATGATCCTTTGTGGTCTAGAATCCTAGTGTGTCAAGATCTTTCCATGCCGCCCTTCCTCCTGGTAATACTAACTTCTTTCTTTGTCTTCCAGTGACCCCAAGCTGAGGATGACCAATTTCCTTATTACTGAAAAAAAAAAAAAAAAAGGTTATAAATAAACCAATTTCTCATTTTACAGGTGTTGTCTATTATGTTTTGTGCACTGCAGCTTGGGTAAAATATAGGCTTTGTGCTCTGTATTTAACATTACTAAAGAAAGTTGTTGTCCTTTCAGTTAGAAGAATTCCAAAGCACAATCCACTTTCTACAATTCCACCAGACAGCATGTGCACCACTCACCTGCAAGAAGATTCTAAAATGATCAGAGAAAAACACATGACAAGCATGTATGCTTTGGCAATTAAGAGTGGTTGGCAATACATAAGGCAGGGTCTGCCTTTTGCTCCATGGTTACAGAGAAGCAGGCGAATGTTTAAGGAGTTACTATTATAGTATCCTTCTGATACTCTTCACAGATGCATAGTATATTCACAGTGGGGTAGCCGCACAGTCATATCAATATTTAAAACAGACCATCATAGTACTGATTTTGGTTCTAACATATTGCACACAAAAAAAATAGGTTGTAATAGTGTAATGACATTTACCGTATTCACAAGCTCTATATTGCATATACAGTGCATTTTAGTTTTGTTTACCATTGCGAGTATTTATAGTCTGTATTTTGTATGCAATGCAACTGTACTTACATTCCGATAGATCATGCTAAATATTCACTTTGCATTGGTGTCTTTATGTTTTACAGTTTATCTATAATTTTGGAGCAAGGATCTAATCCCGCTATAATGTCTATGCCATGACATCATGAGCATCCATACCTTGACAAAAGGCACTAGTTTGCTGCTGAAAGATTGGGGGGCAGGGGGAAAATCGGACATGAGTGCTCAACCTGTCTTGTATCATTTTTTGATGTGTTTACATTACTGTATATTTCACTAGTTTACACACCAAATACAATGTTATCATTGTTGCATTTTTGTGATCTTTTCATACAAAAAAAAAAAAAAAAAAGGCACTAACACAGGTGAGACAGTGAATAATATAAAACAAACAATATACAGCAATACTCCTCCTATAGTACTGCAGCTCTCAGATAAGTGCCCCTCAGGCACTTCAAAATGACAAAACCACACCAGAACAGAGATTCATGTACAGGAGAAAAAAGAAACAAATATAGTGTAGTACAGTACAAACAAATATGTGAACTGGGATCGGGATCAGGAAGTGACATTTCCTTCTGCTGTAGCTGTGTACACGGAGGAGGGAGGGAGGGAGACCCAGCAAGACTTCATCGCTATATGTTCTCAAACGCGTTGAGACCAAGCTCTTTCAGGAGAACCTGATTACCCTACCCTGGTGGCAGCAGGAAGGAGTTGAACTATCTTTCAGGATATTATCCGCAAGTTGCACTTTATGTGCCTTTGTATGTTTATGTGTATTTCTTTTTAAATATATTAATATTTTTGGATTACTGCGCAACGGTTTTTCCATATGTTGTTGTTTTTTTTTATAGATTGTGAAATAAACCAGAAGATTTTACCTTTTGATGAGCCTGATACTCTGCTCGGTTTGTGAATGTGATAACTAAAAATATTACCAGTTGACAGATTTGTTTGTACTGTATTACACTATATTTGGATTCTTTTTTCTCCTGTACATGCGCCTCTGTTCTGGTGTGGTTTTGTGATCTTTTCACATTTTTTGGGGCGCATGCTTATTACTTGTTTAAAAAGGAGAGGGAGACAAACCTACATTCACATTTGATTTACGCTCTATAAGGGTTAGCTTCTGGATTAAGAATCATGTATTGTCTTTTTGTAACCCTTTCCTCAGAAGCCTTAAAAACCATTCAATACCAACTAAAAGCTTCATCCACCACATCTGCAATTTTACTCCCTTCTACAGGATTTAAAGGATTTTAGCATATTGTCACCAGTCTGTCTAATTTTAGATTTTGACCCTTACATTGGGTGACAAGGAATGTACTTATTTCTTCCTTGGCCTGCTGACTATTTTTCTAGACTCGTCTGTCTTGGATTCCACCATACATTTCATCAGATCCAAAAAAAAGGGCAATTACTTAGGAGAGAGAGAGAGAAACTATTTCTGGAATTCTGTAGGTGAAAAAGATTGTCTAATGCACAGATCTCCAGGGATTATTTTCTGTGCAATATATTTATTCAGTAACCGTGTTTGGATTCAGTAGACGTTAGGATGCACAGGTACGACTGACGTTTGTAATGTGTTTAATCCAGCCAGGCTGCAAGGCAGCTAAGGGATTTTGATAGTCCCTTTTATGATTTACTTGCATCCTTGTCATATGTGGTTTGTCAATCCCACAGGAGCCATTAATGTTTTAGTAAACACAGTGGGACACATCACTGAATGGAAACAGTTTATGGTCTTGTTTGGTGTGTGTAGATCAGTTTATATAATGCCTCCTCCTTCACCTCACCAATTTATATTGTGTTCGTATGATCAGCGATCCAGTTTAGACACAAAAAAAAGTTGCTTGTCTGTAGAAACTGATCCTGGGAAGACTTCTGATTGCATCACACAGACTTGTGGCAGTAATCCCCCATTGGATCCCTTTATTGCTCACTTTTTGTACGCCGTTTGCCATATTGTGCAAACTGATATGTAAGAATACTTATTTTGCTTAAAATAGTCCGCTTTCATGTATCTAATTAGATCCTTTTACTATTTATAGTGAATTACGCAGCAACATACATTTTGGAAGCTTTCTACAGCTAAGGGACATTTTGCACTTTCCGATTTGTGCCTCTTTCGTATTTTTTTATTTAGTGTGTATTTTTCCTGTTGCGCCAATAGATTGATATTTGTGCATGCTAAAGACTTTTGTGAATATTTTGTGAAAAATGCTCGCATGTGAATACTACACCAACTTTTAAACAAAATGCCAATAAAAAAGTAAAAAAAAAAAGTCAGAAAAAAATAGCAAATGTGCCTGTTTTTATTCACAATTTGCTCATAGAGTGTTAAACGTTTAGTACATTGCAAAAGGATAGTTTTGCATTTAAAATATATTAAAAAATTGTATTACATGTCGATATGCCTTGTTTGTTTCTTTATTTATACACATATATATATATATATATCATCTGCATCTCACATTGGTTGTAAATTCTTATTTATGTCAGTTTATAACTAAGCACACATCTCCAGGCAATGGTGTATCTTGGTTTTGTGTTGCCCTAGGCAGACAAAATTCGGGCACTCCCCTACCAACCCCATAACCCACATCACCCCATTACATGCCCCCATCACATACCTCCATCGCCCCCCCCATCCCCATTATATGCCTCCATTAACCCCATCACATGCCCCCTCACCACAGGACTTACCCTGATCACTGGTGGCAGGCAGAATAGTGTCCTACCCCGCAGTGAGTGTGGATAGGTCACGTGACCTGTCGCAATCTGCTGCCCATGCATTTTTTTCTTAGGTTTTTTTTATTTTTTTATTTTTATTGCTGGGGGGCGCTGTTGCACCCCAAAATTTGCTGCCATAGGCATCCACGTGGTAGGAGTTTTATTCTGGTAAAGTGAAAATACATAATCCAGGTCAGCATGGAGTAGAAGACCAGTGTGATTTTACTGATTTCTTAAAAGCATCCTTACAGTATGTTGGCCAGACTTGCTAAAATAAATGGATTATGAAAAATTATATTGATATACTGATGAAAGACTTAGAACAGTCTATAGGTTACCAATTGCAGCCCTGGGCTATACATTTTTCATACATGTCCCTGAATTAAACCCTAATCAGCATTTGTTTTCCCATGAGATATCCCCAAGGCTAGACCTGGGGTGTTAAACTGGAACAGTACTTTGGTTTTAAACTCTGATGTTTGCCTTTGCCGTTTGGAATACGACTGAATAAAGATAGTAACATATTACTGCTGTTTTAGGCATTATTACCGATGGTTAGCTTGAGACTATACATGGGCTTGTAGAGTTCAGAACATTAAATAACCGTTCTACCCTGCAACATGTATTCTAGGTTGACCAGGTTTCATCTAAAGCCTGAGAATCTGATCCCATAGTGACAATCAGATCAACTATACTGGTTTCTACTTATCCTATTACTTTAGCCATATACAAGTCATATTTAGATATTAGACAAGACAATTGCTGGAACTTGGGCCAACTGGACAGAGAGTTACCCAAGTCATGTTATTCATCATTGATAATAGGATTCCCCAGCCCTGCAAACATCTAGTGTCCTTATTTAAGATTGCAATCAGAGCATGTTCAGGTAGACAGTGTTTGTGGGGATGTAAAGGTGGAAAACACAAAGCGAACACACACAAACAAAAAAAGCAACCTAGTGAATGACCTGAAACATTTGCATTACTAGCAACCTCAGAAAGAAAGAAGTAAAAAAAAAAAAAAAAAACCTGTGGTTTGTATACACACACACACACACACACACACACACACACACACACACAGTAAGGGAAAATATAAAATATAATAAAATTTAAAAAAAAAAGTTATTCTTGTGAAATTGAAAATATGCAGGATGCAAATAAAAACAAGGAGCATTTAAATTTAAGGACCCTCCCCCAGCATATAATTTGTTGTTGCCATTATGAAAGAGCCACCCTGGTATTGAGCATTGATGAAAGGGCTACATAAAAAAGCATGGGAAAGGCATTAAGCTACACATTGTGCAGGGATTCTATTTTTAAGACTAGTTAAGAGAATTCATTCATATGACTGGTGGTTACATATTGCACATTGTAGAAAAAGGACAGCTTTTTTGGGTTATTAAAACCTGGCACTAAGCATGGATGAGACAGCTTTACTGCATATGGAAAAAAAACACATTTATATCTAGAATTCAGGTCTGAGCTCTTTAAATTTGGGCTAAAATCTTGAATGGATAGGAGTTTGGATAATCTGCCACAACCAACTATTTCCCTCCCTTTTCCCTTTCAGGGTAATGTAAGTGGCCATGATGGATTGCTCATAGATTTTGGTACTTGTAACAATAGCCAGTGCCCCAATGTAAATTCATTACCCACCCCCTCTCTATACTATTAGACATTAGGGTTGCCCTTTTTATTTCAAAATACCAGCTATGCTATTGCCTAGATTGACCTCAAGCCACTTTACCAGCTGACTAGCAATCCTCACTAACTTGTTCTACAGTCTATTGATAACTTCCCACCATTTTAAATATACTTTAAGTTTAAATACTGAATATATGGAGCTTCCAGCCACTTTCCCCAAAGGATTGAGCACCAAGATTCAAGTGGCAGCAGGACTGCATTAGCTAAGGTTCACTTCAGGTCAAGCACTCAATGAAACTGATCTAGAACAGGAGACTTGCACAAAGCAATAGAACACACCTGCAATGCTGCCATTAAATAGACTTGTACCATGTGGTCCAAATGAACCACTGCATTATGGGAGATGATGTCATACCTTGTCTACAGGTACCTTAGTTAAATGTCAGTCACCATTCAGCCATCTTGTATGTGGGCAGAAGTAGCCATTTAGACTGTGAAAATCAGCAGTCATATGCTTATTTATGTGTAAAGATAGATAGATAACACTGCAGCCCATCCCAATAACACTGACTGGAGGTTCTAGATTAACCCCTTCCCGTGCCTGACACGTCCTGCGCTATAACAAGCACTTAAAGCAATTTTTTCCCCCTTTCAGTGCTTTTTTTGTCGGTATTGCCACAATGCCTCCGCATGGAATTATTGTGCAATACAAAAAAAACACACCAGACTCCGGAGAGCGATTAAAATGTGGCAGTGAAAAGAGTACTGAAAGTGATTTTTTTGTCACTTTCAGTTCTCCGGTGTATTGCTACAATGCCTCCAATAGAGAGGCATTGTGCAATACTGCGAGCACTGCCCAATCGCTCCAGAGAGTGATTAAAAATGGGGATTTTAAAGGCGCACTACCTTTAATGATGGAAGCAGTTAAACGAGCTCTGAAAGTAACTTTTTTTTTGCCACTTCCAGTGCTTTGGTGTATTGCTACAATGCCTCCAGTAGAGAGGCATTGTACAGTACTGCAAATACCGCCTGATTGCTCTGGAGCGCGGTGTAAAAGAATAGGAAGCTAATTTAATCGCTTCCTATTGTTCTGTGTGTGTTGCTGACATGTCTCACTAGTTGAGGCAGTCAGCAACACTAAAAAGAAATGCCTCAGGAAGCATGGCCAAAATGGTTTTGAAATAGCATTGCATGGCTTATCCGTATTGCCCTGTAACCATAGTTACCAACATCGGCCATGTTTCCAGGGACACATATGTGTTCCACATGCTGCAGAAAGAACATGCAAAGTGCAGCCCAGCAGTATGTATGATGGATAAACAGACAGACACAATCCCATTAATTAATCATGTTAAGGTACTATCTCCCCCCTGATTAATTAATATGTCAGTATCTTTCCTCTCCAACTCTCTGTCCTTGTCTTGTCCTTTTCTCATCTTCTTTCCATTCTGCAGGATTGCCCTGTCTCCTCACAATGACATTCCACGGCAGAGACTGGACTGTTACCAGTTGTGACTCATAAAGTGTCTGTGGATAATCTGTGGCTAATTGGGTGGAATTAGGAGTGTTTGATTGTCAGTATCTTTGGCCGGATGAAGGAGGACATCCTGTTATACTTAATGCTTTATTTCTGTTTTGTAGGATTTGTTGAATTTTTCGACATGACCGCCCGTATCAGAAGCTTAGTGGGTGGAGCCTATTCATCTAACTGTTACAGACCTGGGGCAAAATTATACAAATTACATGACTTTAACTGGGCGGATGTTTAATGTTAATACGTCTTTATCTCTGCTGCGTCATTCATTATGTATAGCACTTGGCATGTGTCATAAAATGCTTATATTAACCCTGAACCCTACACCTAACATATCACCAGGAGTCTGCTGATTGTACTGTAGATCCCAGGGGCAGCAAGAGTCACCCAGGGCTTTGGATACATTTATATAGACATACTGGGCTCTATTCAATGACCTGAATTAATTTATGGCCATTGAGTACCAAAAGAACATTTTGGCTTCATCCGTGAAAGAGGGAATTGTAGGGAATTCACAAGGGAATTTCAAGCTTAAGGTCAGTGTAGTTGAGTCTGATTCCATCTATAGATGAATAAAGTCCATAGAGTTAAACATCACTGATAATTGATCCCTTATTAATACAGCCCATTAAGGGGTCAGCATGTCTATCTAAAAATAATGTAAGCGGCTCTTAGAGCCTCTATAAAACGCTGGTGGTCCCATGGCAGAGCTGTGAATAGCGGACCCCCCACTAGGTTAGGGCTGGAAAAGGGGTAAGAGGAGCAATTACCCCCGAGCAGCTCTGTAACTGACTCCATGGGCTGGGGCTGCCCCTCTTTGCACATCTAAATGTCCAAGTGCCGAACACTGTCATTCTTTCTGTCCAATTATCTTGTACGTCTATCAATCTGTCAGCAGATCTGCTTTTCCTGTGAATTTATGTCTATCTTTGCTTATAATGGGTGGACTTTTTGCCCCCCTCGGCCATAATTTGCAAACCTTCCATTGCCCCCCACCTGTCTTATGTCACCCACATGTGCACAGGGTGATTACCGTAACACAGATACATAGAATATGTCGACAGATACCTTTTTGGCCTGTTTAGTCTGCTCAGTATTCTGTATGCTTGCGTTAGTTACTGCTCTTTAAGCTCAGTATAGGATAGCCTTATGCCTATCCCATGAAAGTTTAGTCCCCTAGTGAAATAGAATGGTGACATGGGCTGTTTTAACATTTCTGTGATGTTTGTGTTTAGCTGTAGTTTTCTCATTTACTGTACCCACGCACATTATATATTGTTTTTATCGCCATATTGACTTAGATACCTTTATTTGCATAATATCACATAATTTACTACAAAAAAATACATAACATTTGCTGAAAAACATAACAAAATTATTTTTTTCAACCTTTACACAATTACAAATGGTAAAAAAGACCCTGTCTAAATAGTTTCTAAAGGTTGTCCTGAGTGTTAAAATATGCCATGTAACATGTATTTCTTATTTTTTTGCACGGTACAGGGTAATAACTGAAAGTAGCATTTTTTGTTTCCTCACCATTTTCTCCTTCAGTGACCTTTTGACCCAAATCCTGACTCTAAATGTATATGACTCCCGCGACTTTCTCTGTAGAGCAATAAAGGGTGCCCTGGAGAAGAAATGTTGGTGCTGCCTAATGCCCCGGTATCGAGGCATTACAGAAACACTGCCAAAGTGATTTTCATGATCACTGATCGCAAAAACCTCTCGTTCCACCGCAGGACTTGTCAGGTACGACTTATGTCAGCAGTCAAGTTTGCCAGCTGTTTGAGCCTGGCACTTCCTATGTCGTTACAGTCATTCACCCCCACAACCTCTGCTGGAAGACCATTCCATGTAACCACTACCCTCCAGTAAAGATTATGTCCTTTTGTTGCGTTAGACTCCAGACCCAATTAAAACATATTTTTCTTGAAATTCTGCTAACACAATGTATAGATGATTTTCAATAATTTTTTTCACTCTACATTTACAGTATGAGCAATGTTTAGGTGATTCAGTCCCTTTAGGTCAATCTGTATCTGTGTATGTGCCGTGCAATGTGTCCATATAGTATTAATTAAATACATTGCCATCGTTACCTTTCAGCTGGAGGAATACAACCAAAAGAGAAAAGAGGTATTGATAATTACATAAATGACTTGTCACCTAAATTCATATTGATAAAAATTTACCAATAGGATATAAAATGCGGACCTTCCCATTCCCATCAATACATTTCTCTCTGTGATTTAAAGTGAAATGAGCAGATCACTGAAATACATATTGTACAAGGCGGATTTAAATCTCAGCCCACTCTAGGCAGAAAGGTTTTATGGGTGGGGCATAAATAATAAGTGGGCAGGACATGCCAAGTATAGGAGGGGCTTACATAATAATGGGTGAGACATGGCAAATATAGGAGGGACTTACATAATAATGGGTGAAACATGCCAAGTATAGGAGGGGCTTACATAACAATGGGTGAGACATTCCAAGGATAGGAGGGGCTTACATAATGGGTGAGACATGCCAAGTGTAGGAGGAGCTTACATAATAATGGGTGAAACATGCCAAGTATAGGAGGAACTTACATAATAATGTGTGAGACATGCCAAGTATAGGAGGGGCTTACATAATGATGTGTGAGACATGCCAAGTATAGGAGAGTCTTACATAATAATGGATGAGACATGGCAAGTATAGGAGGGGCTTACATAATAATGGGTGAGACATGCCAAGTATAGGAGGGGCTTACATAATAATGGGTGAGACATGCCAATTATAGGAGGGTCTTACATAATAATGGATGAGACATGGCAAGTATAGGAGGGGCTTACATAATAATGTGTGAGACATGCCAAGTATAGCAGGGGCTTACATAATAATGGGTGAGACATGCCAAGTATAGGAGGGGCTTACATAATAATGGGTGAGACATGCCAAGTATAGGAGGGGCTTACATAATAATGGGTGAGACATGCCAAGTATAGGAGGGGCTTACATAATAATGGGTGAGACATGCCAAGTATAGGAGGGTCTTACATAATAATGGATGAGACATGGCAAGTATAGGAGGGGCTTACATAATAATGTGTGAGACATGCCAAGTATAGGAGGGGCTTACATAATGATGTGTGAGACATGCCAAGTATAGGAGGGTCTTACATAATAATGGATGAGACATGCCAAGTATAGGAGGGGCTTACATAATAATGGGTGAGACATGCCAAGTATAGGAGGGGCTTACATAATAATGGGTGAGACATGCCAAGTATAGGAGGGGCTTACATAATAATGGGTGAGACATGCCAAGTATAGGAGGGGCTTACATAATGATGTGTGAGACATGCCAAGTATAGGAGGAACTTACATAATAATGGGTGAATCAAGTGTTGAGCAATACTCCTGTTGCTGATCGTATTGCCCGTTAAAAATGGTTCCATTAAGCAAATGGCAAACCTGCCCATCGGGACTAATGTCCTGGTATCACATACCTCCTGAAGTAAGTATATAATGTGGTCCATGAGGTACAGAATATACTCAATAGCAGTTCTCTAAATCAGACTCAAGTGCCCTTTATTAATGATGATCAATACGATAGACCCCTCTGCTCCCCAATATTTCCCTCTGCTCCCCAATAGGCCCCTCTGCCCCATATGTATTACCTGCTACAAAATTGTCCCCTCTACTCTGTTATGTAATAATTGCCTCTATTTCTCTGTGTAGGTGGAGCTTCTGGAGGTCATACTGTTAAGTAAGTAAGAATCAGTTCATAGGTTTAGTCTTTATTCAGATAGGAGTCAGGGTACATTGAGTAATAATATACATTCATGCCGACATTCCAGGAATGTTTCAATAAGAGATTACAGACCTTTATTTACATGTCTTTATGGCACTTTATACACTATTAATAGAAGGAGATACAATGAGGGATAATAGTATTAAGGTTTTCTGATATAACAGAAAGGTATAGAAATCAATCGAGCATGGACGCAGCTCAAATACACTCATTTTCAAAGTGCTTGTTTTTTACTCCTTGTGTTTTTCTGTAGCTCACACAATCCACATTTTCCTAAATTTTCTACCTTGTTTTTCAGAAAATATAGGCCTGACATCTGTCTTATGTATTCACTGGCTTCTGTCTTCTACAATAAATTAGTATTTAGTCTGCAATCCTTACTGGGATCACTTTATAACAAAGAAAAATGTCTATACATTGCACTGTCCAAATTACTAACAAATGTAGAGATATATTTGCTGGAGGTATAAGAAAGATGCTGTAATATATATCTTTTAATCTGAGTACAGCAGTACTGAGGGAGGGGCTTGAGCTGCATTCTTTTAATCTGATGTGCAGCAGTACTTAGGGAAGGGTTTGAGCTGGATTATTTTTATCTGGTGTTCAACCTTACTAAGTGAGGGGCTTGAGCTGGATTTTTTTTATCTGGTATACAGTCGTACTGATGGAGGGACTTGAACTGGGTTCTTTCAGTCTGGTGTACAGCAGTACTGAGGGAGGGGCTTAAACTAGATGAGACACGCCCTAGTCTCACACTGTAGAAAATAGAGACATGCTAAATCCATTACTGATCCAGGTAATATTAAGCACGTCCACAGGTTAATGTTTGAATGTTACCTGTGTCTTTAGGATATTCTCTTCCTGAGGAAAGAACTAATGGATTTCCCATGTATACTGATACATACATTCTCGTTTTGTTGTTCCTGATTCATGTTTCTATAAAGCAAGGTCTCTTAGCCAAATACAAACCTTAACTTTCTGTTTCTTTTTTGGTTTCACAGATGACAATTTTGATGATGAATTGTAAGTAATTAAACATCCTCACTTTAACTTTAAACATGTAACAAACACACTTCAATAAATAGCCGAACCAACACATCAAGTGACCAAATGTGGGTTTATTGACCCACAGGCAACGCTCCATCTCCATAGGTGGAGTTTTCTTCAAGCCTCTGGTGTTTCCCTCCCCCCTCACCATCCCCCTCTGATATGTGCTGATCCCTAAACTCCCACCCCCTTTTTTTATTTATCTTTGTGTAATAAAGAATTTCTCCAGAACCCAAACCCTATTCGCCCCTACCCCATATACTGTTCTCTCGTTATAAGAAAACAATAAAAATGTAATTTACTAAAATAAAATAAAAACATTGACATGTCTCGCTCTGTTTCTAGTGAAAGGCTGGATGTATATTTTGAAAGGGAATCCCTGGAAGAAGATCTCAGCTGCATAGTAATATATTTAAATACATAAATGTGTTTTCTTTTTTTAGGGGGCTTTATAAAAATATTTCTAAGAATTTCTTAGAATTAACTCCACAAAAATAACTTTTTTTTAATATTTTCTAGGATCCAGAAATTATGGCTTTGAGAGAAAAAGGTACGTATATGGGAGTCCCAATTTGAACATTATTTTAGCTCTTATAAAATATTATCATATAAAGTCTGTATCATCTGATGTTTAATTAAATAATGATTAAAGGAAAATGTCTGACAAAAAAATTAACTAACAAATATATTAATATATTTTCCTTTTCGGATCCAGCTGAAAACGACAGGTACAGATATTTCTGTCTAGAGAGAGAGAGAGAGAGAGAGAGAGAGTGTGTAAATGGTGCAAATACAGCGCACTCGAGGTGCGATAAGTAGAAACTAAAGAAAGATGGTAAATTTCATCATTTAAAATGAAAGTCACAGAGCAGATCTTACTCGTTTCACCATAAAAGCTTAATCATAATTTAATGTAAAAAAAAAATGTGTTAGAAAAACTCCAAAACTTCCCATAACCTGTATAGTTATAACATATAAAATCACAGAGAACTGTGTGTTTCCCACAATGTATTTACTATCAGCTCAACAATTTATATCAGTGTATGCTCATCTGCTATTAGTTTAGCAAATATAGTTTTCAATGTCTTTATTATAGTCTAGTGTTGGGAGTTTGAAAAAGAAATGCAATATTTAATCCCTCTTTATTTAACCCATCAAACTCCTGACTGGATCCAGGGCAGCTGATGTCTTTATTCTGTCAGTAATGTGTCCGTTCAGTGTTGGAATAAGCCTCCCCAGTTGAGAAATATTATTCCTTTCTCCTCTGCTGAATCCCTTTTCCCCATTTAGCTCTCTGTTTAGGGTTAATCTGAATCTTGATGTGTGGATCACCTTGATACCAAGCCCCGAGCAAAGACCCCACATTGCCCATTGGATAAAATCACCACGTCTGTACCATGGATAAAATCTGTCCTAACCCTATGCTGTTCTATGGAGTTCATGTATCGGACAGACACATCCTTAGACTAGTCACTGTCTGGGATTCTGGATCATTAGCTCTTCTAGTCTGTTTTGGGAGCTTTATTGTCTAAATAATAAATCAAGATCCAGGTCTGTAATGATGGATATCAGAACCATCCGTCCAATATTCCACCCTACTGTAAAATCCTAACACCTTATTTGCTCCTTATCTTATGTTCAGGATAGCCTTATGCTTCTCCCATGGATGCTAACACTCCGTCACTGCATTAACCTCAGCCACTTCTGCTGCCTTTTCGGAGATTTTGGTTACTGAAAGTTTACTCTCACTGCCCCCAATTCTCCCCGTAGCTGGATCAGATGGAAGTCATGCTGAGAAAAAAGTACAGTCACATAATTACATAGTTATATTGAATAAAGACATGTTGTCCATCAGGTTCAAAAACAGAGATACTGATAATGACATCTCCAAGGGAAGACAGCCATTCGTCACTCTAAGGCAGCCTCATCCTGGATCTACAGTACCTGATCTCCCTATACTTGTAATACATAGCCTTTGTAGACACCCCCTATCTAGAAATATGGATAATAATCTACATTGATTGACTCGGCCAATACAGATTCAGAAGTCAGTCTATTGATTAATGTATCCTCCTAACAGTAAAGAAACCTTCTCAATGTCTTCAGAAGGCAGTCTATTATACAGTGTAACCTCCTAACAGTAAAGAAACCTTCTCAATGTCTTCAGAAGGCAGTCTATTATACAATGTAACCTCCTAATAGTAAATAAACCTTCTCAATGTCTTCAGAAGGCAGTCTATTATACAGTGTAACCTCCTAACAGTAAAGAAACCTTCTCAATGTCTTCAGAAGGCAGTCTATTATACAATGTAACCTGCTAACAGTAAAGAAACCTTCTCAATGTCTTCAGAAGGCAGTCTATTATACAGTGTAACCTCCTAACAGTAAAGAAACCTTCTCAATGTCTCCAGAAGGCAGTCTATTATACAATGTAACCTCCTAACAGTAAAGAAACCTTCTCAATGTCTCCAGAAGGCAGTCTATTATACAATGTAACCTCCTAACAGTAAAGAAACCTTCTCAATGTCTGCAGAAGTCAGTCTATTATACAGTGTAACCTCCTAACAGTAAATAACCTTCTCAATGTCTTCAGAAGTCAGTCTATTATACAATGTAACTTCCTAACAGTAAATAACCTTCTCAATGTCTTCAGAAGGCAGTCTATTATACAGTGTAACCTCCTAACAGTAAAGAAACCTTCTCAATGTCTGCAGAAGTCAGTCTATTATACAGTGTAACCTCCTAACAGTAAATAACCTTCTCAATGTCTTCAGAAGTCAGTCTATTATACAATGTAACCTCCTAACAGTAAATAACCTTCTCAATGTCTCCAGAAGGCAGTCTATTATACAATGTAACCTCCTAACAGTAAAGAAACCTTCTCAATGTCTTCAGAAGGCAGTCTATTATACAATGTAACCTTCTAACAGTAAAGAAACCTTCTCAATGTCTTCAGAAGTCAGTCTATTATACAATGTAACCTCCTAACAGTAAATAAACCTTCTCAATGTCTCCAGAAGGCAGTCTATTATACAATGTAACCTCCTAACAGTAAAGAAACCTTCTCAATGTCTCCAGAAGGCAGTCTATTATACAATGTAACCTCCTAACAGTAAATAACCTTCTCAATGTCTCCAGAAGGCAGTCTATTATACAATGTAACCTCCTAACAGTAAAGAAACCTTCCCAATGTCTCCAGAAGGCAGTCTATTATACAATGTAACCTCCTAACAGTAAATAAACCTTCCCAATGTCTTCAGAAGGCAGTCTATTATACAATGTAACCTCCTAACAATAAATAACCTTCTCAATGTCTTCAGAAGGCAGTCTATACCACAATGTAACCTCCTAACAGTAAATAAACCTTCCCAATGTCTTCAGAAGGCAGTCTATTACACAATGTAACCTCCTAACAGTAAATAACCTTCTCAATGTCTTCAGAAGGCAGTCTATTATACAATGTAACCTCCTAACAGTAAAGAAACCTTCTCAATGTCTCCAGAAGTCAGTCTATTATACAGTGTAACCTCCTAACAGTAAAGAAACCTTCCCAATGTCTTCAGAAGGCAGTCTATTACACAATGTAACCTCCTAATAGTAAATAACCTTCTCAATGTCTTCAGAAGGCAGTCTATTATACAATGTAACCTCCTAACAGTAAATAACCTTCTCAATGTCTCCAGAAGGCAGTCTATTATATAATGTAACCTCCTAACAGTAAATAACCTTCTCAATGTCTGCAGAAGGCAGTCTATTACACAATGTAACCTCCTAACAGTAAAGAAACCTTCTCAATGTCTCCAGAAGGCAGTCTATTATACAATGTAGCCTCCTAACAGTAAATAAACCTTCTCAATGTCTTCAGAAGGCAGTCTATTACACAATGTAACCTCCTAACAGTAAAGAAACCTTCTCAATGTCTCCAGAAGGCAGTCTATTATACAGTGTAACCTCCTAACAGTAAATAAACCTTCTCAATGTCTTCAGAAGGCAGTCTATTACACAATGTAACCTCCTAACAGTAAAGAAACCTTCTCAATGTCTCCAGAAGGCAGTCTATTATACAGTGTAACCTCCAAACAGTAAATAACCTTCTCAATGTCTTCAGAAGGCAGTCTAATATACAATGTAACCTCCTAACAGTAAATAACCTTCTCAGTGTATTCAGAAGGCAGTCTATTATACAATGTAACCTCCTAACAGTAAATAACCTTCTCAATGTCTCCAGAAGGCAGTCTATTATACAATGTAACTTCCTAACAGTAAATAACCTTCTCAATGTCTTCAGAAGTCAGTCTATTATACAATGTAACCTCCTAACAGTAAATAACCTTCTCAATGTCTCCAGAAGGCAGTCTATTATACAATGTAACCTCCTAACAGTAAATAACCTTCTCAATGTATTCAGAAGGCAGTCTATTATACAATGTAACCTCCTAACAGTAAATAACCTTCCCAATGTCTCCAGAAGGCAGTCTATTATACAATGTAACCTCCTAACAGTAAATAACCTTCTCAATGTCTTCAGAAGGCAGTCTATTATACAATGTAACCTCCTAACAGTAAATAACCTTCTCAATGTCTCCAGAAGGCAGTCTATTACACAATGTAACCTCCTAACAGTAAAGAAACCTTCTCAATGTCTCCAGAAGGCAGTCTATTATACAGTGTAACCTCCTAACAGTAAATAAACCTTCCCAATGTCTTCAGAAGGCAGTCTATTATACAATGTAACCTGCTAACAGTAAAGAAACCTTCTCAATGTATTCAGAAGGCAGTCTATTATACAATGTAACCTCCTAACAGTAAATAACCTTCTCAATGTCTGCAGAAGTCAGTCTATTATACAATGTAACCTCCTAACAGTAAAGAAACCTTCTCAATGTCTCCAGAAGTCAGTCTATTACACAATGTAACCTCCTAACAGTAAATAACCTTCTCAATGTCTTCAGAAGGCAGTCTAATATACAATGTAACCTCCTAACAGTAAATAACCTTCTCAATGTATTCAGAAGGCAGTCTATTATACAATGTAACCTCCTAACAGTAAATAACCTTCTCAATGTCTCCAGAAGGCAGTCTATTATACAATGTAACCTCCTAACAGTAAATAACCTTCCCAATGTCTCCAGAAGGCAGTCTATTATACAATGTAACCTCCTAACAGTAAATAACCTTCTCAATGTCTCCAGAAGGCAGTCTATTATACAATGTAACCTCCTAACAGTAAATAACCTTCCCAATGTCTTCAGAAGGCAGTCTATTATACAATGTAACCTCCTAACAGTAAAGAAACCTTCCCAATGTCTCCAGAAGGCAGTCTATTACACAATGTAACCTCCTAACAGTAAAGAAACCTTCTCAATGTCTCCAGAAGGCAGTCTATTATACAGTGTAACCTCCTAACAGTAAATAAACCTTCCCAATGTCTTCAGAAGGCAGTCTATTACACAATGTAACCTCCTAACAGTAAATAACCTTCTCAATGTCTTCAGAAGGCAGTCTATTATACAATGTAACCTCCTAACAGTAAAGAAACCTTCTCAATGTCTCCAGAAGTCAGTCTATTATACAGTGTAACCTCCTAACAGTAAAGAAACCTTCCCAATGTCTTCAGAAGGCAGTCTATTACACAATGTAACCTCCTAATAGTAAATAACCTTCTCAATGTCTTCAGAAGGCAGTCTATTATACAATGTAACCTCCTAACAGTAAATAACCTTCTCAATGTCTCCAGAAGGCAGTCTATTATATAATGTAACCTCCTAACAGTAAATAACCTTCTCAATGTCTGCAGAAGGCAGTCTATTACACAATGTAACCTCCTAACAGTAAAGAAACCTTCTCAATGTCTCCAGAAGGCAGTCTATTATACAATGTAACCTCCTAACAGTAAATAAACCTTCTCAATGTCTTCAGAAGGCAGTCTATTACACAATGTAACCTCCTAACAGTAAAGAAACCTTCTCAATGTCTCCAGAAGGCAGTCTATTATACAGTGTAACCTCCTAACAGTAAATAAACCTTCTCAATGTCTTCAGAAGGCAGTCTATTACACAATGTAACCTCCTAACAGTAAAGAAACCTTCTCAATGTCTCCAGAAGGCAGTCTATTATACAGTGTAACCTCCAAACAGTAAATAACCTTCTCAATGTCTTCAGAAGGCAGTCTAATATACAATGTAACCTCCTAACAGTAAATAACCTTCTCAGTGTATTCAGAAGGCAGTCTATTATACAATGTAACCTCCTAACAGTAAATAACCTTCTCAATGTCTCCAGAAGGCAGTCTATTATACAATGTAACTTCCTAACAGTAAATAACCTTCTCAATGTCTTCAGAAGTCAGTCTATTATACAATGTAACCTCCTAACAGTAAATAACCTTCTCAATGTCTCCAGAAGGCAGTCTATTATACAATGTAACCTCCTAACAGTAAATAACCTTCTCAATGTATTCAGAAGGCAGTCTATTATACAATGTAACCTCCTAACAGTAAATAACCTTCCCAATGTCTCCAGAAGGCAGTCTATTATACAATGTAACCTCCTAACAGTAAATAACCTTCTCAATGTCTTCAGAAGGCAGTCTATTATACAATGTAACCTCCTAACAGTAAATAACCTTCTCAATGTCTCCAGAAGGCAGTCTATTACACAATGTAACCTCCTAACAGTAAAGAAACCTTCTCAATGTCTCCAGAAGGCAGTCTATTATACAGTGTAACCTCCTAACAGTAAATAAACCTTCCCAATGTCTTCAGAAGGCAGTCTATTATACAATGTAACCTGCTAACAGTAAAGAAACCTTCTCAATGTATTCAGAAGGCAGTCTATTATACAATGTAACCTCCTAACAGTAAATAACCTTCTCAATGTCTGCAGAAGTCAGTCTATTATACAATGTAACCTCCTAACAGTAAAGAAACCTTCTCAATGTCTCCAGAAGTCAGTCTATTACACAATGTAACCTCCTAACAGTAAATAACCTTCTCAATGTCTTCAGAAGGCAGTCTAATATACAATGTAACCTCCTAACAGTAAATAACCTTCTCAATGTATTCAGAAGGCAGTCTATTATACAATGTAACCTCCTAACAGTAAATAACCTTCTCAATGTCTCCAGAAGGCAGTCTATTATACAATGTAACCTCCTAACAGTAAATAACCTTCCCAATGTCTCCAGAAGGCAGTCTATTATACAATGTAACCTCCTAACAGTAAATAACCTTCTCAATGTCTCCAGAAGGCAGTCTATTATACAATGTAACCTCCTAACAGTAAATAACCTTCCCAATGTCTTCAGAAGGCAGTCTATTATACAATGTAACCTCCTAACAGTAAAGAAACCTTCCAAATGTCTTCAGAAGGCAGTCTATTACACAATGTAACCTCCTAACAGTAAAGAAACCTTCTCAATGTCTCCAGAAGGCAGTCTATTATACAGTGTAACCTCCTAACAGTAAATAAACCTTCCCAATGTCTTCAGAAGGCAGTCTATTATACAATGTAACCTCCTAACAGTAAAGAAACCTTCTCAATGTCTTCAGAAGGCAGTCTATTATACAATGTAACCTCCTAACAGTAAAGAAACCTTCTCAATGTCTCCAGAAGTCAGTCTATTACACAATGTAACCTCCTAACAGTAAATAACCTTCTCAATGTCTTCAGAAGGCAGTCTAATATACAATGTAACCTCCTAACAGTAAATAACCTTCTCAATGTATTCAGAAGGCAGTCTATTATACAATGTAACCTCCTAACAGTAAATAACCTTCTCAATGTCTCCAGAAGGCAGTCTATTATACAATATAACTTCCTAACAGTAAATAACCTTCTCAATGTCTTCAGAAGGCAGTCTATTATACAATGTAACCTCCTAACAGTAAATAACCTTCTCAATGTCTCCAGAAGGCAGTCTATTATACAATGTAACCTCCTAACAGTAAATAACCTTCTCAATGTATTCAGAAGGCAGTCTATTATACAATGTAACCTCCTAACAGTAAATAACCTTCCCAATGTCTCCAGAAGGCAGTCTATTATACAATGTAACCTCCTAACAGTAAAGAAACCTTCCCAATGTCTTCAGAAGGCAGTCTATTATACAATGTAACCTCCTAACAGTAAAGAAACCTTCTCAATGTCTTCAGAAGGCAGTCTATTATACAATGTAACCTCCTAACAGTAAAGAAACCTTCTCAATGTCTCCAGAAGTCAGTCTATTACACAATGTAACCTCCTAACAGTAAATAACCTTCTCAATGTCTTCAGAAGGCCGTCTATTATACAATGTAACCTCCTAACAGTAAAGAAACCTTCTCAATGTCTTCAGAAGGCAGTCTATTATACAGTGTAACCTCCTAACAGTAAAGAAACCTTCTCAATGTCTTCAGAAGGCAGTCTATTATACAATGTAACCTGCTAACAGTAAAGAAACCTTCTCAATGTCTTCAGAAGGCAGTCTATTATACAATGTAACCTCCTAACAGTAAAGAAACCTTCTCAATGTCTTCAGAAGGCAGTCTATTATACAATGTAACCTCCTAACAGTAAAGAAACCTTCCCAATGTCTTCAGAAGACAGTCTATTCCACAATGTAACCTCCTAACAGTAAAGAAACCTTCTCAATGTCTTCAGAAGGCAGTCTATTATACAATGTAACCTCCTAACAGTAAAGAAACCTTCTCAATGTCTTCAGAAGGCAGTCTATTATACAGTGTAACCTCCTAACAGTAAATAACCTTCTCAAGTCTTCAGAAGGCAGTCTATTATACAATGAATCCTCCTAACAGTAAATAACCTTCTCAATGCCTCCAGAAGGCAGTCTATTATACAATGTAACCTCCTAACAGTAAAGAAACCTTCTCAATGTCTTCAGAAGGCAGTCTATTATACAATGTAACCTCCTAACAGTAAATAACCTTCTCAAAGTCTTCAGAAGGCAGTCTATTATACAATGTAACCTCCTAACAGTAAAGAAACCTTCTCAATGTCTCCAGAAGGCAGTCTATTATACAATGTAACTTCCTAACAGTAAATAACCTTCTCAATGTCTTCAGAAGACAGTCTATTATACAATGTAACTTCCTAACAGTAAATAACCTTCTCAATGTCTTCAGAAGACAGTCTATTATACAATGTAACCTCCTAACAGTAAATAACCTTCTCAAAGTCTTCAGAAGGCAGTCTATTATACAATGTAACCTCCTAACAGTAAAGAAACCTTCTCAATGTCTCCAGAAGGCAGTCTATTATACAATGTAACTTCCTAACAGTAAATAACCTTCTCAATGTCTTCAGAAGGCAGTCTATTATACAATGTAACCTACTAACAGTAAATAACCTTCTCAATGTCTTCAGAAGGCAGTCTATTATACAATGTAACCTCCTAACAGTAAAGAAACCTTCTCAATGTCTTCAGAAGTCAGTCTATTGATTAATGTATCCTCCTAACAGTAAAGAAACCTTCTCAATGTCTCCAGAAGGCAGTCTATTACACAATGTAACCTCCTAACAGTAAATAAACCTTCTCAATGTCTTCAGAAGTCAGTCTATTATACAATGTAACCTCCTAACAGTAAATAACCTTCTCAATGTCTTCAGAAGTCAGTCTATTATACAATGTAACCTCGTAACAGTAAATAACCTTCTCAATGTCTTCAGAAGGCAGTCTATTATACAATGTAACCTCCTAACAGTAAATAACCTTCTCAATGTCTCCAGAAGGCAGTCTATTATACAATGTAACCTCCTAACAGTAAATAAACCTTCTCAATGTCTTCAGAAGGCAGTCTATTATACAATGTAACCTCCTAACAGTAAAGAAACCTTCCCAATGTCTCCAGAAGGCAGTCTATTACACAATGTAACCTCCTAACAGTAAATAAACCTTCTCAATGTCTTCAGAAGGCAGTCTATTATACAATGTAACCTCCTAACAGTAAAGAAACCTTCCCAATGTCTTCAGAAGGCAGTCTATTATACAATGTAACCTCCTAACAGTAAATAAACCTTCTCAATGTCTTCAGAAGGCAGTCTATTATACAATGTAACCTCCTAACAGTAAAGAAACCTTCCCAATGTCTCCAGAAGGCAGTCTATTATACAATGTAACCTCCTAACAGTAAATAAACCTTCTCAATGTCTTCAGAAGACAGTCTATTCCACAATGTAACCTCCTAACAGTAAATAACCTTCTCAATGTCTTCAGAAGACAGTCTATTACACAATGTAACCTCCTAACAGTAAAGAAACCTTCTCAATGTCTTCAGAAGGCAGTCTATACCACAATGTAACCTCCTAACAGTAAATAACCTTCTCAATGTCTTCAGAAGACAGTCTATTATACAATGTAACCTCGTAACAGTAAAGAAACCTTCTCAATGTCTTCAGAAGGCAGTCTATTATACAATGTAACCTCCTAACAGTAAAGAAACCTTCTCAATGTCTCCAGAAGTCAGTCTATTATACAATGTATCCTCCTAACAGTAAAGATACCTTCTCAATGTCTTCAGAAGTCAGTCTATTATACAATGTAACCTCCTAACAGTAAAGAAACCTTCTCAATGTCTTCAGAAGGCAGTCTATTATACAATGTAACCTCCTAACAGTAAATAACCTTCTCAATGTCTTCAGAAGGCAGTCTATTATACAATGTAACCTCCTAACAGTAAAGAAACCTTCTCAATGTCTTCAGAAGTCAGTCTATTATACAATGTAACCTCCTAACAGTAAATAAACCTTCTCAATGTCTTCAGAAGGCAGTCTATTATACAATGTAACCTCCTAACAGTAAATAACCTTCTCAATGTCTTCAGAAGGCAGTCTATTATACAATGTAACCTCCTAACAGTAAAGAAACCTTCTCAATGTCTTCAGAAGGCAGTCTATTATACAATGTAACCTCCTAACAGTAAATAACCTTCTCAATGTCTTCAGAAGGCAGTCTATTATACAATGTAACCTCCTAACAGTAAATAACCTTCTCAATGTCTCCAGAAGTCAGTCTATTATACAATGTAACCTCCTAACAGTAAATAACCTTCTCAATGTCTTCAGAAGTCAGTCTATTATACAATGTAACCTCCTAACAGTAAAGATACCTTCCCAATGTCTTCAGAAGACAGTCTATTCCACAATGTAACCTCCTAACAGTAAAGAAACCTTCTCAATGTCTTCAGAAGGCAGTCTATTATACAATGTAACCTCCTAACAGTAAAGAAACCTTCTCAATGTCTTCAGAAGGCAGTCTATTATACAATGTAACCTCCTAACAGTAAATAACCTTCTCAATGTATTCAGAAGACAGTCTATTATACAATGTAACCTCCTAACAGTAAAGAAACCTTCTCAATGTCTTCAGAAGGCAGTCTATTCCACAATGTAACCTCCTAACAGTAAATAACCTTCTCAATGTCTCCAGAAGGCAGTCTATTATACAATGTAACCTCCTAACAGTAAAGAAACCTTCTCAATGCCTCCAGAAGGCAGTCTATTATACAATGTAACCTCCTAACAGTAAAGAAACCTTCTCAATGTCTTCAGAAGGCAGTCTATTATACAATGTAGCCTCCTAACAGTAAATAAACCTTCTCAATGTCTTCAGAAGGCAGTCTATTATACAATGTAACCTTCCAACAGTAAATAAACCTTCTCAATGTCTTCAGAAGGTGGCTATTCCACAATGTAACCTCCTAACAGTAAATAACCTTCTCAATGTCTCCAGAAGGCAGTCTATTATACAATGTAACCTCCTAACAGTAAAGAAACCTTCTCAATGTCTTCAGAAGGCAGTCTATTCCACAATGTAACCTCCTAACAGTAAATAACCTTCTCAATGTCTCCAGAAGGCAGTCTATTATACAATGTAACCTCCTAACAGTAAAGAAACCTTCTCAATGTCTCCAGAAGGCAGTCTATTATACAATGTAACCTCCTAACAGTAAATAACCTTCTCAATGTCTTCAGAAGGCAGTCTATTATACAATGTAACCTCCTAACAGTAAAGAAACCTTCTCAATGTCTCCAGAAGGCAGTCTATTCCACAATGTAACCTCCTAACAGTAAAGAAACCTTCTCAATGTCTTCAGAAGTCAGTCTATCATACAATGTAACCTCGTAACAGTAAAGAAACCTTCTCAATGTCTCCAGAAGGCAGTCTATTACACAATGTAACCTCCTAACAGTAAAGAAACCTTCTCAATGTCTCCAGAAGGCAGTCTATTATACAATGTAACCTCCTAACAGTAAATAACCTTCTCAATGTCTCCAGAAGGCAGTCTATTCCACAATGTAACGTCCTAACAGTAAAGAAACCTTCTCAATGTCTCCAGAAGGCAGTTTATTATACAATGTAACCTCCTAACAGTAAAGAAACCTTTCCAATGTCTCCAGAAGGCAGTCTATTATACAATGTAACCTCCTAACAGTAAATAAACCTTCTCAATGTATTCAGAAGGCAGTCTATTATACAATGTAACCTCCTAACAATAAAGAAACCTTCTCAATGTCTTCAGAAGGCAGTCTATTATACAATGTAACCTCCTAACAGTAAAGATACCTTCTCAATGTCTTCAGAAGGCAGTCTATTATACAATGTAACCTCCTAACAGTAAATAACCTTCTCAATGTATAATTCAGTCCATAGCTTTATTCAGATAGGAGTCTGGATCCATTGAGTTATATTATCCATACAGGCCGGCATGAGTAGAGTATTAAATAACTCTTAATGATTTGTGTTTCTATAAATCATGGTCACTTTAGCTAAATATAACTTTCTTTTCCTTTTTTTGGTTTCACAGATGACCCTCTTCAAGATGACTTGTAAGTAATTAAACATCCTTAGTTTAGTTTTAAACATGTAATAGACCAAGTGATTGAAAGTCAAGACCTCCAGTCCTGAGTTTGACAGGGGTGTACATCAAAGAGAATAAACTCTGACATTGTCTTGCTTTGTTCTTATTGAAAGTCATGACATCTATAACCGAATATCGTATGCATTGAAAGATCTAGGTCACATCGTAACTGTCTTGTGTTAAAAAGGGAGTTTATTACATTTTTACAATTATTCTGAATATATTTTTTTTCTTGGAATGCACCAGCGTGACAAAAAACTAAGTATCTGAGAGTTGCAATTTTAACATGTCCCTATTATTAAAATGTTAGTCAACTTAGTTTTTAAATACATTTTTAAAAATTGGCTACAAACAAGAATTCTAACACAAATATATAATATTTTTCTTTCCATTCCAGGTTCAGCTGGAATGACAGGTACAGATAGTTTTATCTTTAGAAGAATATATGGGACAAATGCAGGCAAGATAGCTATATCTGCCCCATTGATGCTAGATAAGCTAGATAAGAACCGGTCGGTTCTAGTCTGCGGTCGTTTGGAGTTTAATTAAAGGGAAAATTCACTATTCAAACTAAGTTTGATGCATATGGTAGTGTTTAAATTGTAGATTGTACAAGGTTTTTGCTTGCTGTTCTAGCCCTCCTCTTGCATTTGTTGACAATAAAAGAAGGGGGGTCCAGAGGCATCACTAGGGTTGGTGTCACCCGGTTAGGTATCTCATGGTGTCACCCCCCTGGATTTCCTCCAATACCATGCCAAACAAATTCCTTAGTAATGCCAGTCAGATTTCCTATTAAATATGCCACATACAGGAGCCCCATATATCATGCCACATACAGGAGCCCCACAAAATATGCCACTTATAGGATCCACAAAAATTATTCCACATACAGGAGCCCCACAAAATATGACACTTACAGAATCACCAAAAATTATGTCACTATTAGGGCCTTTACCAGGTCATGTAGGAGTTTCAGAGAAGGGATAGTGGAGGTGTCTGGTTGCAAGTTATTTATTGTGAAGGGTGAGAAATGATATAGATACAAAGAGATAGGGATTTGAATAAGGACTGAAGGAGGGACAAAGAGTGAACTTTATCAAAGAACTGAAGAATAGGAAAAGGGTTTGTGTAGGAACTGCAGTATGAACAAAAAGCTATAGCCGGGACTCTAGGCAAAGCAGAGGAACACCCGAGAGAGGGTGAGGTCTGAGAAGGGTGGCTAAACATGAACACCCAAGAGAGGGTGAGGTCGGAGAAAGGTAGCTAAACAGGAACACCCGAGAGAGGGTGAGGTCTGAGAAGGGTGGCTAAACAGGAACACCCGAGAGAGGATGAGGTCTGAGAAGGGGGGCTAATCAGGAACACACTGGAGAGGGTGAGGTCTGAGAAGGGTAGCTAATCAGGAACACTCGAGAGAGGGTGAGGACTGAGAAGGGTGGCTAAACAGGAACACCCTAGAGAGGGTGAGGTGTGAGAAGGGTGGCTAATCAGGAACACACTGGAGAGGGTGAGGTCTGAGAAGGGTAGCTAATCAGGAACACTCGAGAGAGGGTGAGGTCTGAGAAGGGTGGCTAAACAGGAACACCCTAGAGAGGGTGAGGTGTGAGAAGGGTGGCTAATCAGGAACACACTAGAGAGGGTGAGGTCTGAGAAGGGTAGCTAATCAGGAACACCCGAGAGAGGGTGAGGTCTGAGAAGGGTAGCTAAACAGGAACACCCGAGAGAGGGTGAGGTCTGAGAAGGGAACATTTCTGTGCTGTTTGTGTTTAACTGTAATTTTCTTCTTTGTCGTTTGCTGTACCCACACAAATTATATATTGTTTTTATAGGGACAAGAAGGGCTTTCTGTGGATGCCATCATATTGATCATATCCTATAATATTATATAAAAAAAAATATATATATGGTAAAAAAAGGAAAAAAACGTATTTCCTGACTTTTTTTTAAACATCTTCTCCTCATCGACAAAAGCGAACAAAGACAACCTGCTAAATAGATTCTACTATTTCTCCTGAGTACAGGGATACCACTCATGCATAGGATTGTTGGGTTGTTTGGGGGCTAAAAGGCCACATTTGGGAGGTGCAGTTTTTGGTTTTCAAACTTGAAATTTTGACATGGAGACAGATTGCACCCATGTCCCATTTGGGACATATTTGAAGCTAGCCAGTGTATTTTACCCCATCAACCCATATATTTTATAAAAGAAGACAACCTAGGCTATTTCTAATTCTGCCACCAGTCTTTGTCAAAGTTTGTAGTAGTAATTATTTTGTGGGGTTTTTCCCAAACATTGTACTTCAGACATGAATTCACAGATTTTGGTACATGTCACTGCCAAATAACACCCCAATATGTGTTCAGCAACTTCTCCTGAGTACAGGGATACCACAAAAGCATAGGTTTGTCTGCTTGTTTGAAGGTTAAAGGGCCACATTTGAGAGGTGCGCTTGTTGGTTTTCCAACTTGACATTTTGACATGCAGACAACCTGCGCCCATGTCCCATTTGGGATATATTTGAAGCCAGCTAGTGTATTTTACCCCATCAACCCATATATTTTTTTAAAGTACACACCCTAGGCTATTTCAAATGGTGGTATTTTAACACTTTCCATGCACTAATTCTACCACCAGCCTTTGTCAAAATTTGTGGTAGTAATTTTTTTGTATTTTTTTTCACAAACATTTTATTTAAGACATAAATTCACAGATTGTGATACATTTCACTGCCAAATAACACCCCAATATGTGTTCAGCAACTTCTCCTGAGTACAGGGATACCACAAAAGCATAGGTTTGTCTGCTTGTTTGAAGGTTAAAGGGCCACATTTGAGAGGTGCGCTTTTTGGTTTTCCAACTTGAAATTTTCACATGCAGACAACCTGCACCCATGTCCCATTTGGGACCTATTTGAAGCCAGCAAGTGTATTTTACCCCATCAACCCATATATTTTTTTAAAGTACACACAGTGGTGTATCTTGATTTTGTGCTGCCCTAGGCAGACAAAATCTGGGCACCCCCCTACCCAAGCTGCACACCCACGTTACACACCTAACACATGCCCCATCATTCAGACTCACATCAAGCTCACACTCCCATCACACTCAGTCACACACTCCTACTCCCATCACACTCAGTCACACACTCCTACTCCCATCACACACACTCCAACTCCCATCACACTCAGTCACACACACTGTCTCCCATCACACACACTCTGACTCCCATCACACTCAGTCACACACACTGTCTCCCATTACACACACTCTGACTCCCATCACACTCAGTCACACACTCCTACTCCCATCACACTCAGTCACACACACTGTCTCCCATCACACACACTCTGACTCCCATCACACTCAGTCACACACACTGTCTCCCATCACACACACTCTGACTCCCATCACACTCAGTCACACACACTGTCTCCCATTACACACACTCTGACTCCCATCACACTCAGTCACACACACACACTGACTCCCATCACATACACTGTCTCCCATCACACACACTCTGACTCCCATCACACTCAGTCACAGTCACACACACACACACACACACACACACACACACACACACACACACACACACAGTCTCCCATCAGCACTTACCTTTCCCTGGCAGGCAGGCAGCATGGTCCCTCCATGCTGCCTGTTCGGCTCCCCGGCGATTGTGCCGACAGGTCACGTGACCGGGCGCGCGTATGACGTCAGCGCGCCCGTCACGTGACTGTCGGCACTTCCGTGTCGGCATACCGCACGGGGAGCCGAACAGGCAGCACGGAGGTTTCTCTGTGCTGCCTGTTCGGCTCCCCGTGCAGCCTGGCAGCAGAGCGTTGGTGAGGGGGGATCTTCCGATCCCTTCTCACCTCCGTCTCTGCCTGCAAGCGCGGTGGGTTTTTTTTTTTTAAAGGGCCGCGTTTTTTTTTTTTTTAACTTTTTTTTTCAGTGCTGGGGGGCGCTGCCGCCCCCCAAAATTTGCCGCCCTAGGCATCCGCCTAGGATGCCTCGCGGTAAATACAGCACTGAGTACACACCCTTGGCTATTTCAAATGGTGATATTTTAACACTTTCCATGCATTAATTCTACCACCAGCCTATGTCAAAGTTTGTAGTACAAATTTTTTTGTGGTTTTTTTTTCACAAACCTTGTACTTCAGACATAAATTCACAGATTTTGGTACGTGTCACTGCCAAATAACACCCAAATATGTGTTCAGCAACTTCTCCTGAGTACAGGGATACCATCCATGCATAGATTTGTTGGGTTGTTTGGGGGCTAACATTTCCAGCTTAGAATTTTGAAGTGTGGTCAGCCTGCGTTTTTCATTTGTTACTTTTTTTGAAACCAGGCAGTGCGTTTTACCCCAAAAAAGCATATATTTTGTAAAAGTATAGTACTTTGTCAAAGTTTGTGGTAGTAATTTTATTGTGTATTTTTTCCCACATAAGTTGTAGTTTAGACACATATTCACAGATTTTGGTATGTGTCACTGCCAAACAATACCCCAATATGTGTTCAGCGACATCTCCCGAGCACAGGGATACCACCCATGCACAGGTTTGTCAGCTTGTTTTAGGGTTAAAAGGCCACATTTCAGATGTGTGCTTTTTTATTTTCCAACTTGGAATTTTGACATTTAGGGCAAGGAAGGGGTTAATAGCTCTTATAAGAGCTTTCGTAGTACTGTACAAAAACATTAACCCCTAAAAATGCACAGACAAGAGAAAATGTTCTGCTATGCAGTGATCAGTGGCAGGGAAGAGGTTAATACAAAGTATATGGCTTTTATAAAAGCCCTTGGGTCTCACAATTTTGTAACATTTTATTTAATTTATTACAATTAAAAAATATTATACAGATCTGCCTCTCTCCATATAAAACTCAAGTGAGGAGAGAAAGGCAGATCCATATGGGTCAGAACAATATTTACCAATAGTCATCTGACGAATGGTGATGCTCATTTGAGCAATTACCAAACCGTCATTGCCACTGATCAGCTGTTACTGATCGTCATACACGCTTTCAGACAGCTTGAAAAGGAATACACGTAATCCCTAGTGGGTAAAATTAACCCATAGCGTGTGTGGAAAAAAAATGACGATAGCAACAAAAATCCTTCTGCAGCCAGATTGCTCCATATACGCTGCTTAGGCAGTGACCATTTGCGCTGCTTAGGCAGTGACCATATGCGCTGCTTAGGCAGTGACCATATGGCAAGCAAGGGGTTAATAGCTCCTTGATATAAGGAACCTTTTTAGAGCCTTTGACATACTGTAATAAATGACAGTAAAAAAATTAACCCCTAAAAAATGCACAGACAGCAAAAAATGTGCTGCTGTTGAAGATCACTGCTTACACAGCAATCAATGGCAGGAAAGGGGTTAAACGCTGGAAACGGCTTTTATAAAAGCCCTTGGGTCTCAATTTTTTAAATATATTATATTTACAAACTTCCATTATACAGCTCTGTCTCCCTCCCTCACTAAAACTCAAGTGAGGAGAGAGAGGCAGATCTACACGGGTCGGATCAATATTTACATCAAATATTGATCTGACCAGGCGAATTTTTATTTTTTTTATTTTTTTCTTTTTTTTTTTCTTTTTCGACACTCAGTTATTGCTTTTTATACCATTAATACTTCATTAATGTATGATAGAAACATCATTGTGCCTGGTATTATTCATGGTATTCCCTTTTTCCTACTAGTGTCTTACCAATCTAAAGTGAAACAGCACGTGGAGGGGGCTTAAGAGTCTGACTTTAAGCTCCCAGCCATCCCCCCACCTGCCTTCTAATGTTGTCCAATAGAATTCGTGACAAACAAGACAATGACATGAGACACACAAACATTGATTAATAAATGATTCTGTAGTTAGTTTCTATGTTTATTTTGTTCCGCTTCTAGAGGAGGTAGAGATCTTGAATTAATATTGACTCTGTTTGTTCATTCTTCCTTCTTAATGTCCGAGACCTGTTTTTTTGGCCGATATCTCTTATTTATGCTCCTTCCTTATCTAAATTTTCCAGCCATTTGTTCCACATTTTGTGTTTTGAAGATTTACACCCGGGCCAAGCGTTTATACCTTTCTCCATTTTAAACTGGAAAAGAACCTGAACCCGAATCGTGGGCCATGTTATCTCCTTTGAGGAATGCCAGTTCCTTGCTAGTACCAGCTTTGTAGCGGCTAGGATGTGATGCATTATTATTTTCTTTTCCTTTACCATTTGAGGTATATTCAGATGTAGGAGGGCTCGTTCCGGGGTAGTCGGGATTTCCATATCGAGTAGTTTGTTTAATTTTATGAAGACCGTATTCCATGTCTTGACTATCACTGGACACTCCCACCATATATGCATGTAATCCCCTATGTAGGTGCCACATCTCCAGCAGAGGTTTGGGGAGTCTTTATACATTTTTGTCAGTAGGGCTGGGACTCTATACCACCTATTGTATATTTTGTAGCAGCATTCTGTAATATTAAGACAGTGGATATGTTTGTTTATTTCAGCCAGAGTTGTATTCCAATCCCTCAGATTTATGT
Organism: Pelodytes ibericus; assembly: GCA_036172795.1. Classification (NCBI taxonomy): domain Eukaryota; kingdom Metazoa; phylum Chordata; class Amphibia; order Anura; family Pelodytidae; genus Pelodytes; species Pelodytes ibericus. The sequence goes on along the minus strand of CM069861.1, from coordinate 199,789,587 downwards.
CCAGATTGAGATCCTGTTTCCATTTTAAAAGTGCCGGGGGTAGGAGCTGCTTCCTGTGGATACTGTTATATCTAAGACATGAGCTAATCCTATTTTTTGATTGGTCTTGTTGAAGTAGTTCTAGTATGCCCTGAGTGTTTGGGCAGGACTCTCCTCTATATATATGTTTCATCAGGAAATTCCTAATTCTCATGTATGTGTAGAGTTCATTCAGTGGCAATTCATATATTTCTTGTATGCGGGCGAAAGTTCTAATTTTCTCCACATCCATCAATTCACTTAGCTTAGTGATCCCGCAGTTACTCCAAGCTCGGAGCTGTATGTTGCCTATTAGGCCGTTCAGAATAGTTAAGGGTAGGTTTTCATGAATCCTGTTTTTCAGACCTACTTTATTTCGGAGTCTGGACCAGTGGTTCATTAAGTGGTTTAATGTTATACTAATTCCCGATGGAGACGTGGTTTTCCATTCCTTACTTCTTTCTTTGTTAATACTCCAGAAGTAGGATATTATCCCTCCATAGTCCTTAACCGTATCTTCTTCCAAGGCATACCAGCTTTCTTCGTGTGCTTGACCACTAAGGGTAATCAGGGTGTGATGGAGGCAGGTTGCCTGGTATTGTTCCCCAACGTCCGGCATTCCAAGACCTCCACATCTTCCGTTTTTAGCCAGAAGCTGTAGACTTAGCCTCGGTTTTTTTCCCCGCCAGACAAAATTGGATAAACAGGATTGCAACAGTTTCAACCAGCATTGGGGGACCTTCAAAGGTATCATGCGAAAGATGTAGGTTAATTTGGGCATAATATATGATTTTATGGTGTTAATTTTCCCAGTCCAGGATATTTCAAGATTTTTCCATTTTTTCAATTTGTCATTGATTTCTCGTAGCATGGGCATGATGTTCATTTCCATCATGATGGATGGTTTCTGCGTAATTACTATGCCCAAGTACTTAAATATTTTCTTTGACCAGTTAAACTCATATGCTGACCTAAGCTCCTTACGGATATCTCTCTGGACATTGACCGGTATAGCTGTTGTTTTCCCTAGGTTCAACTTGTAGTTGGAGAAGCTGCTGTAATTATTGATGAGTTGCAGCAATTCCCTTAAGGATCCCTGTGGCTCTCTGATAATTATTAAGATGTCGTCTGCATATAGCATAATTTTCAGAGTTTCGTTTTTAGTTTGGAACCCCTTAATCTTAGGGTTGTCCCTTATACTCTTTGCTAAAGGTTCCACCGTAAGCGCATACAGAAGGGGCGAGAGCGGACAACCTTGTCGGGTTCCATTGTTTATATTGAACCATTGGGATTGAATCCCGTGTCCAGAGATTCTGCCTTTGAGTGTTGAATATAGAGCCATAATTGCCCTCTTAATTTTACCAGTGAAGCCAAATGCGTTTAATGTCGCATCTATAAAATTCCAACCTACCCTATCGAACGCTTTTTCGGCGTCTAGAGAAAGAGAGAGAGTGGGGATCTTCTCTTGCTGGATCTTCTCATAAAGACTTATTATTCTACGGATGTGACTCGAAGAGGTGCGTCCCGGTACAAAACCTACTTGATCTTTGTGAACCAAGAAATTTATCACTTTCTTAATTCTCTCTGCTATAATTCCTAAATATAATTTGGAATCCACATTCAGTAGAGATATTGGTCTGTAGCTGGTGACGTCTTCCGGCGTCTTCCCTTGTTTCAAGATTGTGACAATATTAGCTTTAAGTATTTCTTCGGGGATGACTCCCTTAGCCATAAATTCGTTGAACATGTTTTTCAAATCTTCGCAGATATGTTCTTTGTAGATCTTGTAGAATGCATTATCGTATCCATCCGGACCTGGAGCTTTTTTCTGTTTAAGTTTTTCAATCCCTTTCTTTACTTCCGCTGCCGAGACCGGTTGATTTAACATTTCCAGCTGTTCTTGTGATAGTTGGTTCATTTTTTTATCTTTGAAGAACTCATACGCATTCTCATTTTCAATTGTTTTTGGCAGGTTGTAAAGATTTTTATAATATTGAGAAAATGCCTGACCGATTTTGTCCGGGCTAAGCCTGGTCTCCCCTTCATAAATAATTTTTGAGATCCTGTTTTTCATTCTTCTATTCTTTAGTTTGTTGGATAGGATACTATCTGATCTATTCCCCTTATAGTACCATTTCGAGTTCAGGATCTCCAGGTTTCTGTTTATCCTATTAAGTAGTTGCTCATTTATCCTATTTTGTAAGTCCTGAATTACGATCGCTGACTCCCTGGTGGGTGTTATTTTGTTAATATGGGATTGATTAGCCAACTGTATATACAGTTCTGATAGTTTTGTATCTCTCCTTCTTTTTTCCTGGCTTTCCAGTTTAATTAAGTATCCTCTAATAACGCATTTAAGGGTACACCATAGCGTAGATGCAGAGATTTTTTCACTTCTGTTTTCTCTTAACACGTTTCCTATCGCTTCTTGTATAAATTTCCTCTTGGAGTCTGTTATCAGTAGGGTGTTGTTAAATTTCCAGTCTGTCCTAATTTTTTTGGGCTCTCCGTTCATAACCATGATCACTGCACTATGATCCGACCAGGTGATATCTTGAATAAAAACCTTAGAGATGTAAGAAGTTAGACCCCTACTGGTCATCAGAAAATCGATCCTCGAGTATGAGTTGTACGTTTTAGAGAAACATGTGTAGTCCTTTTCTTTGGGATGGAAGATACGCCACACGTCATATAGATCCGCTTTTCCAATCAAGGTACGTAATCTTTTAGAACTATTTTGAGTTTTCCTGTTTGGGGGCGTTCCTAGTTGGTTTTTCCTGTCTAGCGCGGGGTCCATGACCATGTTGAGATCTCCCATCAATATAACTGCACCCTGCTTAATTTTCTCAATCTTGGATAATACCTTAATTATAAATTTTGCGGGGGAGCAGTTTGGCGCATATGCGTTAGCTAGAGTATAGGTTTCTCCTTCTATTTCCCCAACTATCAGTATGAATCTTCCCTCCAGGTATTTTTCAGAGTATCTTATATTCAGCTTTATATCCTTTGAAAAAAGAATCGCTACCCCTCGTTTTTTTTTCATGTCCAGCGATGCAGCAAGCACTGTTGGAAAGTTACTGATTTTTAATCTTGGTCCCTCCTTGACGTTCCAGTGAGTTTCTTGAAGCGCCATGATATCTATATGTTCTTTTTTAAGGAAATTCCTTAGTAATGACCTTTTCTGTGGTGAATTGAGGCCACGGACATTTAATGAGGCAATTCTAACCATGATCTCTCAGTTGGTTTTTATCTCTATTTCCCTTCTCTAGAGAATTTACGTTTTGTAGAATCATTTTAAAATAAAAAACACATACGTCTACATAGAACATATACCCATCCCCAACCCGGTAATAACCCAGGTGTTCTCTGAACTGCGGCATAAGTTGCCAAGTGCAGAAATTATAATTCATCCAGAGATGAATTTAGGAGCTAGGTGTCCCTGAGAGGCCCTTTTCCTATAAACATATAATGTGGCCTTTAAGCTACTTATGTTCCAACCTGCTTTATCTTGTCTTATTAGTGGAGTTCTCCCCTCTTGTAAAAAGGAGAGAGGAGGGGATGAAGGGTCAGATTACTAGTGCGTAAAATAAAAAAAAAATAAAAAAAAAAAGAGGAATCTTTATGTTCTATAAATATACCAATAAATTAGAGCCTTTACCCCTTATATGTTCCATTATTAGTAATTACAGCATCCCTATTAGTAATAATAAAGAAGAAAAGGAAATAAAAGAGAGGGGGAGAAAGAGAGACTTCTCTTCTAATCCAAAAATGGAGGAAACGAAGGAGAAGAGGAAGAAAGAACGGGAGAGATATTTACGTTCTATTTGTATACCGATAAATTTGTGTCTTTATATTCAAATATATATCCTTCTTAGTGATTACAACATGCTGAGTTAAGCCTTAGTCAGGAGTATATTATCCTTCCTTCACATCAGGGAGATTACATTCTTAAAATTTACTTCACGCTATGTAAAAAATACTGTGAGTTCTCTTATGGTCCAGAGGAGGAGAGAAGAGAAAGAAAATGGAGAGAGAAGAAAAAGAAGAAAAAAAAATGTAAAAAAAAATTGACGTTTAACATAACCGCTAACGGGTACAATTAACCCGAAGCGAGTGTAATAAAAAAGTTAAAAAAATATATATATAAAATGCTTCTGCAGCAAGATTGCTGCATTTGCGCCAGATCGCTGCTTAGGCAGTGATCTACAGCAAGTAAGGGGTTAATAGCTCTTAAAAGAGCCTTTGTTATACTGTAATGAATTACAGTAAAAAAAAATTAACCCCTAAAAAATGCACAGACAGCAAAAGATGTGCTGCTGTGGATGATCACTGCGTACACAGCGATCAATGGCAGGGAAGGGGTTAAACACTTGAAATGGCTTTTATAAAAGCCCTTGATTTGTAAAATTGTATTAAATATATATATATATTTTTTACATTATCTGATCTGTCGCTCTCCCTTACTAAAACTAGTAAGGAGAGGGAGGCAGACCAATACTTGTCAATTTACAAATTGTCAATTTACAAATGAGAGCCCCATTCATAAGAAATTCTTATGAATGGAGTCCCCATTCATAAGAATTTCATATGAATGGGGATCTCGCTTCGGTTTATAGAAAGGCAATAGTACTACAGGTATTCTATAAGCCGAAAGTCTATAAACCGAAGGTTGTTCGATTTATAGACTTTTGGTTTATAGAATACATAGAATTACATGTAATTGACTAAATGGTTCCATCAGAGGCATCAATACAACCCATATGCAATACCTTGGGGTGTCAACTTATGAAATATATACACTTACATGTAACTTGCACAGTGTCTGCGAAAAAGTCCCCAAAAGAAGATGGGTATAAGTATATGACAAATTAGAAAAATGTCACAAATTTGGCATTACATCCCAACAATCCAAGAAACCTATGCATGGGTGGAATCAATGGACCAAGGAGATGTTGCTGAACACACATTAAGGTGTTGTTTGGCAGTACCCCTTTAGATTTTCAGGAGATGTTTACATGAATTTAACGTCAAGGCAAAAAAGTCTTGTCACTAAGGGGTTAACAAATAAACATTGCTACAAAGTGTTTTTGACTTTTTATAAGGGGTTTAATTTGAATAAGTTTTTTGGGGAATAACAGGATTTTGGGATGCCCAGGTGCAAAATATTTCCTGTGCAAGTTTACAATTATTTTAGGACTTCTATTAGAACGCATGACATGCTCCCATCGCCAACAGATGCAAACTGGGGAAAATATGAAGGATTTATGAATGTTTTGACAAACAATATTAAAACAAAGCTTAGTGCTAAGAAAAGTAAACGTTTAATAGCCCAATCAGTACCTTCTACAATTGGAGGTTTGGCAGACATGGTACAGGATGTAACAAAAGAGAATATAACATTAGCAGACAGACTGGAGGAATCATAGAAGTAAAAAGACTGCATTACACTAGCTGCCTTAAAGGCCACCACTATGATTTAAAAATTACTAATGTGTCCCCCCCTGTCCCGGCGTGTGTCTTCCACTTACTAGCGTAGCATGTAACTGATGTAAGTTTTACCAATTGCTTGCTACGCTAGTAAGTGAGAATAATCAGTAAGACGCTTATACTTTACCTGTCACCGCAGCTGATCCGAAGAGGGCATGAGATGGTGTGTGTCCCTCGCGCAGGCGCTCTTCTGCAAAAGTTATGGCTGATTAACAGGCATAACTTTGTGCGCATGCGCTGTGAACACCTTTCCTATTCTTGACTGCTTGACCAAACGAGAAACGTCAAGGAGATTTTGAGTGAAGTTATTTCCAGACATTTCAAAGGACATTGCTTTCCAAGCTGGACTCGAGTTCAAAAAGATGACTATGCATTGGCCAGGAATCGAACCAAGGGCTCCCGCGTGGCAGGTGAGAATTCTACCACTGAACCACCAATGCTATATATGGATTAATGAGATACCCCACTGAGATGGTAAAAAGGCTCTGAGAAACTCTTGGCTATTTCTTTCATCTCCTTTGCCTTTCCTAGCCATGACTTCTTGAACAAATGAAAAAAAAAAATGATTATACCATAGTTGCAAACATTGGGCATGTTTCCAGGGACACATTTGTTCCACGTGCTGCAGACAAAGCATGCAAAGTGCAGCCCAGCAGTATGTAGGATGGATGTACGCACAGACAGAATCCAATTCATTCATCAGGATGGATATCTCAAGGACCTATCATGATTAATAAACTGGATTCTGTCTGTGCGGATATCCATCCTACATACTGCCAGGCTGCACTTTGCATGCTTTGTCTGCAGCACGTGGATCACATATTAGTCCCTGGAAACATGGCTGATTTTGGCAACCATGTTATACATTCTTGAGCTTAATCTAAACTCATTCAAGTCTCTGTTTCCAGTCGTATTCCTGTGGAAACCAATAACAATGCCTTCCCTCCCAGTACCCTCTTTCACCCTCCCTAGGTTTGATTTAAAATATAGACCTCTTCATTTCACCTGAATCATTCACAATCACATTACTATTTGCAGCTGCTGGTGAGTCTTTGCTTTAAACACTTGGTGTTTGAACACATATGTGGCCTTTTAGCCTTAAACTAGGAAGAGACATGACCTCAAATATCCTGTATGTTATGTGACTTTCAGGATCAGTGATATCATTGTGTCATGGTCGGCTGTGCCGATGAGGTCTGGAGTCGCGGTGCAGGGGTAGTGGGTGATTCAAGGCCCTGCACAGGGTGAGCACTCTCCACCTGGGGTGGAGCCCCAGCCTTTGAATGCCCACATGCAGAGGCCTTGTTTGGTTTCCCACGAGTCATAGCCAGGCAGGGACAAAGCAGGGTCTAGGAACAAGCCGAGGTCAAAGGACTGTAGAAATCAGGGATGGTCAGAATCAAGCCGAGGTCAAGGGACTGGAGAAAACAGGAATGGTCAGAATCAAGCCGAGGTCAAGGGACTAGAGAAAACAGGGATGGTCAGGAACATGAAGAACAGGAATCAAAACACAAGCTAGCAGAAAATAATGTACCAGCTCTGATTGCTGGGAGGAAGGGGTTTAAATAGCTCCAGGGCTCATTATTACAAGGGTCTACACCTGGGCAGTAGGTAATCAAGAAAACAAAATCAGAGAGATAGCCACTACTGCTACATGAGGAAACAGAACCAGCAGGTGGCATCTGGAACAGGAGCAGCGAACAGCAGTCAGGGTTCGAATCCAGGTAAATCGTTACACATTGCTTCTAACATCCTCAGTGATAAATGGTGTTGTAAGGCTGGGTTTGTGAGCTTAAAGCTTCGGAATGTATACAAGTGACTCTCCGATGTTTCCTCCTTCTCCTTTTATAGCCATCAGGGCCGGACTTTTGGCTGTGCAACCTGTGCGCCCACTCAGGGCACAACACCCCAGGGGGCGACACTTTTACTGGCAGAGGCCATCACTATGTGCATGTGTTTAACACACAGAACTCATGCTCGGTGCTGCTCCCAGTGAAGCAGCAACTTCAAGTAAGAAGAGAGAGGGAGAGAGAGCAAATGGGGGGGGGGGGGAGAAGGAACAAATGGGGTAGAGAGTAGGAACAAATGGGGCGGAGAGAAGGAACAAATGTGGAAGAGAAAGAACGAAAAAATGGGGGGAGAAAGAACAGATATAGAGGGTGAGAGAACAGATATGGAGGGGAGAAAATAGATAGGGGGGACTAAGAGAGAGAACAGATTTGGGGGTGGAGAGAACAGATATAAGATCTGCACCTCTTTCCCGGGTTATGTGTAAAGACCTTCTTGTACAGACCTCTACTTCATCCCTGTCTGTGTCGTTCTCTCTCTATGCCAACCCTTTCTGTCTCACTTTCCCTCCATGCCATCATGTCTGTCTTGCTCTCCCTCTACTCCATCCCTGTCGGTCTCGCTCTCCCTATACTCTACTCTACTGGCACCAGTATACACACATATATACACACTGACAGCAGTATACACACATATATAAACACTGACAGCAGTATACACACATATATACACACTGACAGCAGTATACACACATATATAAACACTGACAGCAGTATACACACATATATACACACTGACACCAATATACACATATATATACACACTGACACCAGTATACACACATATATTAACACTAACACCAATATACACACATATATACACACTGACACCAGTAGACACACAAATATACACACTGACACCAGTAGACACACATATATACACTGACACCAGTAGACACACAAATATACACACTGACACCAGTAGACACACATATATACACTGACACCAGTAGACACACATATATACACACTGACACCAGTAATATAGATAGAAATATAACTATTTTATTAACAATAAATTAATAATAAAAACATAAACTTATTTATTTTTTATGCTGGTAAATGATTATAAATCCAGCTGGATCCAGGAGCCGACACACAGGGGGACACAGGGGGACACAGGGAGAGGTGATCAGGTCCCAGGCTGTGTATTTAATTCCAGTGTACCAAGGGCCACAGTCTGAGCATCCTAAGCCTACGACCACAGAGCCCATCAGGTGAATGCAATATCTTTGTTTAGCTTCCTGTCATTTTATGTTACTTTCCTAAGCAACGTAAGCTTTGGTTATACCCTGGAGCATCCTGACATCTGCTTCTCAAGATGTTTTTTTTTCATTTAAAATTTTCTGACCAACCTGAGGAATAAAGGTCATAGTGATTTCACCCTTAGAATCACCTTATGTATATGTGTACCTTGTGTATCATACACATCCTATCCCCTCCGCTGGAAGTCTGTTCCATGTATTTGCCACTCTTTCAGTCACATAATAAACAAAGACAGGTTCCAAAAATGGTGGGGACATATGTCAACCAATAACTTATAATTTCACACATTGGAGAAAGTACCGTCGATGGGAGGCGCATGACACCAACAAACGGAATTGGGATAATTGGAGGAAGAAAGAAGGACATAAAGCATACTGGGACCTAAACAGACAGTCTGAGAGATTGGAGGCAGATGCAAAAACATTTAGGGAACAGAAGAGAGATGGGGGAAAGTCTGATTACTTGGGGTCCGCAGCAATTAATGCTCTCATTAAATATGTTTTATGCTTGTTTTTCTTTTCTTTCTAGCTTTTCTCTGTCTCCCAATTAACTGCCCTTACAATAATTAAACCACGTTCATACCTCCAAACTGTCCCGCTCTTTGTGCGGGACAGTCCTGATTTGTGAGCTATATCCCACTATCCCGCCGTGCTCTACCTCTCTCCCGCTTTTTGGGACAGAGATAGAGCAGAGTGGGACAGCAGGCCTCAGGACCCCAATCCCGGGGTCCTGTTCACATTCTCCGGTGTCCCAGACACCGGGACCACAATCCCAGGGTCCTGTTCACATTCTCCGGTGTCCGAGACACCAGGACCACAATCCCGCGGTCCTGTTCACATTCTCCGGTATCCCAGACACCAGGACCACAATCCCGCGGTCCTGTTCACATTCTCCGGTGTCCCAGACACCAGGACCACAATCCCACAGTCCTGTTCACATTCTCCAGTGTCTCAGACACCAGACAATTTTTACTGGCCATGTGCAGCATTATGCACATGGGCAGTAGCGATCCTGGCTTCAGATACCAGGATCTAAAGTGTCTGACAGTGTTACCGCACATCACCAGTAGCACTGACACCCCCTCCCCAGACTCCACCCCTGATGCACCGCCCCTCACCAGACTCAGCCCTTGGTGTCCCACCCCCTCTTAAAACTCCCCCTGGTGCTCCTCCGCAGACTACGCTCTCGGTGTTGCCCCAGACTCTGCCTTCGATGCCCCACCCATCCCAAGACTCCACCCTTGGTGTACCATCCCCTCTTCAAACTCCCCCTGGGGACCCTCCCCAGACTCCCCCTGGGGACCCTCCCCAGTCACCACCCTTGGTGTCCAACCCCCTCTCCAGACTCCCCCTGGGGCCCCTAGCGAAACTCCTCCCATGGCCCCTCCCCAGACTCCGCCCTCACATACCCCCAGACTCCTCCCTCGATGCCCCACCTCTTGAGGTTTTTGTATATATTTAGAAAATAACTAAGATGGTTTTGTGTTCAGCTCTCCATCAGGTGTGGAGTAAATGATTGAAACAATCTAATTAAGACACAGCAACCAAATAGATTTTATTATACAAAACTAGTTATGCCTTTGACACAAGAAGATAGACAGTTAGAGAGAGGGATATTACCATTATTGTTATTTTTAAATGTGTTAAACATAAGAGAAGTTGAACTGGGGCAATGTGACCAGGGGTCATGTGACCACACTCATGTTTACCTCTCTTATGGGGGATAAGATTTACCCTTTGACATGGTAATTATGTAATTCAATACCTTTATAAGTCAGGAAGAGTTCACCACTCCACCTATCTCTCAGATCCTGGTAGAGTGGCACATTGCCCATAGAACATGCCATAGTGTCACAATGCCCCTTTAGACATGCCATAACATCCTTCACACAGCGATCATCTCTCCATTTCTATTTGCTCACATTGTTCCCACCCTCCTCCACCCCCCCCCCTTTGTTCATATTGATTCAACCTCCACCTCCCTTTACCCTCCTCCCTTTGGTTTCCTTTGCCCTGATTGCTCACAATCCTCCCCCTTCCCTTCCCTATTGCTCAGAGTGAACCCGCCCTTCTTTCCTCATTTGTCTCATTGATATCCCTTCCCTTCCCCATTGCTTTATGTAGGAATAGGACCTACCCAAGGATTATATAAGAGATGAAGTGGTGGGGAAGGGCACCCATTGGCTGTAATGTGGCACTCCATACTCCTGGGGAAAATAAAATACTGATTGTGTGGTCAGGCCCAGGTGCTGATATAGCAAGCAAGTTAACCACCAGTCAACCACCAGCAAATGGGCTATTGACTTGGTACCTGAGTTGGGAGGCTCACCTACTATTAGGAAGGTTGTGTGGAGGCCAGTCGACAAAATTGTTTCAAACAGCATAATGATTAATGGAGGTGACAGTGGCCACCCTAGTAGTGTTCCATTACGCATCCTGATACATTCTCACATAAAGATATAATTTAATTGCACATTGTTGGAGAATTCCCAGGCAGTTGCTAGATGTTCTGGTCAGCAAGAGTTTTTGTATAAGCGCATGAAAGCATGCATGGTATAGTGTGTGACTGTCCAGACGATAATTACTTGTTACAACATTTCTCTGGATTCTTTGCTTTGATCTGTTAAAATATTTAAGTGCTGAACTAGAGTGGGAGGGAGGGGGGGTGGACTGGTATGGTCAAGCTGTACAACTTTTCTCTGGATTGGTCCAGGTACTGATCTAGTTTCTGAATGATGTGTGGCATGGATAGGGGGGTCTTCATTATAACAGTATTATATGGCTGCTATAATAGATTGTTTGGGTGGTCTTCATATAGAGGAATTAGAGCAGTTCATGAAAGTTTTTGGTTGGTTGCTTTGTATAATATTTATAGTAAGCTTGAGTATATCTGGGAAGGTCAATAATAGTAATTAATATTTCAGGAATATGTCAGGAACTTCGCACAGACACTAATATCTTGTGTATTTACTTCATAAGCAGGAGTCTGATGCTTTGCCTTGATCTGTAAAAATGATGAGATGCTGAACTATATCATGGGAAGAACATGTGATATTTTTTGTTTGTCTTTCTTATCACAGATGATTTAAAGTCATCTTCTGGAGTGTGTGACATTTCTATCTGTCATTCTATTGTGTCATTTTGCCCATTAAACTTTCATGGATGTCATATTATGAGTATCATTGTGTTACACGTTCAGTATTTCCTTGGTTCGGTGGAATCTGTTAAAATGGCTGCATTTTATTTCTGAGAAGGGATTGTTTGTCCATTTGTCACATTTTGGGTGCAGAAGAATGCCTGGCTTTCTGTTTCATGGCGCGAAGAGATTATGTGCCAGCCATGTGCCAGCCATTTTATGAAATCACTTGACAAATCTGCTTTATTTCCATATTGAGTGGGGACGGTCTTGAGGATCTCATTATTTGGGATATTTCTTTCTGTTACATCTTGAGAGGCTTCTCTGGGGAGATTCCAGCTCTCTATGTGATCTCCTAGTTCTTACTCAGTCTCATATCTGGAGGAACATTGTAGGATGGCAGGAGGATCTTGCTCTCTGTGTGATTTGTAATGTTGTATGGCCTCTCTCCATTGCCTTGACGTGTTACATACATGTGCTGGTCTGTGTTTGGCATTGTAATGAGTTCTCTTTATGCGTTACAGATAACACTGGTCTATGTCCATGTCCTTTCGCTTGTTCTTTAGTAATGCATGCATTAGGCGGACTCTGTAATCTTTGCCTTTGTGAGTATTGTTGTCTGAATACAGTCCTTGCACTTTCCATGTCAGTTCTTGCAGATAGTGGCTGCTCTGTCATTCAGGGACTGAAGTGGTTATTCAGAAGTTGGAAGGGTTAACTTGATCACTCACTCCTTGCTTGGATATTGTAGTCATGACACTTGCTCCTGTCAGTGACCTTGGACTGAAATGATCATGTTGCACCTCTGCATAAAGCCTTGACTGCGGATTGACCTCAGTCTGTCTTCTATATCCCTCTAGTAAGAGAGTCACCAGCTTTCTCCTTTGATTCTCCTTCTTCCACTCAATGGGCTGTACCTCTCCATGATTATTGGAGTTGTGCCGTTAGTGGAGTTTAAGTTTAGTGCCAGTTATTTTACAATCTCTGGGGTCTTTTCTTCCTATAATGCTCATGTTAATCTTTATTTGAATGTGTTTTCTCCTATAATGGGGGGCTCATTTTTAGGATTCCTTCTCTGTCTGTATCATGATAATGCCCACAAATACTCTATTATTTGTAAGGAAATGAACCTGCTGCATGTTAGCGGATTAAAGTGTGACACACACTTATAGTACAAGTACAGAGCCCAAGGTACCACCAGGCCGTTACAATGTATACAAGAAACACACACGGCTCAGCACTGGTAAGGTGAAGTGGAGTATAATCTATCAAAGTCACAACGTTTCCACCCCATGGCTCTTTTTTACAAGCCATCGTTTTTGACCCAGTGGGGGACGCAAGGGATGACTTGACAGCCCGCTGGAGGAAGAAGCGGAGTTAGGGACAGGAAGTAGGGGGACAGTACAGATTCTTTTTTGGGTTGTCGTGTCCTGGACAGCTCCCTCCCCACCTCCTTTCTTGTATTTTTTTTCATGTTGCGTTGATTTTACTGTCATAGTTCAGGACATACTTAAAAACGAGAGAAATCTCAATGTATTTTTCCTGGTAAAACACTTTCTAAATAAATAAATAAAATAGTTGGCTGTCCTGTCTCTGTCATTACTCATGGTTCCCCATGCGTACTGGCTTATCAATGGAGGCCATTACGTGGTAGGTGGTCAAGATAAATCTCCCGCCCATGTCTGTCATAAAATCCTGACTTTAACCCTATCCTCTGTTTTTCTAATAGTTAGGAAGAATTGCTAAATTTACCAGACTTTTGTTCTCTCTTTTGTTACTGTATACTAATCCATTGCATGTGTAATTGCTGTGTGAGGGTCTCTGTGCTGTACCCCATGGAGAAAGGGTACAGTGAGTTATTGGGGTCTGTTATTTCTCAGTGTCTGCATTTATCTGAGTTATAATAGCTCTGAGCCAAGAACTGCACCCAGGACATAAATGTACAAACTCCAGTTTATGCCCTGGACATGTCTCACTCCAGTGATCCTCACTCACACATTTATACACTGCTTGCCATAAAACCCAACACTCTTGGAATGGGATTCAGGCAAATAGGGGTTAATATTTCATCTTTATCAAACAGGTACTTTATCATATGGAGGAATGTCATGGGATACAAGTCAGGCGGGTGACCACAGAGAGAGTGATAAATACATGGAACAGACTCCCAGCAGGGGTGGCTACCATTAGAATGTGCAATGCTTTAATTAATCGGTGTCCTAATTAAGGAGGAGCAGTATAAGGTGTTTATAAGCAGCTCTAATGCGTTTGTAGTCAAGTCTTCCTTGTTAAAGGCAGTTAGCCCAAACGGTGGGTGCACTTCTGCATGGTTTTTCCAGCACGACCTGTCACTGCTTTTTCTTTGCATTGTTTTTTTGTACATTTGCACTGTATATAATTATCTTCACATGTGTAATTATGGTAATACATATTCTTCTTTATATTTATCAAGGGGTGCAATTGGGGTTCCCCTTGGAGGGATGCACCCTTGTTTCATATATTTTAGCATCGTTTTAATTTGTCTTCTTTTGGTGTATGGTGTGCCTCTCTGTGAATATATTTTTTGTATTTACCCCCAAGGCTCAGGCTGATGGTTATTTTGGGCCTTGGTCATGCCCTCTCCTTACAGAATTATACACTGGAATTAAATACACAGCACTGGGACACAATCATACCTTCTCCCTGTGTCCTGCCCAGAGATGTTAGACTCCCCCGAAGCAGCTCAGGAAACATCTGAAACAGAGAAAAAGTTTATTTAGATCTTCCCGGAGTAACATAACGCCTTTATTCCCATAACAACTACCCTCCACCAAACCTTGAGCACAGATAATATCCCACTGACCCCCCCCCTCCCAAAACCATAAGTACAGCTAATATTACACTGACCTCCCCAAACCATGAGTACAGCTAAGATCACACAGACCCCCCAAACCATGAGTACAGCTAATATGACACTGACCCCCCTAAACCATGAGTACAGCTAATATCACACTGACACCCCCCTCCCAAAACCATGAGTACAGCTAATATCACACTGACCCCCCCCCCCAAACCATGAGTACAGCTAATATCATACTGACCCCCCAAACCATGAGCACAGCTAATATCATACTGACCCCCCAAACCATGAGCACAGCTAACATCATACTGACCCACCCAAACCATGAGCACAGCTAATATCATACTGACCCCCCCAAACCATGAGTACAGCTAATATCACACTGACCCCCCAAACCATGAGTACAGCTAATATCACACTGACCCCCCAAACCATGAGTACAGCTAATATCACACTGACCCCCCAAATCATGAGCACAGCTAATATTACACTGACCTCCCAAAACCACGAATAAAGCTAATATCACACTGACCTCCCAAAACCACGAATAAAGCTAATATTACACTGACCTCCCCAAACCATGAGCACAGCTAATATCACACTGACGCCCCAAACCATGAGTACAGCTAATATCACACTGACCCCCCAAATCATGAGCACAGCTAATATCACACTGACCCCCCTAAACCATGAGTACAGCTAATATCACACTGACCCCCCAAACCATGAGTACAGCTAATATCACACTGACCCCCCAAACCATGAGTACAGCTAATATCACACAGACCCCGCAAACCATGAGTACAGCTAATATCACACTGACCCCCCAAATCATGAGCACAGCTAATATCACACTGACCCCCCTAAACCATGAGTACAGCTAATATCACACTGACCCCCCAAACCATGAGTACAGCTAATATCACACTGACCCCCCCAAAACCACGAATAAAGCTAATATCACACTGACCCCCCAAACCATGAGTACAGCTAATATCACACTGACCCCCCAAACCATGAGTACAGCTAATATCACACTGACCCCCCAAATCATGAGCACAGCTAATATCACACTGACCCCCCTAAACCATGAGTACAGCTAATATCACACAGACCCCGCAAACCATGAGTACAGCTAATATCACACTGACCCCCCCAAAACCACGAATAAAGCTAATATCACACTGACCCCCCTAAACCATGAATAAAGCTAATATCACACTGACCCCCCTAAACCATGAATAAAGCTAATATCACACTGACCCCCCCAAATGACGAGCACAGCTAAAATCACACTGACCCCCTTAAACCATGAGTACAGCTAATTTCACACTGGCCCCCCAAACCACAAGCACAGCTAATATCATACTGGCCCCCCAAACCATGAGTACAGCTAATATCACACTGACCCCCCAAACCATGAGTACAGATAATATCACACTGACCCCCCCAAACTATGAGTACAGCTAATATCACACTGACCCCCCCAAACTATGAGTACAGATAATATCACACTGACCCCCCAAACCACTAGCAAATCTAATATCACACTGACCCCCCAAACCACTAGCAAAGCTAACATAATACTGACCCCCAAACCACGAGCACAGCTAATATCATACTGACCCACCCAAACCATGAGCACAGCTAATATCATACTGACCCCCCCCCCAAACCATGAGCATAGCTAATATCACACTGACCCCCCCAAACCATGAGCACAGCTAATATCATACTGACCCCCCCCCCCCCAACCATGAGCATAGCTAATATCACACTGACCCCCCCAAACCATGAGTACAGCTAATATCATACTGACCCCCCAATAACCACGTGTACAGACAGAACGGCCTCCAATCCTGATCACTATACCATATATACCTCCCTTTATAAACCATGTGATTTACCCTCTCTGCCGGGGGGCTCGTGACCTGCTCCTCCTCCGAGTCAGTTGTTGCCACCACCTCCTCCATGCCGGCAAAGTGGGGATTGTGAAAAGTGTCTCAATGCTTAAGCTGCTTTCCTCCCATATGTCAAATTCGATTTTATCTTCTCTAAAGACAAAGCCAGAGATGAATTGTCTGTTTGTTTTATTATTTAAAGCCAGATATTACACAGGTCTCACATACTGACTGATATCTCTTTACTGAAATCATAATACACTTTCCTTTAACACAGAATATCTTGGGGTCCCAGGAACATGTAAGTAAGGGGGTCCCCATTACCATTTAAATATATGATTTATCACACTGGATAATGCTTCAGAAATGTGTGCTGGAGATGAAGGTCTCTGATACATTTGGAGAGATCTTGGTGGTGATCTCTCAGTTTGGGATTTTTCGTGGCCTCTCTGGATTAATAGCTTTTACTGTCAGGTACATGTTTCTAAAAATATTAATTATACAGTGTCTGCTCCCCTTGGATATTTAACCCCCTAATGACAACAGTTTGTGGTGGGGGTTTTTTGTTAAATGTATGTTCCACTGTAATTTAGTGACTTATACAACAATATCCTGTTTTGTTTTTAAAAAAATGAAAGGTAAGGATATCTTTTGATGCTGTTGTTATCCTTATAAAGCAGCATTTAAATATTAAATATTTTTTTAAATATTGACCCCCACCCGTTTTTTACATTCAGGCAGAGGTATACTCATTTGTTAAAGATGCCTGCACTAGATACATTTTTTCAAATAAACATAACTTCAGTTTTTGATGATTGTTGTCCTAAAAGGACAGCAGGTTCCTGGCACGTGTGGGAGATTACTGTAAGAGGGGGGATGATGGATGAGAGGGAGCGATAAGTATACTCCATATTCCCTGCCCCACGTTATCTCCTGTTCCCAACCTCCACACCTTGTTAGTGAAGAGCATTTGTAATGATTACATTAGCAGGTTATGCTATCAAAATGATTGGTTGCATAGGGAGAGGTATTAGCAGTAGAAAGAGGGAAGTGCTCATGTCATTGTACATAGCACTGGTGAGCCCTCACTTGGAGTATTGTACGCAGTACTGGAGACCGTATCTCGAGAAGGATATTGATACTTTGGAGAGAGTTCAGAGAAGGGCTACTAAACTGGTTCATGGATTGCCGGATAAAACTTACCAGGAAAGGTTAAAGCATCTTAACATGTATAGCTTGGAGGAAAGACGTAAAGGGGGGATATGATAGATAAAAGAATAAAACTACCACAACTAGAGGACATAGTCTTAAATTAGAGGGGCAACGATTTACAAGTAATATCAGGAAGCATTACTTTACTAAGTGGTAGAGGTAAACACAGTCAAGGGTTTTAAGCATGCGTTTGATAGGCACAAGGTATCCTAGCTATAAGATAGGAAACTGGGGATAAATAAAAATATAGAAAATTGGGTAGACTAGATGGACCGAATGGTTCTTATCTGCCGACACATTCTATTTTTCTTGGTTATGAGAACAGTGAGAGATATTCTGATATCTTACCCAGCATGGCAGCTAAACTCAACGCCGCCGGCCTTAGTACTCACCCTGCGCTGTCTATTGTTTCCAGAGATGGCCTCCATGTCATTTTTTCATGTCTACAAATAGAGAGTAATGCAGAGTGAGGGATTACTGGCTGATTTAATGGCCCCTGTCCACATTAGCTCTCTAAGACATAAACTCCCAAATGCCCCGCGAATGCAAATTCCTCTCTCCCTCTTGTATCTCTTTTTCCACAGCTCCAGAGCATTACAATTCACACTAATGTGCAGTGTGGGAGTCTATCACAGAGCTCCACAGCAATAAGACTCACAGTAATATGCCGTGTGTGAGTATATAACTAAATTGATTTCACTAATTACAAACACTTTTTGATAGTTAGAAAGTTAACTAAAGGTTGTTGGAAGTGCCTGCCCCATTTTACACCCTCTATTGGGCCATTTGAAATGTTGTTCTTATACAAGATATGCCATAGTTTGTGACCCCTATGTGATTCCGGCCTGTTATGGGACATTTAGATACATTTATATATCATTACACACAACCTGTCTCTTTATATACGGCAGCTGTACTCAGGACAAGGCTAGCATTTCAGGGAGTGTGACCAGTATTGGAGCGTGGTCACTGGGCTCTCCCCATCCTCACAGGATGGTGAAATCTCCGGAGCAGTCTGACCAGCGGCCGATTCACCCGTGAATTATACTTTGTGGAAACAGAAAAACTCAAGCACTCAGGAGACCCCAGAAGAATATATAATAATGTCCTAGCGGTATTTACACTTAGCTCTTAAGCTTATGATTCAGCCCACATGTGCAAATGTAATGTGATCATTTGAAAAATAAAGATCTCCGCTGAGCATTAAGCCGCTTGGACATTATTATATATTCTTCTGGGGATTCCTGAGTGCTGGAGATGTTCTGCTTCTACAAAATAGCATTTAAATGAGCATTCTGCAGGACCCCCTCACCTTAAACATATTATACCATAAAGTAAAAGCTTTACGTTCAGGATGTGATTGGAGCAGGGTAAAAATGGGCAGGGTAGGGTCAAGGCAAAAAATGGGTGGGCATTAGAGAAATCCAAGTATATCTTCCCAATCTCAGACTGTTTACCCCTGCTCTCTGAACAGGAGAAATAATGCCCTTGTTACTGTTACTGCACCTAACAGTACTTCATTAATTGAAATTATTTCGGTTATTACCTCTGGAGTTTGATGGTATCTGAAAAAGAAAAAAATAAGGTCCTTTAATTGCTGTTTCTTGGTATAATCAGTGTTCATATATTATGAGTAAAACTGATGGTATTTTCTTTTATAGGGTTAATATTTGTGTAAAAATACATGTTTTGTGGCAGTGTTTGTGTTTACCCTTATATCAGTGCATTGGGGTCTAGTTATGATGAGGGACCTATGGCTGCCAATGAGATACGGTACTTTTCTATACGAAGGAATAAACTATTAAGTTACTATAGAGTACTAGGGAATGAGAGATTCTGCTACTCTCTTATACTAGGGAATAAAAGGTGACAGTATTCTAAGATACTAGGGAATAAAAGGTGACAGTATTCTATGATACCAGGGAATAAAAGGTGACAGTATTCTATGATACTAGGGAATAAAAGGTGACAGTATTCTATGATACTAGGGAATAAAAGGTGACAGTATTCTATGATACTAGGGAATAAAAGGTGACAGTATTCTATGATACCAGGGAATAAAAGGTGACAGTATTCTATGATACTAGGGAATAAAAGGTGACAGTATTCTATGATACTAGGGAATTAAAGTTCCGGTACTCTCCTATACTAGCGAACAAATGTTTCCAGTATACTAGGGAATAAAAGGTGACAGTATTCTCATATACTAGGTGATAAATGTTGCCGGTACTCAAATATACTATGGGGATATAAAGTTCCAGTACTCTCCTATACTAGGGATTCAAAGCTTCTGGCATTCTCCTTTACTAGGGGATAAAAGGTTTTGGTATTTTCCTATACTAGGGAATAAAAGGTTCTGGTACTCTCTTATACTAGGGAATAAAAGGTTCTGGTACTCTCTTATACTATGGAATAAAAGGTTCTGGTACTCTCCTATACTAGGGGATACAAGGTTCCGGTACTCTCCTATACTAGGGGAATAAAAGGTTCTGGTACTCTCCTATACTAGGGGATACAAGGTTCCGGTACTCTCCTATACTAGGGGAATAAAAGGTTCCGGTACTCTCCTATACTAGGGGAATAAAAGGTTCTGGTACTCTCCTATACTAGGGGAATAAAAGGTTCTGGTATTCTCCTATACTAGGGGTTACAAGGTTCTGGTACTCTCCTATACTAGGGGATAAAAGGTTCTGTATTCTCCTATACTAGGGGAATAAAAGGTTCTGGTACTCTCCTATACTAGGGGTTACAAGGTTCTGGTACTCTCCTATACTAGGGGATAAAAGGTTCTGGTACTCTCCAATACTAGGGGAATAAAAGGTAGTGGTACTCTCCTATACTAGGGGATCCAAGGTTTCGGTACTCTCCTATACTAGGGGATACAAGTTACTGGTACTCACTACACTACAGAATAGTTAAAAGAGTAGTAACGTGTTAGCCTTGGAAAAACAGAAAACAAGTAGAGTTAAAATTATCCTATTTATTGGTTAACTGAGAGTTGGATTGTCAGCTTTCATGATCAAGTTGCTAGGTTCCTTCCTCATGTGTTAATGAGGCTAAAGCATATTACAGAATTAGGAATTTTGTTTTAGCCTCATTGATGCCTGAGGATAGGACCTAGCAACTTGATCTTGATGGCTTTCGATCTAACTCTCTGCAAGCCAATAAATGGTAACAATGTAACTCTATTCGTTTCATGCTAATTGGTAAAATGAGTTGCTAGACTATGAGAAAGCTGTATGTAACCTGCTGTGTGTCACTTTGTATAGATGGGGAAATGATCAGACACATACCTTTTAGTACACAGCTTATTTGTTTCTCCTGCAAAAATATAAAAAAATCAATATTTCTATATATACTTTATTATATATATAACATTAAAGCTCCACTACATTAAACAATTTAAAATTCTTACAGTATCAACCATCTTGTTTGTTAACAGTGCTCTTTTAGCAGCAACCTGAAGTCGATCACTACAAAAAAAGAGGAAATATGTGATCCTTGTGCCGATCCCAATAGATCAATATGCAACATATTCTAGATCCCATGCAACAAATAAATCTACTGCCAACTCTGGATTTAAGAGATCTAAAGAAATATTCATAAAATGCCTTACAAGAGATACATCTAATGCAATGTTCGTTAGATCGCATGCAGGGGATTAATTGACTGCCATCCCTTGATCTAATAGATCCCCATGCAGGGGATAAATCTAATGCGGTGCTTTAATCTAATATATCACAAAGCAATATTCACTAGATCCCATGCAAGTGATAAATCCACGGTCATCCATGGATAAGAGATCTAATGAAACAATCACTGGATCTCATGCAGTGGATACTCCTACTTCCATCCCTGAGTGTAATGGGTGTATTCACATAAATTTTACTTTGGAAATTGACTTTCATTTTGAGGTTAATACAAATTCTGTACCCGAGTTTGACTAAGAAACCCAGGTTCAAATCGTCCCCATTGAAAGTAATCGGAGGTGAAAGGATCACAGCTATTGTTGACACTAAGTCAAACTCTGGTTTTGAATTTTGACTTCAAAATGAAAGTCAACCTCCAAAGTTCAAATTTAGTAAATAAGAGGGTCATTCACTATGTCACATGATTGTAATAGATCCCTTGTAAGAGATAACGCAGCCCTGAATCTAAACGACCAAAAGAAACATTCTCTAGAGCATTTTAAGGTCTAACTTTCAGGTTATTATTTATAGCAAAGAGTAAACAATGCAAGATAAAATGGAATCAAAACAGATTTACACGGAACTTGTATGTGGAAAAGAGAAAGTCATAATTATAATAAAATTAAGAAGGTAACAGGGTTACAGTGTGAGTCTTGGCTAGACAGAGGTAGAGGTCAAAGCTTGAGATGGAATCCCATATTATATATAATTGGGGAAATGAGACATGGGATAAACCTGGAAATGACTGACTAGGGAATGTGAGGAAGAAGATGTATTTTAACCAATATTCAGGGTTTGGAGTTTAGTTTACTTACCGATTATCAATGAAGTTGTTATCTAAGGGAGAAAACAAACTAAAATTATATTTAATTTAGGTCCATCATCAGCATTAATTCCCTATAAATATAGTATTATTATTTCTGGAACATTTATCATCCTCCAGACTCTTTATTCTACAGATAATAATAACAAAGTATTTAACCATGAAAGATACATTGAGATATTCTCTGGTTTCCAAGTATATCCTGCGGAAGTTGTTACTGCCCAAAATCCAGGGGACGCTGTTATTATCCAATTTATTGGTACTCATTTTATTTATTTATTTAATATCTCTTTAATTACAACATTACATCATCAATTCTAATTTTAATGACAAATATCTAATAATTGTCATTGTAAAAAGTATAATATAGCCATAGAGAAGACACAATGACCTTCCCCTTAAATAAAATACCTGAATACGTCTCTCTACTCCCTCTCCACATCCCACCCAAACCCACTCTTTAAATAGTCCTCAACATCATTCTTTAGATATACCTCTGACATTCCTCACTCTCCCTAAATGCTACCCAAGGCAGCCATATTTTATTGTGGCTCTCTACTTTGCCCTTAACTGACCAAATCTAGTCCTCCACGTCATAAATATCTTTTTATCTCTGCTACGCAATCTTTATACATTGGGGATGTTTCTTTTTCCAATATTTGGGGATTGTTAGTTTTGCTGCATTGATCAATCTCTATATTTTTTATGTCTCTTTGTAAAATGGATCAAAACAGTGAAAGGACTGTCAGAAAATTCTGGGTTATCCACCAATTTAATAGTATTAAATGTTCCCAAAAATTCCTGATTATCGGACATGTCCACCACATGTTGGTTCTCATGTTATCTAACTTGGAAGGATAATACCCAGTTGGGAATTCAACCTGTAACCCCCAAGGGAAGAACAGACCCTACTGATGATGCATTAGCCCACTGAGCTATCTCATCAGCTTATAAAGATGTGTTAATGAGAGCTCAGATTTTATATATTGTTTATATACTGAGTTAATACAGTTAGGAATGGGTAAATGTGTAATTAGATGAAATATCTGCTCCTTACCCTGCAGCTGTATCAGCGCGTCCAGTACCTGCAGAGAGAAAGGAGGGCAGTTAGTCTGCGCAGGGGATGGTCACCTGTACAATAGGTGGGAAGTGAGGGGTTCCCTAACATTACACAGAGGGGGATGAGTCTGACTGCACAATACTAGCATGGATCCCCTAAACATGAATTCAGCTTGGTAAATTACAGACATCCTGCTTCTCATATATTTATTAAATCTTAATATTCCTGAATATGCCTTAATTACACAACGCGCTTCACATTCTGTTGATATCTGCCAGATACAGACAGTATCAGTTATTAGCAGAGATAGGTAACGTGTCCGGACAAGGACCCCAGTGTCTGTTTCAGGGCCTATAAAGGTCCATGGAACATCATTAAGATGCCCATCATACAGCCCAGTAAATGTCAATCATATACAATACTGATGCCAACCCTTGGTTATTAGTTCCAAAATAATCACATGAAATAATACAAAGTTCCCAAAAACTTGGCGTGATGGTGAATCTACAAACTGAGAGGATAATTTAGCCTAATTAGAAATACTGAATTGTATTTAATTAAAGTATTATAACTGAACTATATATTTTATTTTAAATAACAAATTTGAAATACCTCTTCATATGTTTCAAAAAATTCTCTGATCTGTAAAAAGAATAAGAAAATGTAAAAAAAAATAACATTCCGTCATAAACAGTACTTTTATATTTTTATTTAAATGGAATAAAAAAAGCTCTTTGAATTTTAATAAATGTTTGGATTAATTTTCTATCATGTATTGTTCCCTAGATATCAAGGTTTGAAGCATGCGTCTTCTAGTTAGAGTGCTCCATTTGACAAACTGTGCTTGCTGAAGAGATTCTGTATATGGTCAGTGTGGCTGTCCCAGTGACCTCTCAATGCACTTATAAACTGCACATCTTCATGTCACAAGCATATTTGCAGGTTTGTATGTTTTCCGTCCACATCTTGCAAGGATTGTAAGCTAACAGGCTCGAAAGTCACCGACCAGGAAATATATTACAATTAACTATAAGAGACAGATGGGGGTTTGTGAGTGAGCGATCAAGTGAGTGTTTGAGTGAATGTGTGAGTGCTCAAAATGTGTTTGAATGAATGTTTAGGGAGTGTGTGAGTGAGTGTGTGAGTGTTCGAGTTAGTGGTCATGTGATTGTGTGAGTGATCGAGTGAGTATGAGTGGTCAAGCCAGTGTGTGATTGAGTATACAAGTGAGTGTGCATTCAAATGTGTAAGTGTTTGAATGAGTGTGTGAGAATGTGAGTGTTCAAGAGATAATATGTGTCCAGGTAGATAAATTGTAAGGTTCACAGGTCCTTGCACTATATTGAATGCTCAGACTAGCAGACCCTTACACAGATATTCACATTCCACTATGTTATTACATTCTGCAATTAGCATGGATTTAAATAGCATTATAACAGAACAGAATTTCCCAGCAAACCAAATTAAAAGCTGTAGTTTAATCTCTGGGCTGTAGTTAATTAAACCAAGAAAGTCAGACAATTATTGGTTGCCTGAGGATGTTTGTATCACCCGTTATTACTAATAACATGGCTCCGGCCTTGTCAGGTTGTATGGGGACAATTGGTAAATACCAGTGTAAATGTCTTGCCACAAATTAACAGTTGGATGGAGGTGCTGGCTCTGACTGGCCTCTCTGAGATAATGTGGTTATGTTAGATGAATTTAGGGCCATTGTCCTGTGGGAAGGTAAATCTCCACCCAATGCCCGGTGATTTGGAGAGTGAAAGAGAGGCCTCTCTAGAATTGCTCGGTATTTGGCTCCATCGATCCTGCCCTCAAACCCGACCCCAAAACCACCTGTTCTCTAATAAGTGAACTGTCCCCCGAGCTGCCAAAATCAGGTGAAAGTAGCTAAACACATTCTCCAATTTACCTCTGACCCCAGCTCAGAGTGACCTGACCCTAAAGGATTTTACGTTAAGGTGGTAATCTCAGCTTTGGTCCAAACCAGATGACTTTTCCCCACTGGTTGAGACAGATCTTTTTTTTTTCTGTTTCACATAATGCAAAATGTATCTAAACATCTATTATAAATAAATCAAAATATCCCTTTCATTGTGGAGTTTTACATTTGAGAATATTTTATTTGGAATAAAAATACTACCATTTCGATAGAAAGCTTACCAATTCACTAAGTTTGTTATCAGGATTGTATAATTTCCCTACAAAGATAAGAAGGTCCATATTATTTTCTAATCCAGTAAAGCCAGTAAGTGCCGTGTCAGTAGAGTGAGTTTATACAGTGTGATTATTGTATATATTAGATTGTTTGCTGATTGGTCAGTAACTGTCGTGTCAGTAGAGTGAGTTTAAACAGTGTGATTAGTGTACACATTAGTCTGTTTGCTGATTGGTCAGTAAGTGCCGTGTCAGTAGAGTGAGTTTATACAGTGTGATTAGTGTATATATTAGACTGTTTGGTGATTGGTTAGTAAGTGCCATGTCAGTAGAGTGAGTTTATACCGTGTGATTAGTGTACACATTAGACTGTTTGCTGATCGGTCAGTAAGTGCCGTGTCAGTAGAGTGAGTTTATACAGTGTGACTGGGTGTTTCAGTTATAGTGTGTTATGTAGTATTTGATGGAGAATCAGATACTTACTATTGTGTCTAATCAAGTCAATCTTGGTGTTCTGCAAGACAAGAACAGACATTAATTTCCAGGCATTTTACCTACTATTGTAAATTCTAATTCACCATTTATTTCCTTTGTTTAAATAACTTACAATATTGTGAAGCTGGGCTTCCTTATTGGTGAAATTTTCATTGACCGCCCAACGCTGTCTACAAAATAAAAACACAAACCAAATTCAATCCCATAGCCAACTAGAAGGGACAGGCAAAGTGTCCACACAATAACCCCAGTGTCCATGGCAAGGTCGTGAAAGTCCAGAGACCATCATTACATCTTCATCACAATGTCCAGTAAAGGCCCACTATGAACCTCTGCCTATTACCAATACTAGGATCACTAGATCCCGTTTATGGGATAAACCTGCGAATCAAATGGATCTCAAAGCAGTTTAACAGTCTTTAGATCTCATGCAGGTAATAAACCTACAGTATACAGTGATCAGAAATCTCAGGGACTCAATCAGTGGGGAAATGAGCAACTAGAGTTAAATAATCACTAAATGAGATAGCAGCGGAAAAACCAACTGATCAAAATGGATCTCAAGCAGATATTCACTGGATCATCTATAGAGATATAACCAACCGATCCAAATGGACCTCAAGCAGATATTCACTGGATCATCTATAGAGATATAACCAACAGTTTTTAATGGAGCTGAAGTAATTTAAAATCCAATAGATCCCACGGAAAGGGATAAACGGATCTCAAGTAATCTAACATCCACTAGATCAAGCGTTGGCACCAGCATTGTTCACAGGGGGACATTTACTGGGGTTCTATGGAGCTTCAAAGACCCTGCCATGGGCACTGAGTTCCTTGTACACTTTGCTATCCTTTCACTAGATCCCGTTAAAAATTTTGTTTTAAATAATAATAATGAATTACTCACTCGCTATCTGTAAAGTTGTCAGCTGCAATACAGAAGAAAACACATAATCGAAATCATGAAAAAAATATATAAAATAAACAATACAGTGATATACTGAAGTGATATGTGTATATTAAATAGAAACTACTGAGCTGTGTATTACACAGTCGCTTCTCTTTAATACTAGTGATTTATGGAGAAATTAGAAATTAATCTAATAGTGGAATATAAGCAAAGATGGAAGAGAATCAATGAAAGTGTTAAAAGTGAATTCCTCTATTATTATTATAAGTGCAACAGATAAGGGGGGTCCTGGGATTGTGTCATAAATATTGTTTAAAATGTCAGAAACTATTGGGTGGTCTGACTCTCAAGTACTCGGCCAATTCAGAGCCACTGGTAAAGAGAGATAGTGAATTGTTCGATGTCCCATGTTGGTCCAGGTACGAAGGACTCCGCCCTTTTCACACCTCCTTTTACAGTATTTTTGGGCTCGTCCTCACACCATCGCAATGTATAAACATGTAAGTGATGTATTGCCTCCCTTGTCTCGGATGCAGGGAAATGTATTTATTCTGTATATAAGGCGATATGTACTAAATGTCAGATGTGCGTCATATTCTCTTACATTATCTGATATGTGTAATGGTATTCACCATATTCAACATTTCCTTTTTTTTTATTTATTCCATTTTTGCCATGTATCTTACACCAATGTTTTGTATACGCACTCCTTCTTGAATAAAGAAATAAAAAAAGATTGGGAACTGGAGAGTAATACAATTATTTAGAAAACTGGGCAGACAAGACGGACCGAATGGTTCTTATCTGCCGATGACACAGTCTATGTTTCTATGATAATGGTGGAGAAGGTGAAGATATTGTAGCCTGTGTTGAGGGAGCAGGTAATGATAATGCCAGTATGTGGCATGCTATACTGCAGATGATGAAATCTGACCCATGTGCTCAGGAATGTTTACAGTTGGAGGGCAGATGGGAATTGCATTTGTTTTATTCCTTTCCAATATAAATGTGACAGAAAGGGATATAAATCTGTAAATTGGCCATCACTGGTACATCATGGACATCTCCCCTTCCCCAGCATCCATCTCCACACAGTTTCTTGCACACAGGTGATCAGGTGTTTCTATGATCTAGATTCTAAATTCTCTGAGATAAAACACATACTTCTGTATAATAATGTAATCTGATTCCTAAATATCCAAACAACATAATGACCATACTTACCACGGACGATTACCCACAGCTCTTGAACCTACAGAGGGAAAGGAGGGCAGTTAATCTCTGTTATGGAAGGACACAAGTACAATAGGCGAGAATAATGGGGGTTTCTCATATTCACAACTCATTCACCATCTGGGCTGACACTCAGCAGTATGGGGGTGCTGCACCACTGATACCTAAACTTCTGGGGTCACTGCTCAGAGAGTAACGGAGCAGATTATAGGGTCCCTACGTCTTTATTTAGTGTGTACCCCAATATTGCAGTTATAGTTACCGTCTAACCCTTCCAATAGAGTCCATTGTAAATATATTAATGTAAAGGCTATTGTTTCTCTGGGTTAATACATTATGGTAACAATGCTGCAGTTACAATAATGATGAGGCTAGAACTTTTATATGTGTTATTTGGTACAGGGATCTTGGTCAGGGGAGTCTATAGGATTTTATAGAGCCCTGGATAGTGCTGAAATTGCCCTAAATTCAGAAAAAAATACCCCATTTTAGACAATTCTCTATATATTATATGGTGAATTGACCATTTGTGGGCGAAAAAGTACAGAAAAAAATCAAGTGGTTAATTGATTTGGAAATCTGTGCCATGATGGCATATTAAAAACACAACTGGACTTGTTTTAATAAATATGCTATTTTGGCAAAAATTGGGCAATTACCATTACTTATCAGTCAACCTGTCCTTGTAAATGTGACATATTAAATCACACACATATCCCATATGCCAATACAAGTTAAGGAATTAGCACGTATAAATATGTATATATAGTAACATATATTATTCTATACACTGCCATACCAGTTCTTGTGGTATAACAATACCAGAGATGTAGGCCGCTATAGGTTGGCATCCCATCAATGGTTATTGCTTACTCTTAACAGCTGTTATATGTATCCTCCCGCCATCATGTCACATATATCACAGTAATATTTCATATCCACTTTGTGGAAGGCCACACTGACTGGCAATGCACCACTATCCACTGCGGGAGTGAAAGGTTACTATTGCGTATGTGAGTGTGCTAGGCAGTGGTGTGAATAGAAACCACTGTGCCATGGTGGTAAAATTGCCACGTGGCCCTCAGACCTCATATCAACACATAATATTACCATTGAAATACACCCCAACTTTACACCGCACAAACTTTGCCCACACGCCACTTGTACGTACAAAGCTCACATCCGTTGCCACTGCAACTGGACCGGTCTCCACTGATGGCCTGAGAGATGCTTGTGACCACTTCACTTACACGTAGTGTGTGGACAAAGCTGGCTTATGTACAGTGGGAGTGCATTGCAATGGTGGTATCATGTTGTGATGTGGTCCATGGTCAATGGGCCATGTGGCAATTCCGAATCCACCAAAATACAATGCCCCACCCCTCTCACACAAAAAAACCCTCCATACCACATACATTTTATGCAACCAAATTGCACTGACAGGACTTACACCAGCACCCACGTTTGCACTCCCAAAATTTACCCCAGCACCCAGATTTCTACCCACAGGACTTACTCCAACACACACTTTGCACTCCGTACTTGTTCTAGCACCCAGATTTTTATATTGTCTACTGGATCTTGTTTTTCTATTTTATTTTTTAGGCCATTGGTTTGGATAAATGAGCTATATATATATATATATATATATATATATATATATATATATATATATACATACTTGTAACTCGTAGAGATGTGGTAAATGTCAAAGAGAACAATTACATTTAAACAGCTGTATATCAATATGGAAAAATTATCACTCTGGTCTGTGACACTAAGAACCCTGGATGATGTATAGGATGTTGTTTGGACTCTGACACATGTAAGCTGCTGGCCTCCCATATGGATTTCCCAATGACGGCTAATTCTTGGGTTATCACTATTTGTGTTAAACAAGTTCCTGACAGACATCCAAAAACACCACATTAGTCTATGATGATAGGATGAAAATAATGGAATCTGAAGAAAGCCGTTCTTATGCCGATAAAAACAATATATAATTTCTGTGGGTATAGAAAATGAGAATAAAAATTACAGCTAAACATAAACACCGCAGATATGTTAAAGCAGGCCATGTCACCAAATGTAACAAATGGCAAAAAGTAGCAATATTTCACTAATGGATTTATCTGACTCAGTAACAAATAATGGGAATATAACTGTTTTACCTCTTTATCCACCTTCTCTGACTCCTCCAGCTGTAAGGGAAACATAATACAAATATTTTCCATTAATAACATGTAGACATGCACTGTACTTCCCATACATTTCATTTACAGCTAATTGACACAATATTCGATTATGAATTAATGGCATAGAGGGAGGGGTTAACTAAAAGGTGATTTGAAATTAACTAAGTCTATTCACTTTTATCCGATATTGGAGGTCGAGATAAGCACTAATCTCGTCCTCTAAACTCCAACGGACTCACCCCCCTTCTCGGATGCCTCATATCGACCTCGCAAAATGCTATTCCCTAACATGGTTGTAAGTTAAGATAAGGTGCGTCGCGTCTTAAAGGAGGTATGGCGAGGAGGTCGACTTCCGTGCTAGACTAATGGGTCTATTGACTAAAATTTGAGAATAGCTCAAGGAGGTCGACTTTGGAGGTTGACCTTCATTTTCAGACTAAGTCTAATTCGGCACACGAGTTTGAAAAAATAGCTTTGATCATATCACCTTACAAAAAAACAGAGGAGGACGAGGTGCATATCCCCCGTCTTTCAACTGTTGGGGGTATGTTCTCTCTTTCTTTTAAAATACCCCCATCAGTTGATATATAGAGGATACAGAATAACCAAGGGGAAGAACCAACAGAATTTATTGAAAGGGGGGGGGGGGGGACATATTACTGGGCAAATTGGCTGTGGCTTATTAATGGCAAAATACAACTGGCATTTTATTGGGTACGTTATCTGTGGCTTATTAATGAGCAGCTGAGCTTTTCTATATATTCTTCTATACATTGTGCAGTGCCTGGTAAGTTTTTCCTGTTAGAAGAATAGAGTTGGTCCTGTATAATGCATTGTTATAAAGTGACAGTGTGTAAAGATGTAACTCTGCATTATCCATGGCCAGCTGAGCTCTTCTATATATTCTTCTATACATTGTGCAGGGTCTGGTGAGTTTCTCGTGATAGAAGAACAGAGTTGGCCCTGTATAATGCATCGTTATAAAGTGACAGTGTGTAAAGATGTAAATCTGCATTATCCATGGCCAGCTGAGCTCTTCTATATATTCTTCTATACATTGTGCAGGGTCTGGTGAGTTTCTCCTGTTAGAAGAATAGAGTTGGTCCTGTTTAATGCATTGTTATAAAGTAACAGTGTGTAAAGATGAAGCTCTGCATTATCCATGGCCAGCTGAGCTCTTCTATATATTCTTCTATACATTGTGCAGGGTCTGGTGAGTTTCTCCGGATAGAAGAACAGAGTTGGCCCTGTATAATGCATTGTTCTAAAGCAAGAGCATTATTTGGACCAGAGGCCACTATAATTTCATAGCTGTTATTTTGAAGAAATTGGTACCTAAATAACAAGATAACTAATGATGAATTAACTGATCCTGTCAGTAAATAGCTGGACAGATATAGTAGCATCCAGCAGCTTATAGTTATATCACAGGGTGGTATAGTATAGCTCAGATATCAGTATATCATTAGCTGGACATAGATGGTGGAACTATGAAGCTCCAACCAGTACGTAGGTAACCAGATATTAATGGTGATGCAGCAAGGCTCCCATCAGTATACAGTTAGCAAGACATAGGACTGGGCCCCCAATCAGCTGAGTAACCCCAAGAAGATATACACCAGGAGGCAGTAGCATAGCTGGTGGGGGGGTGCTCAATCTGACATGGAAAATGTAGCAATGCTATTGAAAGGAGTATTGGTGCCAGCGCTTAATGGAGAGAAGCAGAAGTATAGATTACCAGGCAGGTTAATTATATAAACTGAGATTCACTGTATAAATGGACAATTCATATTTACAGCAAATACATAAAACACATTATATTAAAAGCTGAATATTAAAACCAATAAACACTTTACAAATGTTGATAAAAGTGCGACACTGGCGCCTTCCGATCTTCTAATGTGTCATTAATAAATATCATCATCAAGAAGAGACTGAGAACATTAAAAGAACTGGAGGGGCCAGTGTGTCACTTTTATCAACATTTATATGGAGTTAAATGAACAAACTATTTCTGTACAAAAATCAAACTGCTCTTCCCTTTATATAAGGATTCACAGGCCAGTGTCACTATAGACTCAGTGTATACACAATGGATTTCACATCTGGCTCAGTGTGATAGGAGTGGGTGTTATGCCTCTGTTGGCGGGGCTGTATTATATATCCATATATTGTAAACACACCAGGAGCTGTTCAACTATGTGGTATAATATTCCAAAAAACACTATTTATTATAAAAGTGACATTTGTATAGATCATAAAAACTTAAACTGACAATTTCTGTATTTCTGGAACTGAAATAAATAAATAAACATTCTTCACATGAATCCAGTAACATGAATTAATCCAGGATCAATGTAATTGTTACCTGTTACCTAGAGGTGTGTGATTGTATAATCCGTATCTCTCTTCTAATGTAACGGTTATATGCAGTGGCGTGCCTAGTCTAAGGGCGCCAGAGGCGGAGGTAATGAGAGTTTAATGGGGGCTGCCTTAGAGGAACATCATGGAAGAAGCTTTGGCAGTCCTCCCCCACGCTCGCAGTTAGTACGCCACTGGTTAAATGACAAATTAAGTACCTTATTAAGCCTTCTATTCTCCATATAGTTCTCTCGGGGGGCAGACCTTTTATTTAGAAAGTCTGTCTCCTGGTAGAGCTATATGGAGTAAAGATGACTCAATAAGGTACTTGCCCAGACTTGATGCCATCTTTCAATTAAACACAACTTATTTTTTATTTTTGCTACAGTTGTCCATTAATATGTATTAACACTTTCACTGTGACAGAAGATAATATTCTGTCTATAAATATTTAAAGATTTGACACATTTCCCCTCACCCCACCAACTTGGAATCGCAAAATCATCAATATAAATATATTAACTTATTAGGAAGAATTAGCAGAAACTCCAGAGATAAAGCATGTGATTTAAATATTAAAAAGGATCCTTACCAATCTTACTAACGCATCCGCCATATTAAATCTCTAAAAATCTCAATAAACTGCACACCAACCACTTCGCTCCAGAAACTCCTACACACTCAGAGAGCAGAGTTCTAAACTCCCTGCTTATATACCATGGCTGAGTGATGTCACACTGCCCAGTGATGTCATGACATTCTAGACTGCACCATGTCCTGGCCTGTGTGCAGACAGCGCTAGTTGAACTCATTATCTTAATCACACAGAGGGTGAGGAGAGCCTCTTATTTGAACAACTATTCCCCCATCATGACCCATTGCGTTATAATTACAATAAAATGCATTTATTCTTGTATTATCAGTGTCCACTGAGAGGTTATTGTGATATCCAATCCTTTCCCAGATAATTCACCCTTTTCTTGCCCCATCCTGACACTGAATAACCTATAATAACAATCTAAAGCAGATCCATTTTATAGCAGAAAATATACACAGGAACAAGGTAAATAAAATAAATTCTCCTTATTTATTGTCCTTATTTAGACCCTCTCTCTCCAAGGACCCCTCTTGTCCCAAACCAAATGTAGACAGAATCCCAATGCTCTCCAGCAGTTACTATATAAAACAGGACTGGCTTGTCCTGGGTGAGCATGTAGGATAAAGGGAGCAGGCACATATAGAAATCTGTATAATCCAATAATGTGTTTTTTATTTGTGTTATACAGATTAAACGCTATGTGAATTCTCCCTTTTATTACTACATGCTCACCTGAGTCACATGTGAGACAAGCCAGTCCTGTTTTATATACTGCATGATTGAATGAGTTGAAATGTTTATTTTATTATATGGGGGATGCGTTATATAGGGCCATTTGGGTGGCACACAGCCCCAGTTAAGGTTAGGGGCTACTTTCTCTGGTCCCCAATAAGTTATATAGGAGCTGGGATCCATTTGGCCAGCTTCCCGGTTATGGTTAGCCATTTGGCAGGCTCTCAGCCCCACTTATTATAGGACATATTTCATAGGATGCTGGGAGCTTTTGCCCAGCTCCCAGGCCCATTTCTTCTGTTGAGAATGTGTATAAAAGAGTGTATATCTGCGGTTGCAGGCTTGCATGTGTTTTCCAGTTGATGTATATCTGTGGTTGCACGCTTGCATGTGTTATTCAGTTGATGTATATCTGTGGTTGCACGCTTGCATGTGTCATTCAGTTGATGTATATCTGTGGTTGCAGGCTTGCATGTGTTATTCAGTTGATGTATATCTGTGGTTGCAGTTGAGCATGTGTTATTCAGTTGATGTATATCTGTGGTTGCAGGCTTGCATGTGTTATTCAGTTGATGTATATCTGTGGTTGCACGCTTGCATGTGTTATTCAGTTGATGTATATCTGTGGTTGCAGGCTTGCATGTGTTATTCAGTTGATGTATATCTGTGGTTGCAGACTGGCATGTGTTATTCAGTTGATGTATATCTGCGGTTGCAGGTGAGCGTGTGTTATTCAGTTGATGTATATCTGCGGTTGCTGGCTTGCATGTGTCATTCAGTTAATGTATTTCTGCGGTTGCAGGCTTGCATGTGTTATTCAGTTGATGTATATCTGTGGTTGCAGGCTTGCATGTGTTATTCAGTTGATGTATATCTGTGGTTGCACGCTTGCATGTGTTATTCAGTTGATGTATATCTGTGGTTGCAGGCTTGCATGTGTTATTCAGTTGATGTATATCTGTGGTTGCAGACTGGCATGTGTTATTCAGTTGATGTATATCTGCGGTTGCAGGTGAGCGTGTGTTATTCAGTTGATGTATATCTGCGGTTGCAGGCTTGCATGTGTTATTCAGTTGATGTATATCTGTTGTTGCAGGTGAGCATGTGTTATTCAGTTGATGTATATCTGTGGTTGCAGGCTTGCATGTGTTATTCAGTTGATGTATATCTGTGGTTGCAGTTGAGCATGTGTTATTCAGTTGATGTATATCTGCAGTTGCAGACTTGCATGAGTTATTCAGTTGATGTATATCTGCGGTTGCAGACTTGCATGTGTTATTCAGTTGATGTATATCTGTTGTTGCAGGTGAGCATGTGTTATTCAGTTGATGTATATCTGCGGTTGCAGACTAGCATGTGTTATTCAGTTGATGTATATCTGCGGTTGCAGACTTGCATGTGTTATTCAGTTGATGTATATCTGTGGTTGCAGGTGAGCAAGTGTTATTCAGTTGATGTATATCTGTGGTTGCAGTTGAGCATGTGTTATTCAGTTGATGTATATCTGTGGTTGCAGGTGAACATGTGTTATTCAGTTGATGTATATCTGTGGTTGCAGGTGAGCATGTGTTATTCAGTTGATGTATATCTGTGGTTGCAGTTGAGCATGTGTTATTCAGTTGATGTATATCTGTGGTTGCAGGTGAACATGTGTTATTCAGTTGATGTATATCTGTGGTTGCAGGCTTGCATGTGTTATTCAGTTGATGTATATCTGTGGTTGCAGGCTTGCATGTGTTATTCAGTTGATGTATATCTGTTGTTGCAGGTGAGCATGTGTTATTCAGTTGATGTATATCTGTGGTTGCAGGTGAACATGTGTTATTCAGTTGATGTATATCTGTGGTTGCAGGTGAACATGTGTTATTCAGTTGATGTATATCTGTGGTTGCAGTTGAGCATGTGTTATTCAGTTGATGTATATCTGTGGTTGCAGGCTTGCATGTGTCATTCAGTTGATGTATATCTGTGGTTGCAGACTTGCATGTGTTATTCAGTTGATGTATATCTGTGGTTGCAGTTGAGCATGTGTTATTCAGTTGATGTATATCTGTGGTTGCAGTTGAGCATGTGTTATTCAGTTGATGTATATCTGCAGTTGCAGGTGAACATGTGTTATTCAGTTGATGTATATCTGCGGTTGCAGACTTGCATGTGTTATTCAGTTGATGTATATCTGTTGTTGCAGGTGAGCATGTGTTATTCAGTTGATGTATGTCTGCGGTTGCAGACTTGCATGTGTTATGCAGTTGATGTATATCTGTGGTTGCAGGTGAACACTGAACATGTGTTATTCAGTTGATGTATATCTGCGGTTGCAGACTTGCATGTGTTATTCAGTTGATGTATATATGTGGTTGCAGGCTTGCATGTGTTATTCAGTTGATGCATATCTGTGGTTGCAGGTGAGCATGCATTATTCAGTTGATGTATATCTGCGGTTGCAGACTTGCATGTGTTATTCAGTTGATGTATATCTGTGGTTGCAGGTGAACATGTGTTATTCAGTTGATGTATATCTGCGGTTGCAGACTTGCATGTGTTATTCAGTTGATGTATATCTGTGGTTGCAGGCTTGCATGTGTTATTCAGTTGATGTATATCTGTGGTTGCAGGCTTGCATGTGTTATTCAGTTGATGTATATCTGTGGTTGCAGTTGAGCATGTGTTATTCAGTTGATGTATATCTGTGGTTGCAGTTGAGCATGTGTTATTCAGTTGATGTATATCTGTGGTTGCAGTTGAGCATGTGTTATTCAGTTGATGTATATCTGTGGTTGCAGTTGAGCATGTGTTATTCAGTTGATGTATATCTGTGGTTGCAGTTGAGCATGTGTTATTCAGTTGATGTATATCTGTGGTTGCAGTTGAGCATGTGTAATTCAGTTGATGTATATCTGCGGTTGCAGACTTGCATGAGTTATTCAGTTGATGTATATCTGCGGTTGCAGACTTGCATGTGTTATTCAGTTGATGTATATCTGCGGTTGCAGGTGAACATGTGTTTTTCAGTTGATGTATATCTGCGGTTGCAGTTGAGCATGTGTT
Source organism: Pelodytes ibericus (assembly GCA_036172795.1). Taxonomy (NCBI): domain Eukaryota; kingdom Metazoa; phylum Chordata; class Amphibia; order Anura; family Pelodytidae; genus Pelodytes; species Pelodytes ibericus. The sequence continues at coordinate 199,752,575 of CM069861.1, read as the reverse complement.
ATTCAGTTGATGTATATCTGTGGTTGCAGTTGAGCATGTGTTATTCAGTTGATGTATATCTGCGGTTGCAGTTGAGCATGTGTTATTCAGTTGATGTATATCTGTGGTTGCAGGCTTGCATGTGTTATTCAGTTGATGTATATCTGCGGTTGCAGACTTGCATGTGTTCTTCAGTTGATGTATATCTGTGGTTGCAGGCTTGCATGTGTTATTCAGTTGATGTATATCTGTGGTTGCAGTTGAGCATGTGTTATTCAGTTGATGTATATCTGTGGTTGCAGTTGAGCATGTGTTATTCAGTTGATGTATATCTGTGGTTGCAGTTGAGCATGTGTTATTCAGTTGATGTATATCTGTGGTTGCAGTTGAGCATGTGTTATTCAGTTGATGTATATCTGTGGTTGCAGTTGAGCATGTGTTATTCAGTTGATGTATATCTGTGGTTGCAGTTGAGCATGTGTTATTCAGTTGATGTATATCTGTGGTTGCAGTTGAGCATGTGTTATTCAGTTGATGTATATCTGTGGTTGCAGGTGAGCATGTGTTATTCAGTTGATGTATATCTGTGGTTGCAGTTGAGCATGTGTTATTCAGTTGATGTATATCTGTGGTTGCAGTTGAGCATGTGTTATTCAGTTGATGTATATCTGTGGTTGCAGTTGAGCATGTGTTATTCAGTTGATGTATATCTGTGGTTGCAGTTGAGCATGTGTTATTCAGTTGATGTATATCTGTGGTTGCAGTTGAGCATGTGTTATTCAGTTGATGTATATCTGTGGTTGCAGGCTTGCATGTGTTATTCAGTTGATGTATATCTGCGGTTGCAGTTGAGCATGTGTTATTCAGTTGATGTATATCTGCGGTTGCAGTTGAGCATGTGTTATTCAGTTGATGTATATCTGTTGTTGCAGGTGAGCATGTGTTATTCAGTTGATGTATATCTGTGGTTGCAGGCTTGCATGTGTTATTCAGTTGATGTATATCTGTGGTTGCAGTTGAGCATGTGTTATTCAGTTGATGTATATCTGTGGTTGCAGTTGAGCATGTGTTATTCAGTTGATGTATATCTGTGGTTGCAGTTGAGCATGTGTTATTCAGTTGATGTATATCTGTGGTTGCAGGCTTGCATGTGTTATTCAGTTGATGTATATCTGTGGTTGCAGTTGAGCATGTGTTATTCAGTTGATGTATATCTGTGGTTGCAGGCTTGCATGTGTTATTCAGTTGATGTATATCTGCGGTTGCAGTTGAGCATGTGTTATTCAGTTGATGTATATCTGCGGTTGCAGTTGAGCATGTGTTATTCAGTTGATGTATATCTGTGGTTGCAGTTGAGCATGTGTTATTCAGTTGATGTATATCTGTGGTTGCAGGCTTGCATGTGTTATTCAGTTGATGTATATCTGTGGTTGCAGTTGAGCATGTGTTATTCAGTTGATGTATATCTGTGGTTGCAGTTGAGCATGTGTTATTCAGTTGATGTATATCTGTGGTTGCAGGCTTGCATGTGTTATTCAGTTGATGTATATCTGTGGTTGCAGTTGAGCATGTGTTATTCAGTTGATGTATATCTGTGGTTGCAGTTGAGCATGTGTTATTCAGTTGATGTATATCTGTGGTTGCAGGTGAGCATGTGTTATTCAGTTGATGTATATCTGTGGTTGCAGGTGAGCATGTGTTATTCAGTTGATGTATAACTGTGGTTGCAGTTGAGCATGTGTTATTCAGTTGATGTATATCTGTGGTTGCAGGCTTGCGTGTGTTATTCAGTTGATGTATATCTGTGGTTGCAGTTGAGCATGTGTTATTCAGTTGATGTATATCTGTGGTTGCAGGTGAGCATGTGTTATTCAGTTGATGTATATCTGTGGTTGCAGGTGAGCATGTGTTATTCAGTTGATGTATATCTGTGGTTGCAGGTGAGCATGTGTTATTCAGTTGATGTATATCTGTGGTTGCAGGTGAGCATGTGTTATTCAGTTGATGTATATCTGTGGTTGCAGGTGAGCATGTGTTATTCAGTTGATGTATATCTGTGGTTGCAGGTGAGCATGTGTTATTCAGTTGATGTATATCTGTGGTTGCAGGTGAGCATGTGTTATTCAGTTGATGTATATCTGCGGTTGCAGACTTGCATGTGTTATTCAGTTGATGTATATCTGTGGTTGCAGGTGAGCATGTGTTATTCAGTTGATGTATATCTGTGGTTGCAGTTGAGCATGTGTTATTCAGTTGATGTATATCTGTGGTTGCAGGTGAGCATGTGTTATTCAGTTGATGTATATCTGTGGTTGCAGGTGAGCATGTGTTATTCAGTTGATGTATATCTGTGGTTGCAGGTGAGCATGTGTTATTCAGTTGATGTATATCTGTGGTTGCAGTTGAGCATGTGTTATTCAGTTGATGTATATCTGTGGTTGCAGTTGAGCATGTGTTATTCAGTTGATGTATATCTGTGGTTGCAGTTGAGCATGTGTTATTCAGTTGATGTATATCTGTGGTTGGAGGTGAGCATGTGTTATTCAGTTGATGTATATCTGTGGTTGCAGTTGAGCATGTGTTATTCAGTTGATGTATATCTGTGGTTGCAGTTGAGCATGTGTTATTCAGTTGATGTATATCTGTGGTTGCAGGTGAGCATGTGTTATTCAGTTGATCTTTCCGATGAGACAGCACAGGAAGAGGAATAGCCAGATGCCGCCACTGAAACTGGATCCAGTTCAGGAGAATTTTGCTTGAGAAAGAAATTGAATATTGTGTTATAATTACCTGGATATTAATTGTGGTACTGTAAAGCTCCCCTTAGTATCTAATTAATGGTGGTGGAGCATAGCTCCTGTCAGTATATAGTTAGCAAGACATAGAAATGAGCCCCACCCCTTTTGGTGCCAGGGCTGTGGGGAGCGATTTTTAATGCCCACTCCTTACCCTGTGCAAGGAAGTGGTAGGGAAGGTAGGTAGGGATTTGTAAAAAAAGAAATCAACGTTGTTTCCATGGTTACTCACCTGGCTCCAATAAGCCAGCCCCTTTGTTGTTCAGAGCAGGTATTTAAGCAGCTATATATGGGGGTGGAGAGTAAGAGAGAACAGATACGGGGGAGGAGGGGGAGAAAGAACAGATACGGGGGAGGAGGGGGAGAGAGAACAGATACGGGGGAGGAGGGGGAGAAAGAACAGATACGGGTGAGGAGGGGGAGAGAGAACAGATACGGGGGAGGAGGGGGAGAAAGAACAGATACGGGGGAGGAGGGGGAGAAAGAACAGATACGGGTGAGGAAAGGGAGAGAGAACAGATACGGGGGAGGAGGGGGAGAAAGAACAGATACGGGGAGGAAAGGGAGAGAGAACAGATACGGGGGAGGAGGGGGAGAAAGAACAGATACGGGGGAGGAGGGGGAGAGAGAACAGATATGGGGGAGGAGGGGTAGAGAGAGAGAACAGATATGGGGGAGGAGGGGTAGAGAGAGAGAACAGATATGGGGGAGGAGGGGTAGAGAGAGAGAACAGATATGGGGGAGGAGGGGGAGAGAGAGAACAGATATGGGGGAGGAGGGGGAGAGAGAGAGAACAGATATGGGGGAGGAGGGGTAGAGAGAGAGAACAGATATGGGGGAGGAGGGGGAGAGAGAGAACAGATATGGGGGAGGAGGGGTAGAGAGAGAACAGATATGGGGGAGGAGGGGGAGAGAGAGAACAGATATGGGGGAGGAGGGGTAGAGAGAGAACAGATATGGGGGAGGAGGGGTAGAGAGAGAGAACACCTACAAGGAAAAAAGCTATCTATTTAGAGACCCTGCTGAGTCCTTATGGGGTCTGGTCTAATTTGCCTCTTACCTGGTGAGCTCCTCCCCCTCCCCGGATCCATCAGTTTAGCCAAGCAGAGGGCTGGTGAGGGGAGATTTTCTGATCACCCCATCCAGTGCCTCTACCGCCAAATATATTTTTTAAAGTGGCTTGCGGGCGGGAGCCCCGGGCAGCTGTCCCGTTTGCCCACGTTTTTTTTTTTTTTTTTTTTTTTAAATCGGCCATCCCCCCCTGATGGCGGCCCTGGTCAGCATGCTATATCCCCCGCTCCCTTTATGATGCTGGATGACATCATCGCTTTGTTAGTAACATGCTAATAAACTAGTGTAACTAGGGTGAGGTGTATTTTTAAAGGGACACCCCAGCCTCCAAGGGTACTTTAAAGAAGAGACTTCCACTGTGCAGCAGTTTATTGTCCTTGAGCTGACATAGCGCACTGGATATGAAAAGAAGCGCAGCACCAGGAGGGGCGTTCTACTGAGACTCCATCTTCTTGCCATTTTATTGGTTGATTTCCAAACCAAAATCCCAGTTGTATATGTAGATTCAAAATACCTGGAGATGTTACATTCTTATCTTATACCAACCCATTCGCGACTCTTCACCTTCCTATTGCTTTAGGGCATGGGCATCCGCAGAAATTATTTTGTGGGGGGCATAGCTTTACCGTCATACTTGCTGCGCCTCTTTTTGACAATCTTATCTGTTTTTATGTTAACACGATCCTTACATTATTCAGACACACATGATCAAGGCATCATCACTGTATTAGAAAAAAAGATGTAGAATCTGCATTTGGTGTTAACATGCAGATAAAAGGACAAAATAAAACGGCACATAAAAAATGACAAATCTTTTCTGCCTATTTTGTCTGCACTCTGCCTCACTCACCTCTTTCCCTCCCCCATTATATATTTTCTGCCCCATGTCACCATTTTGTCTGCACTCTGCCTCACTCACCTCTTTTCCTCCCCCATTATATATTTTCTGCCCCATGTCACCATTTTGTCTGCACTCTGCCTCACTCACCTCTTTTCCTCCCCCATTATATATTTTCTGCCCCATGTCACCATTTTGTCTGCATTCTGCCTCACTCACCTCTTTTCCTCCCCCATTATATATTTTCTGCCCCATGTTCTTCCATTTTGTTTGCCTCCATGCTCCATCTGTGTCATCCTCCATTATCGTTTGTGCCCCATCCCCATGTCAGTGTCACCATGTTGTACCATTTTGTTTGCAATCTGCCTTCAGTGCAGGATCCTTCATCTCTATCCCATCATTTCATCCTCCTCCCTCATTATGTCCATTTTGTTTGCATCTCCTAGCTTGTTTCCTAGCTGTATTATGTTCTATTTCTGACAGGAGGCTGGCTGCAGCACATGTGAAAGGAGCTGCTCCACCCTACACATCGGAGGCTGCCGCGCTTATGAGAAATAGCGGTATTTTTTTAAAGGGAAAACCCATGGATGTGGGATTCTCTGTTTGGCACAACTGACACTTGGCCTACTTTCTATAGGAAATGTGCAAACAAGGCCACACCCACCTTGAATGCGTTTCTTGTAACCCCCATAACGATGGTACGGTGTTCGAGGTCATCCTAAATTACATGGCATTATGGGTATAGAACGGCCATAGCTTGACTACTCATTGTGGCCCCCGATAATGAGCTATGCATCGGATCCCACTGCAGAGACCTGCAGCTCTATCCCACCTGTCAAATGAGACCAGTCTGAGTGGCCCCAGCCGGACATGGAAAATGAAACCAACGTTTCTAAAAGGACGCCGGGCCTGATCTTACATGACGTTGCAAGTTCTCTCGAGATTAATTTTGTGATCAGGGCGCAGAACAAAAAAGCATCCTAAGGAATAAAAGTACCATGCAGTACATGATGGCCCTTGCATGACAAAAATGTAACCAAGGGGCATGGTCAATATAAAAATCATATGAACTGATTTGAGGATGGATATGGCATCAAATGACAGCAATGCATATACTTAAGGATACCCTTCCCCCCCTCCTAAAAAAAAAGCACATGTCCTGGATGGATTTGCTTGAAACTCTAACATATAGATATTTTAGTGCATACAGTTATAGCACAGACAATGTTTAGGTGTGAATTGCCTTATAATCTGGGGATTAAGTCTTAATTATTGGTTTTCTATGAACAGGTTTCATGTCATCTTCCACCAAACTTGGCCAGGTATGTAATGGGCAGATCCCACCTCCGCACCTAGTGAGAATGGGAACTGTGGGGTGAAACCAAATAGATTCACCTCTTGCTCCATCGCTGGCCAGGCATTGAAGGATAACGGGAGCCCAAAGATCAGTTTTATGGAAAATCATTTTATTTTTTATTGTATTTTATTAATCATTTTACAAAATACCTATTTTAGTGAAATCTTAAATTGTATTCAAGCAGCCCTAACCTCAACAAAAAGGAAGTTCGCCAGCGCTTTAAAAATCTTCATAGAACGAAAAGGCTTAAAATAAAAATCTACTAAACTTCAAGTGACAATGTGGTTTAAAGAAGGAATTAGGAGAAGCCCACCTCTATCTGACGTGGCCTTTTACCTGGAAGAGTCATGCATTTGAAACACCTATGGTTTCAGGCATAGAGAGGTCAAGACTGAATTTTTGAGAAATAATGTCCAAAGCACCAAAACCAAGACATAATCAGGTTCTTCAAATCTCCCAACTACAAATACTACACCTTATTATCATCCAGCTGTGCCCCCCCCCCCCTCCCCTCTGCATGTAACTAACAATGAAATAAAGAACAAATTAAGAGGACTTTATAATAAAAAATAGGATCATATGAGGGTCAATATAATCAATCATTGTCAGGGGAGGGCTGGCAAGAGGGGACTAGTGTCTAGGCCAGGGGTAGCCAACCTTCAGCACTCCAGATGTTGTGGACAATATTTCCCTTGATGCCTTGCTGTACAAGCATTGTGGGAGATGTAGTCCACAACATCAGAAGTGGCAACAGTAGCCTACTCTTTGGCCTAGGCATTCAAAACTGAAGCCCTCCAGCTGCTGCGAAACTACAACCCCTATAATTCCCCATCAGCTTTCTCGAGTGGCAGGGAGTTATGGTATGCCTAGGCCCCTATGCACACTTTCGATCCTATTGTTTGTTTTTACGTTTATTAATCTGTACCTCTATCCCTCAGTATATCTGTCCTGCCTGTCTATTTGTGTCCATCGCAGATGATACCGAAATGGCAAAATGGGCTACTAAAATTGTTCCTCTCCTGGACAAAACATTGCCAGCCGTCCCCTGATCATTATCATAGAATAGCTCTTGTTTCAAACAGCATGTGCTACAGTTAGGACACTTGACAAAGGGCACATTGTATTATAAAATAGCTTTATTTTAACACTCTCATAGTAAACTAAATATGTTTATTAAAGTTTTATTAAAGTTTTAGAATTCTTTTTATCTTACATGTTTGGATTCCCAATGAGTGGCCGCTGGAACACTATTAATATTGATGTGGGATGTAGACGAGGTGATGTTTTTGCATATACCAAATGCTAAGTTTAAAAGCATATTCTTCAGGAAATTAGTCACAAAAATACAAAAGTTGGTTGTGGTTTTTTTTTTTTACTCTCAGGCTCTGTAAAAACAATTCTCTTCTTAGGATAATACTTTCTGCAGATCGTTCATGTTGTATTTACTGGAGATAGCCTCCACGCAATCCAATGCTCTGATCTTCTTCATCAAACTCACCAGAACCTCCAGGCTTTCCCTACAATAACAATGTGAATGTTTTAGAGACAAATTCCAACGAGATTATCTTACCACTCATGGAACAAAGAGAAGTAACAAAGCTTTAAGGATGTTCCATCACTCCGCTATGCGGCTTTCACATGCAAGGTGGATTTAGTTAACCCCTTCGCGACAAAGGACGTGCCAGGTACGTCCTGGGAGAAACTCCCTTAACGACAAAGGACGTGCCTGGCACGTCCTGGGAGAAACTCCCTTAACGACAAAGGACGTGCCTAGCACGTCCTGCGGTGAATCAAGCGGTTTTCGCGATCACCGCTTTAACGGTGTTGCTCCGTCAATATGGCTAAGCCCTCTGCCGGTCTGAGCTTCGGAAGTGAAAGTAACTTCACTTTGTCGCTCTGAATATGCTACTTGACTGCCCCTAGTGGTAGTTAAGTAGCATTGCAATGGAAAATATTTAAAAAATACATATTTAATTAATTAAAAACAGGTCATATAGCTATTTTAGCCTATAGGGTTAAACTTAAATATTTTTTAGCATAAGGGATAGGGTTAAAATTAAATAAAAAAATATTAAGGGATATAATAAGGATTAGAGTTGGGGTTAAATTTAGTGTTAGGGTTAAATTTTGGGTTTGGGCCAAAAGGTCAATATAGGAAAAAAACAAAAAACACTTTTTTTTTGGTTTTTGCCCCAAAACTCGCAAAACAATACCAAAAAATATGGAAACATGCATATTTTTTAACTCGGGACAACATTTAGAAACTATTTAGACGGGGTCCTTTTTAATGATTTTATTTGTATAAATTATATTTTAGGTCAAAGATGAAAAATTTTTAAAAAAAACACTTTTTTCTATCTTTGACCTAAAATATAATTTAGTACAAAAAAAATCATAAAATATGATGAAAAATTTAAAAAAACCCACTTTTTCTATCATATTTTATGATTTTTTTTGTAGTAAATTATAAGATATGATGAACATAATGGTATCTAATGAAAGCCCTTCTTATGACGATAAAAACAACATATAATTTGTGTGGGTACTGTATGTGAGAAAGAAAAAAATTACAGCTAAACACAAACACCCCAGAAATGTCAAAACAGCCATTGTCACCAAGGGAAAGTCAAGGTGAAAATGTCTTGTCACTAAGGGGTTAAAGAACCAAGTGACAGAAAAGGACAGCAGGGAGGTAAATGAAAATCTCCCTGAAAATTCAGCCGTGTACTGTTTTACCAATCCACCCCAAGCCGATGGTGCTGGAGTCCTAGAAAAGGGACACCACATGGGGTATGTGAACAACTGTGTCAACACATAATTAACAGCGGTAAATAGTCCTGTATCCTCCAGATGTCGCAGGACTACATTTCCCATACTCCTCTGCCAGCCTCTTAGCTGGGAGATGTAGCTCGTCAGCAGCTGGAGGGACCCAGGTTCCCCACCCCTGGTCTTGATCATGGATGATTAATCTGCAGGAACATCCAATGGATGTTAAGACAAAGTTGCACGTACCGGTCATTTAGTTTTTGCAGTGTATGAGCACACTGGAGGAGGTGTTTGCTAAAATTTGCCAAGCGAGGTAGGGTCGTTCCGCTGTCAAGGCCTCTAAACCAGCTCTGCGGCAGGCAATCGACAATCTGCAAGACACAAATACACCATGTCACAATACAATGCTACACCAATAACCGCAAAACAATGCAATCATGTGACAATATATATAATGCATATACTAACACACACAGTATACCACTTATATTGGTTAAACCAGGAGTATCAATCTCCAGCATTACCAAGTAATACACAGTATTGTCTGATTACATTTGTAATTAAAGTAGGTTGTCCATGGACTAAGTGTACACCAGCACCTTACACCCCCCCCCCCCTTATCTTTTTGTGTGTGTGTCGTCCCCCCGTCCCCCCTCCCGATCTGCTCTCAGCTAGTTATAACTAATGAGTGAAAGAAACATTTAAAAGCATATAACTTCAATATAAGACCACACACACGTCATCAGCTTGTCTAGTGAAGTCATGGCTAACAATGTTTGAAATGACAGTAAAGCGCACAGTCACAGATATAATGTGTCCCATGTAGTAGTGTACAGTTACCTTGCGGCACTTGTTAACGGTGTCTGAATCAGGAACTGCATTAAGAAGTATTAGCAGGAGATAACGATTCAGCAGCTTGTCCAATGCCAGCTCTTGCAAGGTTTCTTCTTGAAGGAATCCATCCCAGCAGAGGACATTATGCAGTATCTGAGGGTATAGTGGGAAATTAAATAAAAATTGTAGGAAAAAATAGGCAGGTGGGAGAATTTCCTCAGCTCCGTTATTAAGGTCATATACCAATGGCTGTTAGAAGACCTCATGAAAAACATTCTGCAGACTGCATTAGAATTATTACTCCCCTGTATGGTGCATCTTTCATAAGGAAAGTGGTCACCCTAACAAAGTGCTCCAAAAAGCATACATGCCATAGTTAACTATATTATTTTAATAAATAAATAACTGAGGGGCACAGTTAGCAGATGAGATATTTGCTTTTAGTAGCGGTAGCTTCAGTTGCAGTTTATCACATTCAATATGAAAGGTACCAGTTTGAGATAACTTATTATTTATATAATACCATGCAAGACTATGGACTAGATCTATGTATTGACACACACAAAAAGAATGCAAAAACATCAAGGAACGCCAAGGAAATAAAAATAAAAAATAATAAAATCACTGTTCGATTGGTTTACTGTGCTTTTTTTTTTTTTTTTTAGTTCAACACAAGTAAGTAGTAATCTTTGGTACCAACCTTCACAGCAGACCAAAACTGTCTTTCCTGGAATTTTGAATGTGGAGAGGTTTTGTCTTCTAGAACACTAGAAATGATAAGAGAGTAGAATATTGGGTCAAAGTCAGTATACTTTATGACAAACACTTCAAAGTACAGCAATGCAATATTTTAATATACTATACATCCTTTGATTCTAGAGCCAAATGGGTAGGGTTAAGGGCTTTGATGGTGTTCTCTGGCCTCCTGGTGTTGAGTTGTTGGAAGTGGCAAGTCTTCATCGCTTAGACCGCCACATGGAGGGCGGCAAAGTACTCTATGAGTGTTGCGTTTTGGGGTTTCTGTTTGTAACCTGAGGTACTACGGTCTTGGGAAGACAGTCTGTCTTTCCCCATAATGTTGCAAAGTAAATTTAATGGGAGGTTGCGGAGGACAACTCAGATTAAGCGGACATCTTGCTCCCTCTAAGACCCTAAGATGATCTAAATGTATTTCCCCAATTCTGGATTTTTGGATAGACCCACAAGTCTAAAATGTGCAGAACCAAAAGGAGAGGGAGTGGGCATGAGTTATTACAGAAACTGTACAGTCTATGAGTAAGTTTAACCAGACTGGGACTTTGTGTATGCCAGAGGGTGAGGAATCCCACCAGAGATAGCACATTACATTATCATTTAGTGTTTAAACTGCTTTTAGTGTTAGTAATGCTGGTGTCAGAGTAACACATGTGCCAGACTAGGCAACTTACACTGTTTGCATCCACAGCATCATGGGATTCACATATTTAATTATAGACATTTTTACGGTTAGATACATAGCTCCATTTCAGTGTCTGTGTATACACCATAATGATTTTACCTTTTGGGGTAAATGGGAATGAATACATCATCTTCAATTGCTTTCTTTAATCGTGAAACCAGAGAATTTACCAAACACTGTAAATAAAAGAAAGAAAATACACAAAAGAAAATGTCATAGTTTTAAAATGGTGCCATTACTTTCTCTTTAAATTTAATTTATTGCTGAATGTAACATAATAATTCAGGGTGAAATAACGATCTCAGTCTATGATGTGCAGCCCTTCACACACCCGTGATGCATGTCATGACCCCAAAAAAACACCAAAAAAGTAATAATTTGCATAATACATTCTCGACTCTACTAGAGAAATATTCTCTCCCTGGATCAACAGGCTCCTAATAATATGTATGCCGGACAACAATGACAATTAAAGTAGCATTTAGTAGAGCGAGTAAAGGGGAGATTTGGAGACAGAGAGAGCTCACAAGCTTACAAACTAGAGGTAATTACCATATTTGCTCGAATATAAGACAAAGTTTTTTTTCCAGAGCAAATGCAAATGTCTTACATTCGAAGTCCTCTTATAATCAAATTGAGGTCAGACTATAAGACTGGGATCCATGTCCCCCGCAGAGCTGCAGGGGACCTGGATCCCCCTCTCTGACAGCATAGTTAGAGCGCAGACAGTCCGTCATAATAGACTGCCATGTCGGCTGCCCCCACTAGCCACCAGGGAAAGAAACCAGGTGGGGGAGGGGGGAGACACAGACAAGGGGAGGGAGGGAGGGGGAAGAGAGAAAAGGGGAGGGGGGATAGAGAGAGAGACAAGGGGAGGGGGGAGACAGACAAAGGGAGGGGGGAAGGCAGACAAGGGGAGGGGGGAAGGCAGACAAGGGGAGGGGGGAAGGCAGACAAGGGGAGGGGGGAAGGCAGACAAGGGGAGGGGGGAAGGCAGACAAGGGGAGGGGGAAGGCAGACAAGGGGAGGGGGGAAGGCAGACAAGGGGAGGGGGGAAGGCAGACAAGGGGAGGGGGGAAGGCAGACAAGGGGAGGGGGGAAGGCAGACAAGGGGAGGGGGGAAGGCAGACAAGGGGAGGGGGGAAGGCAGACAAGGGGAGGGGGGAAGGCAGACAAGGGGAGGGGGGAAGGCAGACAAGGGGAAGGGGGAAGGCAGACAAGGGGAAGGGGGAAGACAGACAAGGGAAGGGGGGAGACAGACAAGGGGAGGGGGGAGACAGACAAGGGGAGGGGGGAGACAGACAAGGGGAGGGGGGAGACAGACAAGGGGAGGGGGGAGACAGACAAGGGGAGGGGGGAGACAGACAAGGGGAGGGGGGAGACAGACAAGGGGAGGGGGGAGACAGACAAGGGGAGGGGGGAGACAGACAAGGGGAGGGGGGAGAGAGAGAGAGAGAAGTTTGGGGGGGGGGGGAGACAGCTGGGGGGAGGCGGAGAGAGGCCGCATTGGCACATAAAAGGAAATAAAAACAAGAAATGCATTTGTATAATATACATTTTTTATTAAATATTAAAAAGCAATTTACATATATACAAGTTAAACTTTTTTCCCTATAGGGTAGTCTTATATTCAGGCTTTTAGTTTCTTTCCTAAAGGAATATACAAAGTTTGGGGGGTCGTCTTATAATCAGGGTCGTCTTATAATCGAGCAAATACTGTATTATCTTTTTGAAAGTCTGCATTCTTAAAAGTTGGTCCCGGCAGAATCTTCTAGCAAAACCTTTTGAGTTCCAGTCTACAGTAGTGACCATGTGAAAGGTATAAATAAAAGTAAATCATGCAGATATTAGTGTGGTCTGTTCTTCTTACCTGCACAGCTTTTTTGGACTCGCTCCCCAGTACGTATGATTTGCAGAAATTGACCAGGTTGTTTGTTTGCCTACTGGATAGTGGATCCCACACGTGATCAACAAACTCTAAAAGACAGATAACAATTGAAATGGAGGATTTTCCATATAGAGTCAGATGTGGGTAAGCTTAGATGAAGATTTTAACATTTCATCTCACTGACTTAAGTAGACATTGTACAGGAACAAACCTGGTGAGTTTCTCCCACAAGTAGAACCTGAAATAAAGCATTGGTACAAAAGGGAGATTTGTTTTAAGAATTAGCGATGTATTATCCAGAGCCAGCTGACTTCTTCTCATGGGTGGAACTCATCAGATTTGACCCTGCACAATGTACTGTATGTAGGTGACTTGTAATGTTCATCTCATGAGTAAATCTCATTCATTTAAAATGAGGCATGGTACAACCTCAGACACAACGAGCTTTAATCATGAAGGACGGAACTGCAAACTTAAAGGACAAATCATTTTTCCCCAACTTGTGCTTCTAAATTAGCTTTGAATGTGAGGGTGAACTGGCTGTAGCTTTGATAGTGCATGCCATTATATCCTCTGACCGTCAGCTGATATGCCTCCATGAGAAGCGGTCGGCAACTATCTCTCTGTTAATGCAGAGTTTCAAAGAAAACCTCTAAGGAAGAAAGAGTTTAAAAAAAAAAAAAAAAATTTGTTTTCCTTCAGGGCAAAAGTTGGAAAAACGATCCCATTCAGCTATACTGCAAAATAGTTTTTAAGCAATTCCCTTCTATTCTCTCTTTCATGTATAAAACCCAAATCACAGTGTAAAGTAAACATTCCAGCATCAGTTAGGGAAGAACTGTAGGAATGGGAAGAAAATACAGGAACAATAGATGTGTAGCTGGAGGGTCTAGGACACTTGTTCGCCGCATCTTCATCGCCGACAGTTCAGCGCGGCAGTTAGAACGCTGAACTGCCAGCAATGAAGAATAACGCCGCCGTTTCATCGCGGAATCCGCTATGTAAGAGCTGACAGTTCAGCGCTGAACTGTCAGCTCTTACAAATGTAAAATGAAAATAACCCCCCCCCTCCCAATAAATGATTCCCCCCCCAAACCCAATACTAAAATTAACCCCAATACTAAAATTAACCCCCGACCCCTAATACTAACCCCCTTAACCCTAATACTAACCCCCTTAACCCTAATACTAACCCCCGACCCCTATCACTAACCCCCTAAACCCTAATACTAAAATCAACCCCTTAAACCCTAATACTAAAATTAACCCCGAACCCTAATAGTAAAATTAACCCCCTAAACCCTAATTCTAAGCACCCTTAAACTAAAATAGCTAAAATACTTACCTTTAGCGAAGAAATGTCCCGCGATGAAATCTCCAGCGACGATCTGTCTTGTGCTGTAGAGTCGGCGGTTAAGCGGCTGCGCGGAAGCAGCCGCGATGAAGAGTCCCATACCCTATCTGGACACTGAACAATGTCATATGTTTAAATGTCACCGAAAGATGACGCTAAGCTCTTACTCCTGTGACCTTGGGTACGAGCTCTGGCGATATTCAACAGTTGTGTAAAAGGAAAGTGTAAGTGGGTAACATTTTAACTATGTTTAGTATCCTAAATTGTGTAAGAAGAAAAACTATAGGTCTTAAATTAGAGGGGAAAAGGTTTAAAAGTAATATCAGGAAGTATTATGTTACTGAAAGGGTAGTGGATGCATGGAATAGCCTTCCAGGAGACATGGTAAAGGTTAATACAGTGATGGAGTTTCAGCATGCATGGAATAGGCATAAAGTTATCCTAGATATAAGATAAGGCCAGGAATAAGATGGACATACAAAGCATACTAGATGGGCCAAACGGTTCTTATCTTGTGACACACTCTGTGTAGCTAGCAGTTAGGATTTGTGCAGTATCGTAGGGTTGTTCATGTCTCACCTGACACTTTGGGAAGAATGCTCTTCTCGATCACAGCAGACAGGACATTATGATCAGGATTGTCCTCTGTGTTTGTTTCGGGGTCTGCGCTGCTGTAACTAAACTCCTCTATGTCACAGTACCAGTCCTGCTGCTCCAGGTCAGTGATCTCCTGAGCAAAGAAAAGGACCACATTCAATACAGTCACAATGTGCCTCATGTAACCTTTGCTTTGCGTACACATCATCACACCATAGAACATACACACTTCACATTTCTAAACCGCTGTAATATAAAAATACAAAATAACAACTTATATAAAGGGTTAGAAACATAGAATGTGTCGGCAGATAAGAACCATTCGGTCCATCTAGTCTGCCCAATTTTTTTTTTTTTCAGTACTTTTATTAGTCCCCCGTTCCCGGTCTTATAGCTAGGATAGCCTTGTGTCTATCACACGCATGCTTAAAATCCTTGACTGTGTTTACCTCTACCACTTCTGCTGGAAGGCTATTCCATACATCCACTACCCTCTCAGTAAAGTAATACTTCCTGATATTACATTTAAATTGTTGCCCCTCTAATTTAAGACTATGTCCTCTAGTTGTGGTAGTTTTTCTTCTTTTAAATATACTCTCTTCCTTTACTGTGTTGATTCCCTTTATGTATTTAAATGTTTCTATCATATCCCCCCTGTTACGTCTTTCCTCCAAGCTATACATGTTAAGATGCTTTAACCTTTCCTGGTAAGTTTTATCCTTCAACCCATGAACCAGTTTAGTAGCCCTTCTCTGAACTCTCTCCAAAGTATCAATATCCTTCTGGAGATACAGTCTCCAGTACTGCGTACAATACTCCAAGTGAGGTCTCACCAGTGCTCTGTACAATGGCATGAGCACTTCCCTTTTCCTACTGCTAATACCTCTCCCTATTATGGTTACAACCATTGTTCTAATTTAGAAAGTGTCCTTGTCAGTCTATTGCTATTCAGTGTGGAATTAGCCCCTTTATTGGGACAGACCTCTTAATTACTGAATTCAGGTGCTTTAAATCCGAAAAATCAAGCACCTAGCCATGCAGTCTGGATTTAAAACCATTTGTGGGGGGTTGTTCTATAAGCTATGTTTTATAAAAAGACCGTTTATGTTTTGAGGAGCGAGACCTCCGCCAACCACCTTGTCCGCGATGACGCACTGAGCGCTATTACAACCCAGAAGTGCCTTAGTGGCGGAGGTGGCGCAGACACAATTCGCCGTGTGCACCGCCTTTATACATAACCCCCGATGTATAGAGCATTTTCCCTTTCTCTACATTCACAGTATAAGCAATGTTTAGGCTAACAGGGTCCCTCTAAGCTCGGAATGGCTGTATTAACTTGCTATAATAAACACTACAAAAGGAACATTACCTCTAATGGATTCCAGTTTACCAGCTGCAGACGTATTAATGGGTTCAGCAGTTTGGGAATGCATAAACTAATGTAAGCATCATAATAAGACTCCGAAAAAGTCCCTCTCCACTTGTGAAACTTGGATAAGATGTCTTTAATACGATGGAAGTCTTCCAGCACATCCTCAAATATGTCTTTACATTGGAGGCTGATTCTATCTGTGAAAGGAGGGGGGGGGGGGGGGGGGGGAGAATTTAGAAAAGTCCGTTATGGGCCAAAGTTTTAAAAGTGGAGCAATCACCAAGGAAACCAATGGAATGTTCATTCTCGGCAAGGTTCTAAAAGTGATCTAAAGGCAGGGGAATATTCCACTGGTTTCTATGGTAAATTGGATACAATGAATTCTCATTTATTTTGTATACATCGTCATTATTTGTACAAATATGTTTTTTTAATAATTAAATGAAAGCTATGTTACACATACATTTTCCGTACAACCAATAGACGGAGAAGGAAGCCCTCCCTATCACAAGCATTTATATAAAGGGGTTTTGATGAAATGATTAGAAGTTACATCCAATGTACTTTGCACAATCATAGAACAGTTCCACACGTAATTAAAGCTACAGTTCGTAATTTCATCGATACCTCTACTTTCTTGGAATGCCTTCTCCTCTTCTGGTTGCATCTCATCATCACTAGACATGCCCTCACAATGATCTCTCACCCCTGACAGCTCTCGCCTCTGTCGCCTTCTGCTCCTGTAAAGAAAGCCACATTTACACTCTTGCAGAAGAATTTGCAGCATTATATTGTGCTTGATAACCTATCGAACATATCTTTTTTTCATAATCACACAAAATAGAGGAATTCAAAAAAATTCCGTTTTATATCTTTTTTTGAATGGTGCTTCTGCAAAGTACCATTCAGGAGATATCTCACAGTCTTTCAAAAAAAAAACAAAAAACCTAAAACTTGGGAATAAAACTGCTTCACTGCCCAACTTCCATCGGTCACTCCTAGTGGTATGCCTGTGTGTCAATCATGTAAGATGGGAGAGCGGAAAGTATGTGTGAATCCGAATGTGAAACGGTTCAGATAGGAAGGATGCGTGTGGCCTCATTAGTGGAGCAGGAGTGAATGTGAACCTATACGAGAATGCTCATATGAACAATTAGGAAGTATGACGCTATAATAATTAACCCCTTGACAGCAAGCTGCAACCAGAAAAATGCAAAGAACACTTTTTCTAACCTTGACCTTAAAAATCTTTTATGCAATTTCAAACTGTAAAAAAAGACCCCGTCTATATAACTTGTAATATTTGTACTGAGCTTAGGAATACCAAGGTTTACATGTTTTTTGTAATAACCTATAACAATGTTTGCCAACCATTTTCTCTTAGTGACCTTTTGACCTCAACCCGAATCCTAAATTTAACCCTTACCTTAAATCTACTCCTAGCCCTAATTCTAACACCCAACTCATCTGCAACATTATCACGAATTGTAACCGTAACCCTACATCTAGGTTTAGCCTGTTCCATTTTCCCCACTCAATGTAATGTTGCTTACTGCCTCTAGGTGCAGTGATGCTACAGTAACAGAGTGAAGGAAGTGATTTCTTCTCACACGGGCAAGCACCATATTGGATGCATGCTCCTTTCCAATATGGAGCATGTAATCACTGTGTGGAGTGATCGCAGTACCCTGGGGAAGGGGGAGGCAAATTTTGGTGTGGCATCGTGCCTCGAAATCGAGGCATCATAGCCGCACCGTCTAAGCATAGTCAGCAATTGCGCATTTTACTGCATGACGTGCAAGTCAACTGTCAGTAACTGCATTTTTTTTTTTGCGTGATCGGGAAGGGGTTTGACATTATTAAGTGTTGACCATCCTTGAAAATTCAGGTATTTAACCTTAAGACATGAAACTGCAGATGTTTGGGAACTTCACATCCCCAAATTAGCCAGCTTACTCCTGGGATAAATCAAGTCATTAACTCAAGTTTTATGAGGAAGACACTCTTCCAAGAATGTACCTAGCAAAATACTTGTGGTATTAAAGTGTCTGATATGTGAACGTTAAAGTGCTCAGCTGCAATTAGAAAACATATTTGGCCCTCCGAACATAGTCCCTTACACATATGGTCTGTGAATTTAATAATCTAACCAACTGTGGACTAAAGGCACGATTTAACTAGACCAAATACAGCGCGGTAGTCATAGATCTTGGTATGAGGACAATATCACTCCCATGTAAGAAACATCATAGAAAACACGGATACCTTCGTGCATCAGAAGATTCCAGTAGACTCAAGGTTGTGTCTACAATCGACTTCTTATCAGTCTTTTCACTGCCTGATGATTAAAAAATAAAAAAGAGGAATAAGGAGAGCAGTTCTAAAGTTGTTGCATCTTTTGTTACATATTTAGTTTCTACTTCTTCTAAATTTCTTCTTCTCTTTACGGACCAGTCTTCTATCTGCTCAATAAGTCAGTTTATACATATTACATCACCATTTCAAATCAAAGCTGCATTGTGATTGGCTTCTTAGTTCTCTGAACAAGTCAGAACAATACTGTGGTCTGGTACCAGACGAACACCTGATATTATAATAAGCTCATGATGCCTTGTAAAATTAAGGAACTCTCATATATTAGTTCTTACGTTTAATAATTACTGGCTCTTTAAAGTACAACTGTATCAAAAAATGAAGTTCTGTTTAATTGAATGATTACATCAAGTGTAGGCATTTTATATACCAATGCTTTAATGAAAGAATAGAAATAATTGAGCCATCTTTACTCCATATTGCTCTACCAGGGGGCAGCCATTTTGTTTAGAATCTTAGGTCAGATCTTTGTTCATCTGAACCAAGGTGAGTGAAGAGCTGACTCAAGATTCTAAACAACATGCCCGCCCCCAGAGAGAACTATATGGAGTAAAGAAGGCTCAATAAGGCACTTCATTTGTATTCTTTCATTTGAGAATTTCTTTAAAAATCCTCTAAACTTCCTACAATATCTTTCAATTAAACATAAGTTGCTTTTTTTGCTACAGTTGTCTTTAAAGATACGGTATAGGATTACACTTGTAGACCACAGACAAATATAATAGGGATGAAAACTATTCTTGAACAGCCCTTGAGAATAAAGGGAGTTTGTGAGATTCATACCACCAGGTGAAGCCTGTAAGGAAGAAGCCATTTGGGGAGAAATACCCTTTCTGACAAGATGCTTACAAAAAGGATTTGAAAATGACCTACCCTTTTTATAAAAAATTAGGAATTCATTAAAATGTTAAATACCTTTGACTTACTTACAAATATTATGTTTCCAGCTACTGACCCTCCCACTCCCAGCAATTGGCGCACACATGTTGTACAGGGGCATGTACAGAGCATCTTACATTTGATATGCTCTCCTACAGAATGTAGAATGCAAGTGTATGTCCAAGGGGATTAAGGAGTATTTCCCATATAAACTATCTTGATTAATGAATATCATTTCTTCCGGACACTATGTAGGAGTATATAGGCGTCCAACCAACAAATGGCTGAATATACACAAGTGCATGGAAGTAGGAGGAGTTAAGGTACCTACTCAGGTGTATAGCAAGAAAGGGGTAGCAATTCAGAGAGAGAAATGGCTGTTTAAGGTACAAGTAATAAAACAGTAGGGGGGGGGGGGGATTTGTTTTTTTTTGAGGGTGCTTTTAACCATGTGGCTCATCGTAATGAATGGAAAGAACTTCAGATACATGTAGTGTTAAACGTGGGATGTAATGGGTACAGATCCCGGAATGAGCAGGCGACACTAACCAGCCAGCTTTGGAATAGCCGCAGACTCTCTCCACAGGTCATCCTGCCTCCGCTGCAGCAGAGTCCTGGCTCTGCACTGTATCAGGGTAAACATCTCCGCCTCAAGATCATTTATCTGGATTATCTGTGGGAATAGGAAACTTGATCAATGACAGATTCCACACACATTTTTACAATATTGATATCATTGTCCAAATATAGATTTAGATCATATCCAACAGTATTGTTATTGTTCTGTTTGTATACACCCACATTATAAATTCATATCCAGGGCTGGGAATGTGTGCCATTCCCAGCCGAGGTGGGTCGGACTAGGTCTGGCCAGTGGAAGGACATTTTTCCTGAGCATATCATTTGAGAATTGAAGTATAGTAAATGTAGTATGCAGTTTGTCTGCTCATGGTTTCAGAGAATCTTGCTGCGAGATTTGAGCTGTTTGATTCTCTTACCTTGGTGGGTTCAATTGCAAGTGGGTTTCACTCCTTCCAAGCTAGATAAAATGAGGACCATTAAAAAAGGGAAATTGTCACATCCCCAGGACGTGTTTAAAAACGAGAGAACATCTCAACGTACCTATCAAGCAGGGTAGTTATTAAGAAGGCACACGTGGGGAAAGCACCCAATACTGGACTGGTCCAGTGCTGAGTGTATAAAGAATCAGGTGCTTTTCGGTGCCTGATAATCTCCATCAAGCACTACTGCATGTAGATATGTGTGTGTGTATATACACACACACCTCGTTTTATTGACTTTTGACTTATTGCGCTTCACAGTTAGATAATTGACAGATCTGTCGAGAGCAATATCGTACAAGTCTGGTCCCTATTTGCAAACACAATATTTGATTGAAATTAGACCAATTAATCACTTACAATTGACCTATTGCTGTGGTCCGGAACCTAACCCGCAATAACTCCAAGTTATGCCTGTATATACATACACACTCATACACAAAGTCACAATCGTCATTACAAATAACAAATGGACATTGTGCTTATTTTATGTAACCTTGTTTATTATTATATCCGACCGTGTGACCACACAACAAGCATCCTCATGGCGCCAAAGAGGCTTGAGTGCGATTTACTTCCCAGGCACCCATACACAGGGCTACGTCTCCGAAATACACGTAAAGAAAAAAAAAGAAAGACGGCGTGTTGGGAAGATTCTCGAAGACCTTATCTAAATCCTGTAAACACAAGAGAGTTATATATCATTTGACAAAACAGTGTTCACTCACCTTTTCATTTAGACAGTCCACAAAGTTTTCCACATATGTTTTCATCTCCTTGAAAAACGTAAAGCTCTGCTCACTTGCGGTTTTCTTGAGCATCTCTAGCGAGTGTTCGGAACTCTCGCGATCCTGGGTGTATCTTTCGCTCTCTTGGATGTGGGACCGGTGAACTTCTTGTAAAGATTCTATTCTGAAAATACAAAAGAAAACAAAACAAAAAAAATTGAAAACACACGCTAAGCAAGTGAGCAGTTACATTCTTCCTGCATGACCCCAATAAATGAAGATCTATACAAAATATCTGTCCCCTGATAGAGATATGTGAAACTACATGGCCTGAACAAGGTATTGAATTTGTATTCTGTAATTAAAGCATTTCTATGTAAAACCATTACACTTGATGACATATTTCAATTAAACAGAATTGAATCTTTTGCAGACGTAACATCTTTCAGTCACACAAAGGGCAACTTCTGTCTCATTAAAGAACAACTGTAGCAACAGATGAACTTGTGCTTAATTGAAAGATCACACCAGGTGTAGGCATTTTCCATAGAAATGCTTTAATAAAAATACAAATAATGTATTTATTGAGCCCTCTTTGCTTCATATAGCTCTAACAGGGGGCGGACATGTTGTTTAGAATCTTGGGGAAGATCTTTATTCGCCTTCATGAAGGTTAATGCAGATCTGACCCAAGATTCAATACAACATGTCCGCCCCCTGTTAGAGCTACATGCAGCAACAAGTGCTCAAATAGGTGCTTTATTTGTTTCTTTCATTAAAGCATCTCTATTCACACAATCTACACTTGATGTAAACTTTCAGTAAAACACGAGCTATATTTTGTCCTTTAAGAAGTCTACTAAATGATTCTTCTATGGCACTGTTTTGACGTCTTCAGTCGAGCAGGGACTTCAAGAGGATTCTCCACAATCTGGCAGTGCTGACGGGTTGCGAGGTCTATGAGGCCAGACACACCACTGACTGGGGAGGATAGGATTATCTGCTCTGATTAGTTGTATGCGGGGAGTGATGTGCTTAGACCCATGTCACGGCTCTGTGACATGGAAGGCCCTTACTCTTTGCTACTGCAAAAGCTGGGAGAGAATATCTTTTTGAATGGTGCATCATTAGTGGTCATCTTCCTCATTAAAAAAGAAATTAGTGTTCACTCTCTTTAAGCAGAGAATTAGCCAAGTCACATGGTTCTAGTATCTTTCAGTTTGCAGTGTAGGGTAAACCCTTAAGATCCTTTATCAACCACATTTTTTTTTCTCCCCAAAGAACACACTCTGCAACTACATAATAATAGAAACATAGAATGTGTCGGCAGATAAGAACCATTCGGTCCATCTAGTCTGCCCAATTTTTTTTGAGTACTTTTATTAGTCCCCCGTTCCCGGTCTTATAGCTAGGATAGCCTTGTGTCTATCCCATGCATGCTTAAAATCCTTGACTGTGTTTACCTCTACCACTTCTGCTGGAAGGCTATTCCATACATCCACTACCCTCTCAGTAATGTAGTCAGAATGTCTGATGGCAGGTCTACGTTTCTATTTTTTGGATAGATGATGTGATTTCCCCTTTAATCTCGATAGCTTACCTTGTAGCAAGTTTCTTCTTGACTTGTTCAATGGTTACCATTGGCAGGGAAAACCTGGGTTCGGGTTTTCTATGTACACGGCGGGGCGGTCGCCTAGGTGACAAATCTTCATCTACCACCTAAAAACAAAAGAGATAACTTTATCAAACTCAAACGACCAGTTTCTCTGCCACTGCATGGCTACGCTCAGTAAAAAGACGTAAGTTTAAATGGTTCATTTGTCCCACCGCAGTGCTCATCACCTCTAAAGTGACTACAATAGTAAATTGAAGGCTCCTTTTACTATAAATGCATAGGCAGTCTCCCATTCCTTGTGTTCATTTTGTTTTTAAAAAGGGCAGTTCGGCTCAGCTTAATGTTTCACATGTTTTTCCTCTATTAAAGGACTGTTTGCAAAAATATGTAGTTATATTGAATTGAAAGATTGCATCATGTGCATTTGAAATAGGAATGCTTTAATGAAAGAATACAAATTGGATACCTTAAGGAGCCCATTTGGTTCCATATAGCTGTATCAGGCATTGGACATGTCGTTTAAAATCTTAGGTCTGATCTTCTTTAACCCCTTCCCGTCCTTATGACGAGTTAACTCGTCATAAGAGCCGCCGCGTTAGCGACCTTATGACGAGTTAACTCGTCATGCAGTCTAGCCGGCGGTGCGCTCCGTGGGCACCGCCAGCTAGTCTGCAACGGGTCCAGGACTAAGCCTCGCACCCGAGGCAAAGCTCCTGGACCCGATCGGTCGATTTCCGGGCATGTGATCGCGGTGATTGAGTCATCACCGCGATAACATGCAAATTAGATGCAAAGTCAGTGTGTTCACACACTGACTTTGCCTCTAATTCACTCTCTGTGCTTCACAATCTTATAGTGAAGCACAGAGAGTGACCTGTAAGTAAAAATAAATTAATTAAATACAGAGGTAAAAAAAAATTTTTTTTAAAAATTAACCCTTTCATTGCTGATCACAGTTTTTAACTGTGATCAGTTTCCTTCCACTTTATGGCCCTCATTTAGTTTTTTTTTTTTTTAACAGATTTTTTTATTTTTACAATTTATAAAGTTTTTTTTAATAAATAAAGGTAATTTTAATATATTTATTTAATAAAATTTAACCCCTGCATGCCTGTTGCATGATTTTTACTGATCTGACATCGCACTCTTCAGAGTTTTTTTCTGTCTTTTTTGTTATGGGGGTTTGGGAACCAATATTTTTCTTTTTTATTAGTTAGTTAATTAGGAGGGATAAGTGGGTTAGTGTTGCACTAGTTATGTAGGTTATTACTGGGAAAATAATGGGGAAAAACTTTTTTTTCCTCAAAAATTTCCTCTTTTATATTTATTTTTTAATACTAAAATGTAAATCATTTTTATGTATAGGGTATCAAAAGAAAGCTCTAACTGTCCTTTAAAAAAACAACATATAACTTGTATGGGTACGTTAAATGAGAGAGAGGAAAATTATGTTTCAAAAACCGCGTATTAAAAATTGAAAAACGCTCTGGTCCTTGGCCCAGGAAAATCCCTGGTCCTTAAAGGGTTAATCACCGGACCCATGATTGTAAACAACATGCCCGCCCATGACACAGCTAAAAGCACCAATTTATACAAATACATTGAGATTTCTCTCATTTCCAAGCATGTCCTGGGTCCATGAGTTAAAAGCGGTTACAGAATAATATTACAAATACAAAATAATATTAAAATACAAACAAGTCAATTTAAAACACAGAATACGGACAGGTAAGAAATATAAATCAACTATGACCACAGAGGTGCATTCTGTATTGAGGTATATTGGCAGTGATTTCTTAGGGGTTTTTATACTGGGGGGAGATTTGATAGTGTCAGTGAGCTCAGTCTATACATTGATAGGGAAAATAATTTCCCAGTAAATTCAGTGACATCATCAGTATGAGACAGGATGCAGGCAGTTGTCATGATCCTCTCAGAGAAAACAATGTCACATGTCATTATTGTGAATATAGCTTCTCTCTGTTGAAGTCAGCTCTTTTTTTTAGGTACATGGTTTGTCCCAGCTCTGCGTGCGGTGATGTAACACAGGAAGGAGGACTTGAAAGATTTGCATTCCTGTTGCTGTAGCAACAGTCCTGCCCAACACTTTATTAGCAGTAGGACATTTTTAAGACACTGAAGGTGTAACTCCCCCTTTAAATCCCCAGAGATAGGCTATCCTTGGCACTGCCTCGGCCTTTATCCAGGCACTAATGGAGAGTACTGCATGAGATTTATAGCACACTTCCCATGAAATCAGCATTTAGGGGTTATAAAAACTAGAGAATAAAACATGTCCTGGTTTCTATTGTTCAACAATTCAAAGCTTGTTTATATTTAATACAATTTCCCCTGTAAAGAGTGTACATCTTAAAAATACACAAGCATTTGTGAGATTTAAAAAAAAAAAAAATATTGAATTTCAATTTTCAGTTTTGCAATGTTCCAGCACTAAGAATAGCCCAGAAATGAACACATCTATTTGTTCTCTGTAGCAAGCTGCGTTCCCCAAATGTGTGTGTGAAAGCAAGATGCACATGAACCAATAAGATCAGAGTCATTAAAATGCCCAATGATTAAACTGACTGACGGCCTTCTACCATCTCTCGTGGGGTTATAACCTCTGCCTACGAATCACAGATCTAAACCATTATGACCAAACATGCATTTGCCACAATCATTCCCCATTTACCTTCATTAAAACCCTTTGTTTTTCCTTCTTCCAAGCAAACACATGCATACCCAATACAGTCATATAAATAGTGATTCATTAGAGACATTTAGGCAGAGCAAGGTATGTAACACTCTCCGAATCTCCAGTTCAAAGCAGCACAAACCATGTGGATTTACACAGCGAACAAACTAGATTCATAAAAGTTCCATAAGCTTCTTTTCTGTATGTTGTAGATGTGAAATGCACAGATTTTTACTTGAAGCCAATGGGCTGTATTACTATCATTTTACATTGAACATAATTACACCGTGACCTTTAAATTCTGTGATCCTATAAGGGAGGGACTTGGAGAGACAGGCAGGACTGTTGCTATAGCAACATCAATACCTATTTGACACTATGTGCAGTGTTTAGGAGCTAGGGAGAGTTGAGAGGGAAACTACACTTTACAAGATGCAGGACTTTCTAAAAAAAAAAAAAATAATAATTGTAGGTTGAGCAGGGATGTATTTCAGGACCTGACCCTGAGATAAACTTGCTTCAACTGTAATTGGGACATTTGAAACATAGAAACATAGAATGTGTCGGCAGATAAGAACCATTCGGTCCATCTAGTGCCCAATTTTTTAATTTTTTTTTGAGTACTTTTATTAGTCCCCCGTTCCCGGTAACCACCACATTTGGTGCCACCCTGATGGGTCTGAGGGGCTAGTGTACACTTTAGCACTTAGAGTCAATATACTTTGTAATGCAGGGCTCGACTAACCCCTGGCGCCAGGTCGCCATGGCGACCAGGAAATCAGACCTGGTGCCCGGGTGCTGTTTGTCACAGGGTACCCTTGCCGGCTGCCATCCGTTTTTCTTTTACTTTCAGCGCAGCGCGAGGGGAGAAAGTCTGTGAGGATCACACAGACTGTAAGCTCCGCCCCCTCGCGCTGTAGCGCCAAGTGTCACGTGACAACACGGCACTTAGCAGGAACCAAAAGAAGATCGGGCTCCAGCATAAATATCCCCCTCCCCTGCAATGCGGTAAGCAGCAGGGAGGGAGGACACCGTAAGAAATACATTTTTGTTCTTAAAAAAAAAAAAAAAAAAAACACAAAAATGGTGTGTATGTAACTGGCTGTGTATGTATGTGTGTAACTGGCTGTGTATGTGGTGTGTGTATGTGTGAATGTAACTGGCTGTGTGTATGTGTGAATGCAACTGGCTGTGTATGTATGAGTGAATGCAACTGGCTGTGTATGTGGTGTGTGTATGTGTGAATGCAACTGGCTGTGTATGTATGAGTGAATGCAACTGGCTGTGTATGTATGAGTGAATGCAACTGGCTGTGTATGTATGAGTGAATGCAACTGGCTGTGTATGTGGTGTGTGTATGTGTGAATGCAACTGGCTGTGTATGTATGAGTGAATGCAACTGGCTGTGTATGTATGAGTGAATGCAACTGGCTGTGTATGTATGAGTGAATGCAACTGGCTGTGTATGTATGAGTGAATGCAACTGGCTGTGTATGTGTGTATGTATGTATGTGTGAATGTAACTGGCTGTGTATGTGGTCTGTGTGTATGTATGTGTGAATGTAACTGGCTGTGTATGTGGTGTGTGAGAATGTAACTGGCTGTGTATGTGGTGTGTGAGAATGTAACTGGCTGTGTATGTGGTGTGTGAGAATGTAACTGGCTGTGTATGTGGTGTGTATATGTAACTGGTTTATGTATGTGGCGTGTGTGAATGTAACTGGCTGTGTATGTGTGAATGTAACTGGCTGTGTATGTGTGAATGTAACTGGCTGTGTATGTGTGAATGTAACTGGCTGTGTATGTGTGAATGTAACTGGCTGTGTGTGTGTGAATGTAACTGGCTGTGTATGTGTGAATGTAACTGGCTGTGTGTGTATGTGTATATGTGTGTGTGTGTGTGTGTGTGTGTGTGTGTGTGTGTATGTATGTATGTATGTGTGAATGTAACTGGCTGTGTATTTGGTCTGTGTGTATGTATGTGTGAATGTAACTGGCTGTGTATTTGGTCTGTGTGTATGTATGTGTGAATGTAACTGGCTGTGTATGTGGTGTGTGAGAATGTAACTGGCTGTGTATGTGGCGTGTGTGAATGTAACTGGCTGTGTATGTGGTGTGTGTATGTATGTGTGAATGTAACTGGCTGTGTATGTGGCGTGTGTATGTATGTGTGAATGTAACTGGCTGTGTATGTGGCGTGTGTGAATGTAACTGGCTGTGTATGTGGCGTGTGTATGTATGTGTGAATGTAACTGGTTTATGTATGTGGCGTGTGTGAATGTAACTGGCTGTGTATGTATGTATGTATGTATGCATGTATGTATGTGTGAATGTAACTGGCTGTGTATGTGGCGTGTGTGAATGTAACTGGCTGTGTATGTATGTATGTATGTATGTATGTATGTGTGAATGTAACTGGCTGTGTATGTGAGGTGGGTGTATGAGACTGTCTCCGTGCCTTTATGATTTTGTGATGTGCCGATGTCTTTTAGCTGGGTCCTAAAACTAAATTAAATTTGTCAAGCCCTGTTGTAATGAATAAAGCTGTAATCTCACCTGGGGATACTTGATGGCCTTTCTGATCTGCTGTTCCTCCCACTGGTCCTGAAAGTCCTCATCTTCCTGGTTGTCGCCTCCACCCGAGTCACTGCTGGATGCTGAAAAGCACACAACATGTTATAATATAACCAAAAATATAACGTAAAGAGAATAGCATGCTTTATCCTCTTTTATAGGACATCTGTTGGCAAGAAAATGGAGTTATATTGAATTTGGAAGATTGCATCATGTGTAGGCATTTTAAACAGGAATGCTTTAATGAAAGAATACAAATAGAATACCTTACAGAGCTCCTTTGGTTCCATAAAGCTGTATCACGCATTGGACACGTTTTAAAATCTTGGGTCTGATATTCTTTGTTCACCTGAACCAAGATTCTAAACAACATGTCCGCCCATGATACATCTATATGGAGCAACAAGGGTTCAAATAGGTACTTTTTTTATTTGTATTGCTTATTAAAGCATTTACAGAGCTCCGTGAAAGAAGCCGAGAGCGGGGCGCGGCGCTCCGTGAAAGAAGCCGAGAGCGGGGCGCGGCGCTCCGTGAAAGAAGCCGAGAGCGGGGCGCGGAGCTCCGTGAAAGAAGCCGAGAGCGGGGCGCGGCGCTCCGTGAAAGAAGCCGAGAGCGGGGCGCGGCGCTCCGTGAAAGAGGCCGACAGCGGGGCGCGGAGCTCCGTGAAAGAAGCCGACAGCGGGGCGCGGAGCTCCGTGAAAGAAGCCGACAGCGGGGCGCGGAGCTCCGTGAAAGAAGCCGACAGAGGGGCGCGGCGCTCCGTGAAAGAAGCCGAGAGCGGGGCGCGGAGCTCCGTGAAAGAAGCCGAGAGCGGGACACTGTACACTGTTGTCTATGTCAAAGAACAGGAGAAGCCAAGGGCTGACATGTGTCTCAGTAATAAATAGCACCATGATTACCCGCATGTGTCAAAAATGCATTTCTATGCCTGTGGTCATTCACAAAAATGTGTAGTATTGATAATGAATGTTCAACACTCAGACTTCTGGTCAAACAGGTTATGAAAACAAAAAAAAGCAACCAAGAACACCAGCATATCTTTACATCCAATATAACAGGAAGTGTTCAGTGTTATTCTGTACCCATTCTCCTGTGATGAGCAGAGATTAACATTGTTTACCAATAACAAATAATAAAACAGTCAATCGGGTCTATTCAAAAAAGTAAACTGTGATGAACTTCACAAATCAGGCATTAACAGCTGAATCTAAAGATCGACAAGGTGGAGACATATTCCCATTCAGCGACTAGTGCCTCATCAAGTCAGCTGCTAAACAGTAGCTAGAAATGTCTGTCTTGCAGATTCAGTCAGAGTGGTGTTATATTGTAACATAATTAGACACAATATGCATCGCAGTGATAAATACTACTCTGTGAAATTGACTCGTGGTTTTTTTCCCCATTTGTTTTTTTTTTCATTTTATAGTTTTGTTTATTTTTAACCCCTTGAGAATAATAATAAT